>OZ030005.1:35880452-36437952 GCA_964023405.1 Apodemus agrarius | reverse complement strand
GCTACAGTGCACAGACCCAAAGAAACTAAGTATTAAGCAGGGCTCAAGGGAGGATGTGTGAGTGTCATTCAGAGAGTGAGGAGGGAAAAAGAGATGGAGATCAGGGTCGAGAGGGCTGGTAGTGAGAACACAGAGGAATCTTAACAATGGCTGTCAGTTTTGGAAAGATTTCCACTTCCTCTGCCTAGATACACACTATTTTTCAAAAACCCTGTGTCAATTTCATATTATTTTCTAATATTCTTCAGTTTCTATTATGTATGTCTCTCTCCCTCCGGCCTCATGGTTCACACAAAAATTATCTACCAATGCCATTTAATCTAATCCACACATCATGAGACAATAAAGACATAATTCATGGAAGACCCAGTTTGCTATTTTTAAAACTGCCCAGATAAAAAGCGAAAACTGCCCAGATAACAAGCGTGTGAGCCAGGTTCTTGGGCCAATATTTCACCAGCAGGAGAGCCCTCACTAATCTTCAAGTTAGCCCAGATGAAAATAGATAAGAGCAAAAGACTGATTACCTCTTTCCACCTGTGCCTTCAGACTAGGTCACTTGCCTGCGAATTTCAGTGTGTGGAAAACAAGGCACTCTGGGAAGAATTCAGATACTAATGAAGTTTCTGTGATTGATATGCATAGAGAATTACTGAATAAACCATATCTATAATAGCCAATATCTACTATAGAGAGACCCCAAGATAATCCTGGGATCCCCTACTCAGGGAGGTAGAGATTGAATTCCCTCTAGTCTGTAAAATGAGGGGGGGGAATAAAATGGGATTTTAATGTACAGAAACAAAAATAAATGCTATGTGGTACAAGTTAGCATTGAGATTAGAAACAAAGGGCACATTTAGCAGTAGAGCAGTCACCTCTTGTCAATGCCTTCCCTGCAGTTATTGACAAGTGAGCTACTACTCAATTCTTTAGGAATCAGCCAGTGTCGACGAAGACAGATAACACTTAGCTGTTCTTACCATCACATTGTGATCTTATCAAGAGTTGCAGTGCTCAGCTCCATCTCAGGGTGACTTTAGTGAGTGATGGGAGGTTTTCAGCCATTTCAATAGGCTCCACATGTTACTGATGTAACATAAGAGGGAAGATGTTTTAGTTCAGATGTCTGCTTATGTTAAAGAGGGTGGCTGAAAGTATTCCTCCTATCATGTGAGATGACATGAAAATTTATTATAGCACGAACACAAGGACCTGAATTTGATCACCAGAATTTATATAAAAACTGCCACATACTAAGAATTTTGGTTTTTTTTTTTTAAAAGGAAAGGAAGGAAGAGAGGGAGAGAGAGAAAGGGCTTTTACTTTAATTCCAGGTATAGGATATGGGGCTGCTTTGGATTGTCTACAGCAGCTGACTGTGATTTGCCTCATGCTCTAGCAGGGTTGTTTTTTGCCAGCTGCAGATAGTTTCTGCTATTGTGTGATATTTGGAATTCTGGAGACATATCAGAAGGTATGTAAAAGGTAGGACCCCGAGAGAGAGAGGTGTTGGGCTATTGATTGTTGGTTGCTGCTAGTTGCTCTTAAATATAGTCTATTAAGTAGTTATGAGGAAGAAGAAACAAGAAGAAATTAGATAGCCTGACTGTGAAGATCAAACTTATCCTAAGGAACCTGAGGCCCTTTATCAGCAGGAAGTAGTCTACAATGTCACCCCTTTCCATTCTATCATTTTCTTCTCCTATCTAGTGTTAGGGGCTTAAAAGGATGGAAAAGGGTGAAGAAGGGTGAAAGAAAGGAGAACCCACAAATAGCCAAATATCAGCTACACTGACAGGCATGGGGCTGTATATCTGTAAACCCAATACAGGAAGGATAAAGGCAGGGAGTCCCCAAGGCTTGTTGACCAGCCATGCTAGCGTCTGATGAGATCTAGGCCACTAGAGAGACTCTTTTGAGAAAAAGTTGAGTGGGTTCTAGGAAATAATCCCCACGTTTGCATCCTACTTTTTCCCACAAAATAAATAAATAAGTAAATGAATGAATGAATGAATGAATGAATGAAATAAACATTTGAATAGGGCTTCCAGCAAACTTGTTTTGAAGCTTCTACAGTTCATATTTAATGTCTTACATTTTGCCTTTCTTCATTTCTATGTGTGAGCCTTAGATTCAGTAGAGATGGCGGCTACATGGCAAAAATATATAAGTATATAGGCCTCGTGGATTTATACTTGTATAATTGAAGTCTGAAAATTCACCAATAAAAAACAAGAATTGTATGGGGAAATGGACATCTCTAAACTTCTTCTTGTAAAAGAAAATATTGTGAGACTTTGCTTTAAATCTTCTGTATGGATGGCCAGGAAATGGTAATAAAGGAGATGTTCAAAGTATGTAAGTGGCCCAGAAGAGAATCCTTCAAGAACAGTTGCCAGATCAGATCAGTATAGATTCCTTCTGCATGAACTGACACCAGAGCCAGTAGCTGAAAATCCAAGAAACTCAAAGGTATCACTGGCCACTTCTTGACAGCTGCAAGAAGCAACAGGAAAGCCCACTGAATTATCTAAGCCAGTACCTGCTCTTTGAAAGTTTAGGTATAAATGTTTAATGTTGGTGTCAGATTTGAAGAGCATTTCTAAGATTTAAGTGGCAGCCTAACTTTTTTCCTATTTTTAAAACATTAAATGAAAGGAGAAGAATGGAAACTGTACTGAAAACATAAGCTATGCCCAAGGCACAGTCTGTACCCACTAGCAGCACAGCCTATATTCCTCAGCAAAGTAGAAATGATGACCCCAGATGCCCAGAATTATACATTAAGATCAGAGATGATGTAAGTCTATCATATTATATGTACATGGATATAAATATCCCATGTAGATGAAGAAACATGGACACACACACACACACCACAGACACACACATATACACAACATATCCATACACATTTATCCACCACATATACATATAACATACAGACAGACACATACACCACACATACACATAAACACACAAACACATACAACATATACAAAGACACACACACACCATAGATGCACACAGAGATTTCTACCTCTCTCTCCCTCTCTCTGTCCCCCTCTCTCTTCCCCTCCCCCTCCCTATTCCTCTCCTCCTCCTCCTCCTCCTTCCCCTCTCTCTTCCCCCACCTGTGTGTGTGTGTATGAATGCATGTGTGTGTGTGTGTGTGTGTGTGTGTGTGTGTGTGTGTGTGTAGTTTGTCAGGTAAGCAATTTTATTTTAGAACTTAGAAAAAATGTCTTTACACATTTGTCAATGAAGTAAAATATTCCCAACTGCCCCTTTTAACTTTCTGTTTCTTTCTGGATACTTGGGACAACCTCATGATTTCCAAGTGACTTTTATTACCTACAATATATATTTGGCTCCCAGGGAAGATCAGACTGAAGAACTTACATTATCAACTGATAAAAATCTTTTACGTTTTCACTGAAAAGACAGTTTGTATTTTCTATTAAGATTGCATTATGGAAAGGGTGTTTCAGATTTAACAGCTGCTGTTATAGAAAAGGTTGTATAATTTAAGGAGAAGGAAAGGAATGGAAACTAAATGCGGTGATTTTCCTTGCCATATTCTTTCTGTAACTGTGACATTCGAAGGCATACTGTCAAGTTGTCATTACTGCCATCCATATGTCTTGAAGTGTCTTATTTTCTGTTTGACTGACTCGGGCCCTTTCAACATCCCCTCCCTACTGTGACACACAGGAAGGCTATGTCTTCCTGTGCCTTCTGATGCTGATGCTGTCCCCAGCATCCTGACACCAAGGTGATTGGGGATAGTTAACTCTGACACCAATGGGCAAGCAGACAGAAAAGAGACGGAACCAGTACAACCCTTCAAACCTGGAGAAAGTAAAGAGAAATGTGTTAATGAGGTGGAGAAATCTGAATTTTTGTGTATGACATGCTCGTTTTCCTTTCTAACAGCGTGACACTGGTGGTATGAGAACACGATTCCACAAGTCAAAAACTAGGTATGTGGAGGGCGTCGGGTGCTCTTCAACATCAGCCCATGACCTGGAACTTACAGAAAGACGATGAATACAGGAGGGGTCTGTACCATGACCCAACATGAACATGCCATCTGAGAGTTATGGACAAAATACAAAAGATGGCATTGATTTGGGTAAATTTAGGTCTGTCACTTGAATATTGGGAAGTTTACCTGTGGAGGGGCTAAATTTTACCAACTGGTTTCACAATGGAGAACTAGCTCCCATAGCTAAGAAGAGAGAGAGAGAAAGAGAGAGGGGGAGGGGAGGGAGGGAGGGGGGAGGGAGGGAGGGAAGGAGAGAAGGAGGGAAGGGGAGAGAGAGCATAGGCAGGCAGATAGATATACAGACAGACAGACAGGCAAATATATGCTCATCAATCATGTAATAAAGCTGGAAAAGGCCATGGAGGCACTTGTGAACAAGCTCACACTTACAGCATGTCCATCACCCCAGCATTGGACATAGAATGCAGGGGCTCTGCAGACACTCTGGCAATGTCCAGTAAAATACAATTAGCATTTCATTCTACACTTTGATGTTCTTTGGGGGCCATGTCTCAAGGGAGCACAGGCCATGAAGGAAGATAGAAGAGTCTGTCCACAGGAGCATTTATTATGTTGGAGAGAGAATGAGACTTTTGAGAAATCAGGTGGAAACACACACAACAATATAAGGTGGGTCAGAGGAGCCACAGACCTTGAATGCATCAGCTAAGCCGCTGAAACCTTATGTTTAAACAAAAAATATGGGGAATTTAAGAGAGATTGGGTCATCATAAAATATGTAGGATTATATCACCTCTGCAAATTATTTATCTGTGCCTCCCAAAACAGCAACTTGTGGTTAGAGGAAGTCAAGTATATAAGGGCCTGTGATGTATTAGAAGGCTGTATGATGAAGTGCAAGAAGAGAATGCAACTGAGAAATACAATAGATTGAATAAGCAGGAGGGAGAGTGCAAGATGGTGGCCTCATGATGAGCTGCAGCCGAGGGCGATGATTAATTCCCCTGTAACCCGAGGTTAATACAAATAAGCATAACACGAGCCTTCCTCACATGCTGGGTCATTTGTCTCTCCCCAGGCATGCCGTGCAGTTGCAAGGCACAGAATTTTACCCACCTTTCTGGGCCTCCGATACTTGTCTCCATAAGGTGGCTATCTCCAAGTCACCGTTTAAGATGGGAGCCATGTGACTGTTGTTTACTAAAATTTTCTTAGTTTTTCTTCTAAGAATGGAAAGCAATATATCCTTCAAACCTTACCCAGGTGCCTTCTGCCTCTTCTACACAGCGACTGCTCTCAAACCATGTATTAATAACGATTTAATGTGTCTTTCTCATTTCCCTTGACATCGGATGATCTGAATTGTTCAGAAATTTATACAGAAAGAACTCAGTATGCATGAATGCAGGTACTACTCTCATCACTGCCCCATTGCCCACCCTATCGGTACTTAATACACTTAAATACTGAAGAACTCATATATGGGATAAACAAAACTGAAGTTCTCCTCTGTCTTTGCTACCAACTCCTTGGATTTGAGTCTTTGTTATAGAAATTATCTATCAATTTTCCCCTTTGCCTAGCATTCTAAACCATTTGTCCTCACCTAAATGAGCCAGACTAATGTATCTGTAATTTGTTACATGTGAATGCATTAAGAAAATTGGCAAATGTGGCAAATTCAATTGCTGGTATTGGAAAATCTCTTTAGAAAGAAGCAGCACTCACAGCTGCCTCACGATCTTGGTGCCCTATGGACGTTTTCCCCACTGTGTGTGGTGGGCACATCTCTGAGAATGGCTTCATGAATTACAGAGACCTTAAGGACATGACACTGGAGCAAAAAGTCATTTATGTGATGCAGGCAGTTTTGTTTTCTGCACACATAAGTGAATACTGCTTCAAGCAAAGCTCTAGCTCCTTGCTACTGTGATCGAAGACAGTATTGGAAAGACATTTAATGTGCCTGAGGATTGATCTGGTCTCTTAGGCTCGCTGTCATCTCAGCTAGTATTTTTGTTTGTTTTTCTTAATCAATAAATTCTCGAACTTGGTTGATTTTGTGCATTGATTGTTGCTTTTCTGTCATTTTCTCCAAACCCCTTCTTCATATTTGAGACTCAATTCAGGTGTTATTTTCAGAGAGGCCAATGCAATTTCCACTGATGTCAAAAAGTAGAATTACACCTTTAATATTTCATGGTTTCCAAGGTTCTAAACTCCATGGCATGGCCTGTGATATTTCTCCTATGGTACTGAATGACAGAAAACTTGCTGTTACTACAGTAACAGATATGATTCCAATCTGTCATGGATAAATTCTTCCAGTGTTCTCAGAAGGTACATGAGCTTTAATATCCATAAACTGAAACTCTATCTTCTTTTATGCATTTCACTTGGCAAAACATAAGTTCACAGATCAGAAGGAATAGCAGCTTCTTGTCTGAAGATAATTTCAGAATCTATTTGGTCTGTCTCCAGAAGGGACAAAAGAAATTCCTTAATGAAACTAGGTTCCAGTTCAAACCAGCTCACTTCTATTATGAGCACAGAGGTGGAAAGGGGAGCAGGGAAGCTCTCATCAAACATGCAAGCCCCTTCTTGTTGGGTGGCCATTTCTTCCTCATTCTTTGATCACACTCGAGTGTAAAAGAAAGAAAGTTCATCTTTCTATTTGTCTGCTTCCAAGGTTATAATAATTTCTGAGCACACATCATAAAAAAAAACTTTCCCATTTTTAACTGTTTCCAAACAGAAAAGTTTTGTTCACTCTTTCTAACTCCTTCAACTCTCATTGTGATGACAACTGTAAGTAAGGTCAGTTGCACCATCAACCTAGTAAAACTGGTGGCAGGGTGACCTGTACAAATGAAATTGGTAATTCTGGTTTCTTCTAAATAGGAAAATTTTCAGCTAATATGTATCTAGACTTTTATTATGTAATTTAATTGAGCATGTATAATATCTGAATATTTAAACTAGTTTGCCTCAACTCTCAAAGATTCAATTTCTAAAATAGTAGCATGGGGGTTCTATTTTCACTAACAGTGGTCAGGCTGAGCGCATTACAAAATTGTGTAGTGCTTGCTATATGTTAACCAGCTGATACATTTCACCTCCCAAGACCACTAATCAATTAACCAAGGTATCATCTACATCTCCCTTTAAGATAATTGTTTTGTCATCATTGCAAGTTGAAGAATGACCTCTGCTCACCCATTTTACCTAGCAGGACAGCTCTGTCAATAGCAATCCCAGAAGAAAGTGCTTTTCTCCTTAGCTTTATCCCATAAAATCCAATAGAATGATCAAAATGTATATATATATGCATTTTACACATGTCACTTAATAGTCTATGGTGACTTTGTAACACACTGCAGTCCCTGGGCTCATATAAACTTGACCTCAGGTCCTTTGTCTGACATTTTTTAGATTCCTGTTTTGTTTTGACTGGGGAATGCCTTGTCCTATAGAATTAATCTGAGAATTTAAGTAGTCATCAAGTAAAGTGCTGAGAATCATTTGGCACAGACAAGGTATGTTGCCTATTTGTTTTCCCATTCTGCTATTTTTCTGATCTAATGGGCACCACATGTACTTCAGCGTTAGCTCTACAATCTCCAGGTCTCAGTAGAGGTCTACTGATCTTTGGAAGTTGGGAAGCTATTCTAATGCACAGACCTTACAGGTCTTCCTATTGTCAGTTGTGCTCCTAGGATAGGGAGTAAAGATACCATCCAATATCCCCAACCTAATAACTTCACACCAACAGTGTCCTCTAGTGGGACCTGCCTTAGTAATTTCACATGCTGTGTTTTTCCCATAGCCCCCCTGACCTAGACCTCATGAACATGAACACATACATTTCCTATTATCTAATCTCTCTACTATGCTATCACATAAGCACTTCTGAAGGTTGGAGAAATTTATTAAGGAAGCTAGCCAACTCATTTAGGTACTATCAAAAATGAATAAATAAATTCACCAAGAAGCACATTTTCTTTTATTAAATGAATTTATTTCTGAAGTCAGAAAGTCCTGGGCTGGCAGATAAATCAGTCTTTCATCAGCCTGCAGGACTTGCAAACTACCGTTTTCTGAGCACTATTAATTGACTATACTTTAACTCCCCTTTTCACTGAATGAAATGTATTCAATTAAAATTATTCCTCCCAAATTTAATTGTGCTCTTCTGTGCCCGCAGCTATTGTAGCTCTTGACCTCCTGGTTTTTGCTTATTATTTCTTAGTTCTCCTGGTATTTGTAACTTCCAGAAAGGGCCGTCTGTAGATTTAATTAACTTGTTGAATCCTCCTTCTTCCAGATCATTAGCGAAGCTGCTAAGTGAGTCTGACCCCAGAGCCCAAGCCTGTGGTGCCTTGACTGTCCTTCCACCCCAATTACACATGGCACAGCATTCCCTCTTACTGTCTTCCCTTATTTACATTCCTTTGGTCATTTCCCAAACGACTGAAACTATCACCTCCAAATAATTAGAAATTATATTTCAAAAGAAATTTAATGTAAAATAGCCCTCAATATTTTTCTTTAACTCAACTTTAGCATCCTTAATGGAATAATAATTTATTCCCAGAACATTCTGAAAATTTAAAACAATACTTCAGACACTTAACATCTTAAATAATGCTCTACTGGTGCTTGAAATTATGTTGATATTCTGTTTCCAAAGGCAAAATATTCATCTTTTCATGCCTTCTATCCTAATATTTTAAGAAGTCATTAAGATGGGATATTTATAAAAATCTCATCCCTTCCCCTGGCCTTGTTAAACCTTCTCAAATGGGAAACATTTGTACTCTCTGATTATTTTCAAAGGAATAATATGAATCATCATGTTGGTCAGCGTTCTTTAGGACTTTTCCTTCAGGGGGGTCAAACACAATTTTGGAAGTGAGAGCCTGGCTTCTGATTGAAGACACTGAGTTAAATATGCATACCTGCCTCTGCTTTCTCCTTCAAACGCTAATAACTACATAGTACAAAATAAATCAAAAGGTCTGAGTCCTCAAAGGCAAAGCACACAGGAGAGGACATGAGGGCAAGATAATTTTGGAAACCAGAAAAGGGAGAGATGAGTGTTAATTCAACTGGAAGACATAATAAAAACAGCTCCAAGCCCAACTGAGGAAAAAGCCCAAATCCTCCTGATTTACACCTCAGATCCCAGGATGGATGGTACTTTATCTCACCAACTAGGAACAAGAGTGAGGCTAAAAGAGGAAAATTAACTTGAAATTAGATTAAAAAGCAGTTTCTCAGAGATTTTGTTCACCCCAGCCTATCTCAACACAGCAGATGCTACAGCACTGTTCTCAGCATAGGGTACCACAAATCCAGATGGATACGAGCAGAAGTATCACAGCACAGAGGGGCACCACGTGAAAATTTATAGACCGAACTTTTCAACTCTTGCCTTTTGCAGCCTAGTTGTCTCTAGGCATACCAGCAACCACATTTAATGCATCTAGGAATTTAATCATTTCCTTCCAGGGTAATAGGCGATTAATCTTTGCAAAATCTGTGGATCGCCATGCCACACAGAATAAATGAGATTAAAATAAACATTTGTAATGGTTCTATCTAAAAGATGAACAGGTAGGTAGGGATGCTTGAGAAAAAGCAAAGTAGCAGGGAAAGATGCTAGGGACAAACTGGGCGCTAGGAAGGAATCATGAAACAAAAACTCTTACCACTATCTTCAAACATCAAATAAAACAAAACAAAACACTAGAGAGAAAAGCCTTATTTTTTCTCCTTTACATTTTATTTTATTAGATATTTGCTTTATTTACATTTCAAATGGTATCCCCTTTCCTCATTACCCCTCAGACAACCCCTATCCCCTCCTCCCTCCCCTTGCTTAGCAACCCCCCTCCTTCATTCCTGACCTGGCAGATAGAAGAGCTTTTAATCAATGACAATCAAACAGAATAGTAGAAGTTAATAGTTTAATAAGTAGAAAGATAAGGCAGAGGAAAATCTCCACCACACTCAAAAAATAATAAAATACTAAATAGGACAGATGAAAACATTGACTCACACGGAAGTATTAGAATAAATAAAAGCACAATGTAGCAAGAGTGTTCCAGACTCAAGAGATCTAGTTACTGCTTTCTCTAAAGGGAAAATCACACAGCTCTCTCCTCTTCTACCCCTACAGTAGCTCTTCTTCTCAAATAAAGAAAGCAGAAATCTGGGTGATGTGGTAGAGCAGAACTACTTCTGTGTAACTTTTAAAGAGAGGAGTTTGGGCGGAAGAAAAAGTGAAATAGTTTCATAAATACACAAATTGATAGAATAGCTGAAGGAAGGAGGAGGAAGAGGAGGAGGGGGAGGGGAGGAGGAGGAGGAGGAGGAGGAGGAGGAGGAGGAGAAGAAGAAGAAGAAGAAGAAGAAGAAGAAGAAGAAGAAGAAGAAGAAGAAGAAGAAGAAGAAGAAGAAGAAGAAAACAGATGAGGTGAAGCCCTGTGACAACCATGAAGAAAGAAGCCAATGCCTCATTCCATAGCTGCCAAAGCAGACTGGACATTGAGCTCTGAAGAAGGAGCTCTTCAACAAGAGTCCCAAATAAATCAGATGAGACAAAGTGCCAATGAACAAATGAGAACACTGAAACCCAAGGAACATCTAAAGGAAGGAGACATGACATCTGGTTATGACCTCAGGGCAGATGTGATCAAGCAGATGAATTTACTCTATGACTTAGGAAACTCAATCCACAAAGGACAAAGTCTTTAAAACATAGAAAGATCAACGAGAAAACTGAAGTTACTGAAAATATATTGATATAGAAGGGGAAATAAAACCTCAGTGAGCCAAGGAAAATGCTCAGAAGAAAACTGTTGTCACTGATATGCTTGACCAGAGAAAACAAAGAACATCTCAGGTGGAGGCTAGGAAGGGGGAAATACATATCCAATCATCGGTAAAGAGAAAACCTACACAATTATAATAGCAGTGTTCAAGCATTGGGATTATGATAAAAAAATGCCAAAACTAAAAACCCATTAGACAGAAGAAGGAGCTATGATACATGCATAGAAAGTCTACACAATGAAACTAGAACAAGTTTCCAAATCTAGAGCAAGTAAAAGAACCTTCAAGCAAAAGAAGCATCAAAAAACAAAAACAATAGCAGACATGATCATAGAAGAACCTGTTCATGCTACATTGTAATCAAGATGTTAAAAACAAAACAAAATAATATAAGGTGAACATATCAGAATAGTAACCGATCTCTCATAGCAAATCCAAGAAAATATAAATTGTGGTCTCTGAAGGCAGAATGTTTAGAGATCAAAGAAAGCCTTTGAAGAAGGAGGTAATGCCCTACTTTTAATTTTTAAAACCATAAGCTTGGAATACCCAAAATAAAATTTATAGGCCACATGAAGCTCAAGAAGAAGGAAGATCAACGTCTGCATACGTTGGCCCTTCTTAGAAGGGGGATCAAAATACCCCTGGGAGGAAATACAGAGACAAAGTGTAGAGCAGAGACTGAAGGAAAGGCCATCCAGAGACCTCCCCACCTGGAGATCCATCCCATATACAGTTACCAAATCCAGATATTATTGTGAATACTAACAAGTGCTTGTTGACAGGAGCCTGATATAACTGTCTCCTGAGAGACTCTGCAAGTGCCTGACAAATATAGAAGTGGATGCTCACAGTCAACCAATGGACTGAGCACAGGGTCCCCAGTGGAAGACCTAGAGAAAGGACCCAAGGAGCTGAAGAGGTTTGCAACACCGTAACAGGAACAACAATATGAACCAACCAGTAACCCCAGAGCTCACAGGGATTAAACCACCAACCAAAGAGTATACATAGAGGGACCCATGGCTCCAGTCACATATGTAGCAGAGGATGGACTTTCTCAGACATCAATGAGAGGAGAGGCCCTTGGTTCTGTGAAGCCTCAATGCCCCAGTGTAGGGAATGCCAGGACAGGAAAGCAGGAGTGGGTGGGTTGGTGAACAGGGGAAGGGGGGATGGGATAGGGGATTTTCGAAGGAGAAAGGGGGAAAGAGGATAACATTTGAAATGTGAATAAAGAACATATCTAATAAAAAATCTTATTGAGTTGTAACATTCCAACTGAATGTAACTGTAGTTATTTAAAGAATTATGAAAGGAAATCTAGTCTGTTATTAATTACTTGGATTAACCCTCAACTCTGTGGAGAAAGAAAGAATAGTTCTACTAATTTAAAAGAAGAAGGGGAGCTGTGGGCACGACTTAGCAGAGAGATTGCCTGGAAGGCGTGACGTCCCATATCTAGTCTTCAAAACAGTGTAAACTGGGCACATGAATGCATACCTCCTGTCCCAGGAGTTATGCAAGAGGATCAGAAGTTCAAGGTCATCACCAGCTAGAGTGAGGACTTAGGGGCATCCTGAAGTACATGAGATGCCAAGTTAAGATAAATAAATTCCTTGGGCTATGGACTTACATTTTGTGTAACTCACTCATGCTTAGTAAAATTTTCTTGTTTTGCCTCTTTCTGTACCTTGAATTATTCTAAAACTTGAGAATAAGTATATCACTTACCAAAAATCTGCTAGATTAAAACTCTGATAATAATTATAAAACCTGAGAAGATAGAAATGATAGTGTTTTGGACAGAAGAAAAAAATGAAGGAATGATTGTCAAGAATATTTTAATAGTGCAAATACGTAGAGCCAAAAATCAACAGAAATTGCACAACATGCTGTGTATATACACGCCAATCCCACTGTGTGATTTCCAACATGCAAACCCCTTCATCCCTCAGTTCCCTCATTTATTAAACAAGAATGATAATGCTATCCGTCTTTCCCAGTACTTAAGCACATACACAATGGCTGGCACACATGCATCTCCAGAATATCAGCTATTGACGAGTCTCAGAATAAGAACTAGGAAAATGATTGCTGCTTAGGCAACCAGCACATAGGACCCACATAACTATTTTTTTTCAGTGTGCATGACATCAATGTCATGAGATTATACTTACATGGAATAAAAGAAGCCTTCCTGCCCATGAATTCGTTCATTCAGTAAATACTTCTTGAGTGAGAACCAAGCTGCAGATACTGTTCCAAGAGCTGAGCCACAGATACTGACACTGGCTCACCTCCCAAGAAGGGAAGGGGCAATGGCAAGATAGCTAACTGATACAGTCTGCTGAGTCAGAAAATTAGTCAAGCAGGGAACGCAGGGGTTAGGGTCTGGGGCAAAATCTAGCACAAGGATTTTAGGAATGGGGTGGCAAGGCTCCCTGAAAGCCTGGTCACTGAATCAGAGACTCTGCACTTTGTAGGCTACTGTAATGATAGTGACTTTTCCTATATGAAAGTAGAAATATAGAATAGGAGATCAGACTTGTATTTTAATAATGACACAATACACCCCATGTTCAATTGTCTATAAGTGTGTGTGACCATGTAAAGGAAGGAGTTAGAAACTTTCCACCATGATCTATAATGATAGCTTTGTTCCCAAAAGATTTAGGGGAGAATGTCACATGATGCTTGGCTTTTGTCTTCTGTAGGGTTTTTCTTGCTGGGATGAAACACCATGAACAAAAGCAACTCAGGGAGGAGAGGGTTTACTTTGCTTAGACCTCCACACCATGGCTCATTACCAGCGGAAGTCAGGGCAGGAGCTTAAGCAAGGTAGGAGCGGGAGCAGGAGTGCTGCTCACTGGCTTGCTCTTCATGGCCTTCTCAGCCTGCTTTCTTACGGCTACCAGGACCACCAGTCCAGGGATATTCCCACCCACAGTGAGCTGCATTTTCCACTCTAATAAATGCTAATTAAGAATGCTCCCTATAGTCCTGCCTAAACCCATTCCCATATTATGGAGGCATTTTCTCAATTTAAGTTCCTTCCTCTCACATGACTACCTGGGTGTCGAGTTGACATAAACTATCCAGCACAGATTCTACATGAATTTCAAACAATGGCTTAAAATGTTTGGGTAGGCAATGAAAAAGATGAACAGGTGGATTTAGTACCTCAGCATAGAGAACACGAAAGAAAAAGAAAGAATGTAAGAGAATACATTTGTTGTGAATTATCAGGGACTTTCAATAACCAGACATTCCTCTTGTTGTATATTACATATATTCATAATAAATATTTAAGCCTGTATATCTTGTAGACAAAGAGAAAAAAATGCAAAGAAAAGCTCAGAGATCTGAAAACATACACTGATTGAGAGTAGTGTAAAATGGTCTAAACGTTCAGACTTAAGAAGAGGAAGAGATAAAGCTAGAGAGAGGCAAAGGTTTAATCACGCAGGTCTTTATGTAACATGCTATAAAATTTGACACTTATCTTTTAAGGGATAGGGAGGTCAGGGAAGATTTTCGTAGCAAGGCATCCTTTAATACAATAATCTTCCAGGATCTCCCCTCATGAACTCCATCTACTTGGTTAAAACTGCATCCATCTGCAGATAATTTTGAGGCTGTGATAAAGCCACCTTACTTCGTGGAATCAGAAAGTGCTTATTTCACACAGCACCAGGAGGAATGCATAGATCGTGCGCTTTGATCCATCCTATTTTGGACCAAACTGAACACTGATAGCTGCCTTTTCTCACCAATGAATCTTATTAGAGTGGAGTGAGTCCTGAGTTACATTCATTCTAGATCTAGCCTGGAGCCTCAGTGAGCTTTTTCTACATGATCTATATAGTGTGGTACATGTTCTTAGACATAAAGGCTTACAAGAATGTGCTAAGGTAAGTTAGTAACTCTGGGATCTACATTGTCACAGGGTCACAGAAAGCTGCCTTGCTTTCCGTTTAGCCAATACCCTTCATGGCACAGTGGTGTTTGTATTTTCCAGAACAAAGGATTAAAAATGAGACTCTGAAACAAACTCTTGACTTTCACAGCTCAGTAGTGCAGACTTGCCTTGTGGGAGGCAAGCACTGCCTGCCACCTAAATAGCTAATATTTTTCTGCATGCAGCCTAGACAGGGTAATTCCTAATAGCCTTCATTTATTTTATGGTGAATGGCAATCTGTTAAAATGATTGGCTCCTTTCTGAAGAGCAAAGGTGCTAACAGCTTTACAGAAACTGATACTGACAATGCTACCAGAAACAGCCCTAAACTGGTAGACGACATTTCCAAGTGTCCCAATGGCACTCTCCATCCTCATCCTCACTATGATGCATTCTGTCTAAGGCAACGTTTACATGCAATTTGTGTTGGAGTTATAATGTAGGATCTACGAAACATCATGACTAGACCTTGTGAAACTTAAGAGTCCTCATTTACACATACTCATTTATCAAAATTTATTGAATTATGTATGCTACATGTAGATTTCTGCCATGTTAGGGTCCTGGTATATAATAATTTAATGTTAGTTTTAAGAACTTTTAGATCCCAGAGTTGAGTCCTTAGCCACATTTACAACACAGGTAAAAAGCTCGGACTGTGTCTGTCGGAAGGTCTTGCCTTCTGACTCTCTGAAGCAGAGCCTGGAAATCCAGCGTCAGGCAATTATGAACCCAGGGAAGAACGTCCTTGGATGAAGGCTATTTGCCAAGATCTCACTTTCACTATGAGAAGAATTTCCCTTTAAAACTAATCCCAGGGTAGGGTTGGGGAGAGATGGTTCAAGAACACTTGGAAGCATCCTCCAGATGACAAGGTACATAGTAGCTTGTGTCTTACACAGGTCTATAAGTCTCAGGGCCTGCCCCCAGTACATGGCAGGACAAAATAGAAGTTCAACCTCAGCATTTGGCTCTCTGCACTCAGACTACCACTGAGGTAAAGGTCAGGTATCTGACTTGAAAACCGTCCTAATCACCTGTCAGTCTGGCAGGGCCACCAAGCCACTAAGAGGCAGGGAAATAGAACTTCTGTAGATAAAGGATTCAAATTGGAGACTTGTGATATAAGGTCCACTCCAAAGCCCTGACCTTTTGCCTTTCAGCTGCATGCATTCTATAAAAACAACAAAACCCAAAGCAAACAAACAACGACTGAGTCTATTTAGTTTTGTCTCTGTGAGCCAGGGACCATCTACTGGCCCATGTGGATATTTTCAGGGAAGGTATCCCTGAAGGAAATTGACTCTCCCTTCCCTAGCAACCACTAATTCCCAATAGTTCCTCAACTAGGGGGTGGAACTTCATAAGCCCAACCCCTGTCCATCCATGCTGGGCTTCTGGTTAGCTTGATCCTGTTCAAGTCTCATGCACATTGCCACTGCTGTGAACCCATGTGTCATTGTGCTGTAATATTGGAAAACACTGTTCTGCTATAGACATCTACCCCCTGTGCCATTTTCCAGGGGAATACCATAGTTTTATGGGGAATGAGTGATATAAAAGTCCCACTTAGTTTCTTCTGAAAGAAATGAACCAAAGAAGTTCTGATGGTGACTTCTTGCTGCTTCCGAGGACTCGGGATGATTGGCAGAACCTCCCACTTTCTTCTGAATTAAATTGCTGTGGCTGATTCCTGAATGGTGTTTGCAAGTAGATCGAGCTACTGCTGCTGAATCCTGAACTGCAGATATCTTGACAACACAGATTGGACTTGCCCCCAAAGAACTATTTCTATGGAGGTCCTTGTCCCTCCTTTCCCTATTAACCTTTCCTTTCCAATACCTTTGCGCAATGGTGGGCTAGAAGGGAGGTTAAGACATTTAAGTATACTTGTTAAAGTAGGGTTTAGAAAATATAAGCCTACACAACTGGGTTTCCCCCTTACAGATCTTTTGCTCATATATTATGGTTCCCTAGTTTAATTTTACCTGTGTGTGCAAACACATGTGTTTCAGCATCAATAAAAAGTAAAAGTCCCATTTAGAGCTGATCATCCATGGTCTCTTTTCCTCTGCATGTTGTTTAGTTCTGGGATTCTCTATAAATAACCAGCTACTATAAAAACAAACTTTTCAGATGAAGGTTGTGGAATGCAATAATCTGTGGGGATAAAGGTAAGAAGGTCGAGGGGCAGTTTAAAACTGAGTCCATTTAGCAGAATAATAGAACCCAGCATTGTGGTCCTCTTAGTCTATAGAAATCTCCATGTTGACATGAAACTAAATCATGCCAAATGCATAAAGAAGAAACACCCAAAGGGTAAATCTAAAAATATGCCATGTCCAGGAAAGAATAGGGACAAAATGAAAACTTGATGTTTAACAAACCCACATCAACAGAAATGAAGTGGAGAGTTATTGATCTTTGTGTTATATACAAATGGAATCTGTCATTTCACCCATTACAGGTAACACTGCATTTAAAAAGAACAACTTTAGCAACCAAAGCAAGTGTACTTATATTTTGAGAGGGTATATATCACAAGCATTGAACAAAAACAGCAACTTGAGGATCCAGAGAAACATGTATAAATATAACTGGCTCAAATAAACCCATTTCGCCCTGCAACAAAACAAATAGAAGATTCGGTGTAATCGAGCCTCAGGCTCATACAGAGTGCCAGCATGCTGCCCTTGGCTCTCTGATTCTCATGAAAGCAGAACTTCTCAGGAACCAATAGACTTGATGCTTATAATGAGCAGCACGGAAAAAAAAAATTCAGCGCAGAGAGGACACAGACTTGCAGTGATCTCCACCCAATTCACCCAGATCCATTGTGCACAACTAATTGAAAAAGCATGCATTTTACTCTTTCTTTGAAGAATCCCACAGAACACCGGCCAGGATTAAATGCAGGAATGTGCTCAGAGAAACATCACACGCAGAAGATTTTTACATTAATGGATCTTTTCCATGGGAGATCCAGTGAGAAGCCAAGCATGGGACATATGGGGGGGGGGGGGACTGGGAAAGGGGAAAGCCTTTGGAATGTAAACATAGAATATAGAAAATAAAAATTAAAAAAAACTTGAATATTTATCTAAAGAGTAAGGACTTGCCTAGAAACATTTCCTTTCTGTCTCTGGTCTTGGTTTTCTTCGCTGTGCTTCACCTTAGAGGTAGAAGAATAAGGAACACCTAAAATATTCCCTTAGTGGACGGAAAATGGGACAAAGGGACAATCAATAGAGCAAAAGGATCTACAGTAACTTCCCCAGGGCTGCTACTGACCCATTTTTGTTGTTGTTGTTGTTGTTATTGTTGTTGTTGTTGTTGTTGTTGTTGTTTTAGGCAAAATTTATTTCTTCATATTATACAATTTACTTTTACTCAAAATATTGAACTTCATTTAAATATTTTAATTTATTATTTTATTGCATAAAACACACTCCAAAATCTTATACTACTGATGAATATTTGCCATTCATATGGTTTGCTGAAAGTGCTAGTTTCAGTTTTGGAGTTAGGCATTGTTTTCTTTACACAATAAACATTTAACATTGAATATTAGTCATGATGTTATTAAGTATTATAATTTATATTAGGTCTTACTTTTCTGCTTTATTTCCATATCTCCCTATTTCTGACCTCTAAATGAACTGTCTATATTTTAACAAGAATACCCATCACAGGCTATGAGATGTAACTTAAATAATACTCTCAGTTTAAGCTATTTGCAAATGTTATTGAGCCCAGATCAGCTTTAGATTGTCATCTAGATAACTGGCAGTAAAAATATGTATGTCACAGAAGCCATGGTAGTGATCCACTTTAATCCAGGCAATTGGGAGGAAGAGCCAGATAGTCCACTCTGAGTTGAAGGACAGCCTGGTCTATATTGTGTTTCAAGCCAGCTAAACCTATATCACAAGACTTTGTCTAAAAAAGAAAAAAAACCCTTCTCTCTATAATGTTTGTTTCTACTATTTAAATATGCTCTGAAGAAGTTTAACATCATTATTATATAGAGATGGCACTGCATTAGCAATAGTGTCTGTAACTTCACGATGCTTATCACCAGTCTCTCCAGTTTAAGGACATAAAGGCATTCTAGATAAAACCTAAAAATCCTCTAAAATATTAAATGTTTTCTCTCTAAAATATTAAAATTAAATATACTGCAAAAATCTAAAGATTCTTCCCTCTAAAATATTAAAATTAAATGTATTGCAAGAGCTGTTCTATCCCTAAGTTTCCTAGATTTGAACAGGAATTCCTCCACAAGGCATGTCTGCCACGATGCGCAGACAATCTGACACTAAAAAAAAAAAAAGATAATATTCAATGTGGACATCGTTTTAAAGGGTTAGTATGCAATTGTACCACATAGAAAGTGAAATGTAACCTGTTGGCCAGAATGAAGAAAGGTAATTGTGTGTGTGTGTGTGTGTGTGTGTGTGTGTGTGTCTTATTTTTTTTAAACAGAGTTCCACTGTATAGCTCTGAATGGCCAGAAGCTCTCTATATTGATCAAGGTGGCCTCCAACTCAGAAATCTATCTACCTCTGCTCCTCACCCATGCTGAGATTAAAGGTGGGTGCCACTATTCCCAGCAAATGAACTCATTTTTAAAATCCATGGCATGAATTCAGAAGCTTTTAAGCAAAAGGGAAAGATGACAGTATCTATTCGTATCTGTGGGGAGCCGATGGCCGGCCCAAAACATCCTGCTGGCCCAAAACATCCTGCTGGCCCAAAACATCCTGCCGGCCCAAAACATCCTGCCGGCCCAAAACATCCTGCCGGTCCAAAACATCCTGCTGGCTTGAAGTAAACAAGTCAGTGCCAGGTGCTGGGTAGTTTACCATCCCTTGGTCTCCGCCTCTCCCGAGCGGCAGCCAATCAGGGGATGACATGTCCGAGGCAGGGGTTGCAGCCTATATAAGGGATGGGCTTCTGGGTATCTGGGTCTCCGCTCTGTAGGCTTATGCTCTCCCTCTCAAGAGCATTAAAGCTTTTCTGCAGAAGGATCTTGAGTGTGCCGCGTGGTTCTTGCTGGCGAGACGGTAGCGCGGGACATCTGGTGCCGAAACCCGGGAATACGTGACCTCATCATCGTCAGCACCATCGGAGACCCCTTGGCTACAAGGAAGATTCAGAACTGCAGGCAGATACGTTCGGAGAGGTATGTTCTTCTTTGGCTTTGACTTGGGATTGTCGCCACCCTGGGAAGGTAGCATTGAAGCTTTTGTGACCATTCTTGGAGCCCTTTTAATCTTTCTCTTTGCCATGTATGAATGCTCCAGGTCTTTGACTCTTGCCTCACAGAACAAATTAGGTAGAGATCTTGACTGCAAAATGGTGGAAAGAGACTTGAGGCAGGGGACAAAAGCAATTGGGAAACTTGTTAAAAACTGTCTAGAAGATAAAGCTTGTAGGGCTGCCGTGGCGAAAGGTCGAAACACCCTTGAAGAAGTCCAGGATAGCATATCAGAAACCGAGCGTAGTGAGAGGTTGGGCGCGCGCAAGAAAAAACCAGTCCCAAAAAAGGAAAAAGGACCTCCCGGAGAGTCTAGAGACAAGGGAGTGAATGTGTCAGATCCTAAGGAACCTTCTCCTATTGTTAAATCAAGAGGAGGAGCTAGCTTGTATCCAGTACATGATCTTAAGGCTTTAAACTTTGATAACTCTGATAGCTCTAATAGCTCAGAGGATGAGGTCTTGGACCCCGATGAAGAGGCTGAGTTAGAGGAGGAAGCTGCCAGATATGAGGAGAAAAGATACCATCAAGATGATCGAAGGCAGAATAGTAAAGAACCTCGAAAACGGCAGCCCCTACCATCCCTTTCACAGGTTGTTCCTTCGGCGCCTTCTCCCTATGAGATATGCCCGAAGTCTTGCTCCTTTTTGTCTGAAAAATTAAAAAGAAAGCTGCGCCTTGCTTACCCAGTCTTTGAAGGTACAGAAGGAGAGCAAGTAGTACCTATATCCCCCGTCCAAAATCAAGGAAGACAGGGCCTGGGTTTTTCCTAGGTGCCACTGGGGCAGCACGACCCATACCATGGAAGACAGAGGACCCGGTGTGGGTTCCCCAGTGGCCGTTAACCTCTGAAAAACTAAAAGCTGTGACTAATCTTGTTGCAGAACAATTGGCTTTTTGTGCACAAATGCAAGTCACACATATTACGGGCTTGCCATATAACCCTCAAGGACAAGGTATCATTGAGCACGCACACCATACGCTCAAATCATATTTAATTAAACAAAAAGGGGGAATAACAAAAGACTTGCCCCCCGTGCCACGGGTTGCCATAGCAGTGGCACTCTTTACTATAAATTTTCTAAATTCAGATAAGCATGATCAGACCGCAGCAGAGCGACATTGCTCAGACCCGCATCGACCTAAAGAATTGGTAAAATGGAAGGATGTGTTGACTAATAAATGGAAAGGCCCGGATCCTATTCTAATAAGATCCAGGGGAGCCGTTTGTGTCTTCCCACAGAGTGAAGAAAACCCCTTCTGGGTCCCTGAGAGGCTTACTAGAACAATTTTGGAGCAGAAGGACACCGCAGATTGCCCAGTCACTCACACTCTGAGAGTTGAGAGCAGCCATTATCCAGGTCAACTCTATGCGCCTTGACCTGTCCTTGACGGAGGGACTATCTTGACGGAGGGACTATCATCATGGATCGCTTCAGCTGTCTCCTATTTTAAGGAATGGGTGGGGGTGGGATTGTTTGGCGCAGCCCTTTGCTGTGGACTGGTGTTACTTCTCTGGCTGGTCTGTAGGCTCAGGGCTCAAACCAAGGGAGACAAGGTGGTTATTGCCCAAGTGCTTGTGGCTCTGGAACAAGGAGCTCCCACTGACATTTGACCAACAATGCTCAAGCAGTAGGCCGCCGGCTGGACAGCTCTTGCACACCCGGAGCTTAGACTCATTGCACAGGGTAGAGTGTCCAGCTTGAGCAGCCCATGGGGGATGCCGAGCAAAGCATCACACAGAGAGACACCTGACATAAGGGTCTCTCTGGGAGGCATGTTGTCCTGCATAAGGGTTGCCTGCCCTAGTTTCCCTTTCCCAGAAAAACGGCAGAGTGACAGGTCGAGGGCGCTTCGGGTCAAACCAACAGCCTAGTGGCGACTCTCGTACGAAGTCTTAATTTTGTTGCTTGGGAGTTCGACCTCTGTCTCCACCCCTTAAAGATTGGGTGACCTACTTGCTATAAGAGCAAAAGGGCCTCATTATTAGATTGTTTTGAACCCTGAAGGTCCAGACAAGAGCCTGAAGGTTGATCGACAATCTGAGGTCTTTATTTTAAATAATAAAAAAGGGGGAGATGTGGGGAGCCGATGGCCGGCCCAAAACATCCTGCTGGCCCAAAACATCCTGCTGGCCCAAAACATCCTGCCGGTCCAAAACATCCTGCTGGCTTGAAGTAAACAAGTCAGTGCCAGGTGCTGGGTAGTTTACCATCCCTTGGTCTCCGCCTCTCCTGAGCTGCAGCCAATCAGGGGATGACACGTCCGAGGCAGGGGTTGCAGCCTATATAAGGGATGGGCTTCTGGGTATCTGGGTCTCCGCTCTGTAGGCTTATGCTCTCCCTCTCAAGAGCATTAAAGCTTTTCTGCAGAAGGATCTTGAGTGTGCCGCGTGGTTCTTGCTGGCGAGACGGTAGCGCGGGACACGTATCTATAGGATTTGATAAGTATACCCTCATCTACCCAATAAAGCTACATAGAGCACCGTGCCCATTTTCCTAAGCTGTGATATGATATCCAGACTCAGGAAAGCACAAGGCAGTAAGTGCATCTCAGAAAAAGTATGGCAGAAAAAGATAGATGTTTACTTGTGCATGCTAGTGCAAAATACTACAAGTTTCTTATGTGCACATATAGGGCATTCCCAATCACCAGGTGGACTACACTTCACTAAACCGTGCCACGTATGAATGCCACATTTAATGTGAACAGAAAGGTGCGTAAGTGGAAGCATACTGATATTAACTGCCTTATATTATTAAGCTCATGAATGATAATGTTCCCAATAAACCAATATTGGAATAAAATCCTAAGCACACTAATAATCCTGCTGCCAGAATTATTTAACGTGCTTTTATGCAAAGACCAGTGACTGCTCATTCAGGTTCTGCCGACACAGCAGATTGTAATAACTCCAGTAGTTTTGCGAACAGCTACTGGGTTGATGACAAGTAGGGCAGGTCAGTTCATCCCGCCTTATCTCTAATTAGTACTGAGTAAAAACACACACGCAAATTATAGCAGAGAAAAGGCTTGACCTGGCTAAGCGAGAAGCATTGGAAGGAGGGTGAATAAGAGTCTATGATCAGAAAGAAAAAAATCCCATTACACAACATAGTTACCAAAATGGACCTGCTTTGGAAAGTCCACTATCAAAACACAATGTGTTAAGTCAGCTCACAGAGACCCCCGAGGGAAACAGCGTATATTTATTCTCTTTGACTTGCTTCCTCTACCTACACACACCTGAAAAATAGGTCAGATTCATCTTACCTTTCTCACAGTGGCTTCCTGTGAATCCAGAAGGACAGACACATTTGTTAGGAGCCACACAGGTACCTCCGTATCTGCAACCCTCTTCACAGAATGCTGTAATGGAAGCAAGACTTTGTTTAGCTAATATAAAGTAGGTCTCTCTCTCTCTCTCTCTCTCTCTCTCTCTCTCTCTCTCTCTCTCACACACACACACACACACACACACACACTATATAGATAGATAGATAGATAGATAGATAGATAGATAGATAGATAGATGTATATATCTCCCAGGGAATACACCTCTGTCTATATTAGCATATTCAAGTTTTTCTATCTACACAAAGTAATAAATATAGCAATGTTTCTACTGCTTTATATGAAGTTCACTGAAATCACTGACTTAAGGTGTTGCACTTGAACCTGACGTGCTAAATGAGAGCTGGCATTGGCAGAGGCTTCTTCTGCTATCATTATCGATTTATTTGAAATGATCTAAGACAAATAGCTCAAAAGTGTAGCAGCCTTATTTATAATAGCCAGAAGCTGGAAAGAACCCAGATGTCCCTCAACAGAGGAATGGATACAAAAAATGTGGTATATATACACAATGGAGTACTATACAGCCATTAGAAACAATGAATTCATGAAATTCTTAGAGAAATGGATGGAGCTGGAGAATGTCATACTAAGTGAGGTGACCCAGTCTCTAAAGAATACCCATGGTATACAGTCACTGATAAGTGGATATTAGCCTAGAAGCTTGGAACACCAAAGACACAAATCACATATCAAGTGATGTCTCACAAGAAGAAAGGAGTGGACACTGGTGCTAGAATGGACCAAAACATCATTGTGGGAGAGTACAAGAACAGTAAAGTGGGAGGGGTGGATGCGGGAGCAGGGGGAGGGAAAAGGACATGTGGGGCCTTTGGGGGTGGGGAACCAGAAAAAGGGAAATGAATTGTAAATATAGAATATATACAATAAAAAAAATCAAAAAAAAAAAGTGAAAGGTGAGGTTAGGAGCAAAGCCTTTTGTTAATACCCAGTGTCTTAGAACCTATTGTTCCTAAGAAGCATCACTTATATTCTCTTTTATGACAATATATTCTTTACTTTTTCAAAAATATGTTTAGTGCTTGATAAATTTATTTTTATAAAACAACAAAAGTAACGAATCACTGACTCGTGAATATTTAAACTGGCTCCAGTATTTTTGCCTCCATAAATAACCTATTGTTCTCATAGCTAAGATGTTTAGCTCATCCCAAATTCTTGATTTAGGAAAATTATTTGAATGTGAAATGTGCCTTGAAAGGCTATGGACTTAATTTCCACATTTTGTTAAGTCTTACAAAGCTATCCCACCCCATCTAAGCCCCTTAATATTAATTGTAATTGTGATACAACATAGAATAACCTATGAAGAGAATCCTAATGAGGAATTTCCTACATTAGACTGTCCTGTGGGATTTTCTATAAGATAATACATTAATTGCTAATTGATATAAAATGACCCAGTCCAGTGTGAGTACCATAAGCCTCCAGACAAGGGAACCTGTAAAGTACAACAGAAGGGAAAACTAGCTGAATAAAAGCAAGCAGGCAAGGACCCTGGGATTTAATCTCTACATCAAACAGTAGGTGGATTCTCTGTTTAAGCTCACCCCTGCCTTGATGTCCAATAGAACTATGACTTGGAACTGTGAGCACTTTCCCAACTTACAATGCTTTTCGTCAGGATGTTTGATCACTGAAACAGAAATGAAACCCAGACTTTACTCCTAAATATTTCTCAGCTGATGGAGGCTGCCGGTCTCTAGTTATGCACCCGCAGCAAAGCAGCACACAACTGTCCTTTCACACACAGTTAGCATCCTGACACAACCCACTCCATGGTGAGGCCCGGAAGGACAAGTAGCTAAGATGCTTTTGCTCATTGCTTTGCCCTAACCTCAGCATCTCTCCCCTCGTGGTTATAGAAGATACTTGCTGGATGGCTTATTCTCCACTTTGCAGGTTGCTCTGATAGAAAAGTGCTCACCCTTCCGCACAACTTCCATCTAGGATAAGCCACTGATGGTGTTACCATAGAACCTATCATGTGATCTGTTAACGAATATAGTCATTGGAATTTGCTACTAATGAAGCTGATTGACACAGTTAAGACTGAGTCTTAACTTGTATTCATATGAGAGCTGCACACACAAGAGTTTTAAATTTTAATTGTAGGAAGAAAATGTCACCCTGGAAAAATGTCCTGGCCGTATGTTGCCATCATTGCTTAATTAATATGAGTCTAGCTATAAAAAGCCACAGGGTGTGTTTAGATAGCTGAGAATGAGCCAAAGGGGTGGAACTTATCACAATGTTGCTGTTTTCCACATCATTTACTATCTCTTGGGTAAATTCATATTCTACAGATTCAGCAATTAATTTTGAGCTGCTCTGTGCTGGAAGAGAGTGCAGACCTTGGAATGCAAGGGCTATTTTCTACTCTACAGCATCTTACCATACAGAGAGAGAGAGAGAGAGAGAGAGAGAGAGAGAGAGAGAGAGACAGAGACAGAGACAGAGACAGAGACAGAGACAGAGACAGAGACAGAATATCTAGATACAAAATCTGCTTTGGTATATCCATCAAGAAACCTACATGCATCTTGAGAAGTCATACAATGTAAGCTCTTGTGAATGTCATTTTCAGTGATATATTTAAAGTATACTTGTGGATCAGGGTAACATAACAAAGATTTTCTGCAGAGGAAGAGTGACAAAGGGAAGCAGGTGACAGACTTCAGAAGATCGCAGGGCTGGAAGAGAAAGTTCAGCTTCACTTTCCTTAGTATACAGATAGATGTCACCTAGGATCTACAGACCATGTTAAAAGATGAATATGTATGTGTTCCTGGTTTTATATAAAGCCATCTCTTATACAGAAATGATACTATGAGAATCTGTGAGGGGCATGTGAGGCTATTGTGACAATCCGAATATGTAAATAGCTCTATGATGAAGAGATGAGTTTGTATTATAAAGGACTTTAGCTAAACTGTGCTGTGTGTATAGTTATGTAAAATTAGTTGGTAGTATCATGGTGACTATGAAATACAGACTGGTGTCAAGACATTAAAAACATTCCTGTAAGCTACAGAGATTTAACAGGTAAGAGAAATGGCTGCTCTCCTAGGAGATCTACACTCAATTTCCAGCATCCACATAGTGATTCACAAAAATCTGTAACTCCCGGGCAGTTCCCGGGCAATCTGGTGGCCAGTTCTGTCCTCTGCATAGAATACATGCCCGTGGTGCACACATACACACAAAGAAATCTCGCATATACACAAAATAAAATAAGAAAAATGTAAAGACCTTTAAAATAAACCAGTCTTAAAATGTTTACCAATACATGATGATGGTATCAATATGGAAATATCTTAGAGTTGTTATTGTTTTAATATAATTGTTTACAATGAGGTTCAGAAACCAGGACTATATTGTCACTCGCTGGCAGAGCTGTGGCTCAAGCAAACAGCTTTATTTACAAAAGCCTAATCTGTAGTCCCTTGCTCAGAAAGGCGGGTTTATTCTTTCTTAAACAGTTCCATAAGAGCTAAAGAAATTGATTAAATTTTAAACACAAAATATCACCAGATAGCACAATAACCAGTTTACTTAATGAACATTCAGTTCATTTAGCTACTTGGTAATATTTAAGATTTTTTTTTCTTTTTTTTTTATTTTATTTTATTTTCTATATTCTATGTTTACATTCCAAAGGCTTTCCCCTTTCCCAGTTCCCACCCACCATAGTTCCCATAGTTCCTCTCCCCCCCCATCTGTTCCACAATAATTCCCCCTCCCCCCTCGGTTTCTTTACTAAACTGGATGCAATCTTTACAGGCCCAGGGTCCTCTCCTTTCTTCTTCTTGGGAATCATTTGACTTGCTATTTGTGTCTTGAGTATTTAGGGCTTCTGGGCTCATTAATATCCACTAATCAGTGATTGCATTTCATGTGCATTCTTTTGTGATTGGGTTAATTCACTCAGGATGATATTTTCCAGGTCTAACCATTTACCTACAAATTGCATGAATTCATTATTTTTAATTGCTGAGTAGTATTCCATTGTATAAATATACCACATTTTCTGTATCCATTCCTCCTTTGAGGGATATTTGGGCTCCTTCCAATTTCTGGCTATTATAAACAAGGCTGCTATAAACATAGTGGAGCATGTGTCCTTATTGCATGCAGGGGAATCCTCTGGGTATATGCCCAGGAGTGGTATGCCAGGGTCCTCTGGAAGTGACATGCCCAATTTTCTGAGGAACCGCCAAACTGATTTCCAGAGCGGTTTGTCTGTCTGCTTACATCTCTTATAGACCTAGGCACATAACAATTTTAAAAAGAAGTTTATCTGGAGTAAGGACGGAAATAATTGCCCCCTTGATCATTAGACAAAAAGAAAAAGTAATTAAAACAAAACTAAGGGTTTTTTTTTTAAAAAAGGGGGGGCTTATCATCCAAAAGGTAACTGCCTTAGGGAAATCAGGATCAACACTAGTTTTCTTGCTTTGAAAAGAAGTAGCTGTGTTCTAGTTTAAACAGTTGGTGATTACTAGTGTCCTGATAGGCACTCTTGACCAATTATCAACCCAACTAACGTTACAAAGGAAAGGCTACTCAAGGACTAGGAGCTTGGACAACAAAGCTTTGTGGACATGAGGGCAAAACACGCCGTGCTACCATCAGTGTATCGTTTCTTGGCTTCTACGCTGAGCTGAAGGAAGACCAAAGTATGGATGCTTCAGTCCTTCTTAGAAGGAGAAACCAAATGCCAATGAGAGGAGATACAGAGACAAAATGTGGATCAGAGTCTGAAGGAAGGGCCATCCAGAGACTGCCCCTACCTTGGGATCCATCCCATACACAGTTACCAAACCCAGACACTATTGTGGATGCGAACAAGTGCTTGTTGACAGGAGCTTGATATACCTGTCTCCTGAAAGGCTCTGCCACAGCCTGACAAATACAGAAGTGGATGCTCACAGCCAACCATGAGACTGAGTACAGGTTCTCCAACGGAGGAGCTTGAAGAAGGATCCAAGAATCTGAAGGGATTTACAGCCCCATAGGAGGGGCAACAATATGAACCAACCAGAACCCCCAGAGCACCCAGGGACTAAACCACCAACCAATGAGTACACATGGAGGGAACCCATGGTTCTGGCTGCATATGTAGCAGAGTATGGCCTTGTCAGATATCAATGAGAGGAAAGGCCCTTGGTCCTGTGAAGGTTCTTGGCCCCAGTGTAAGGGAATTCCAGAACAGGGAAGCAGGAGAGGATCGGTTGGTGAGCAGGGGCAGGGGAGATGGGATAGTAGGGTTTTGGAGGAGAAAGGAGGAAAGGGGATAACATTTAAAATGTAAAGAGGGAAAATATCTAATAAAAATAAATATTTTTAAAAGAGAAGGAAAGTCTATGGTCCATAGCCTGCCTTAGGTTTGAGAGCTGTGTGACCTTTGGCATAACAGTTCATCTCTCCGTGCCTCAGTTTCCTCAGTTCTAAGGCACTGATGATTATTAATGATGCCACTTGTTCTGAGAGGGTGGGTAAGTTCCTAACTTCAGCCACTCAGCACAATATATGAGTGCAGTATGCTCATGACCGTTTTTTGTCACCAGGGCCAGATAACCGTCATATTTTGAATCATTTTCTTTTTTTTAGACTCTAGAAATGCAGTGCCGAGCAAGACAAAAAAGATCCCTCTGTATCCAGACAGAGCCCGGTCTCTAGTCCTTCTTTCCTCTATGGCCTTAGAAAATAAATAGCCACAGATCTGGGATCTTAACTCCCTTACAAACTCAGAGAAATTCAGTGACACAAGTTTGGGACTTAATAAACTGCTTATTTATCAACCACTAGCCAGAATCTGAAGCATGGCATAAACAGATTGCAAAAAAGACAATGAGATTACGGGCTTCGATCTGTTGTTTTAGTGCCATTTGTTATTAACTTACTGCCCTGAAGGAGACGCCTGATCAGATCAACTCGAAGAAGGCTCGCTTCTGTTTTTGAGAGAACTCTTTATATTTGCAAGAAAAATGAGATCAGAAGCCTCAGAGTGAGATTTAGTCCACAGGAAGAATGGATGCTTGTGCTAAAAGCAATCTTGGCATGTGAAATGAACTGAGGTCTTCACGGGAACCAGGTGTTACACCCAATAACCGTGTTACACACCAATAGAAAGCAGTAGCCCTTCACACACTGAGCATGTCTCCTGGTCCTCTTCAAGTTTTACTGGCATAGACTTAGTTCTTGAGCATCCTGAAATCCTGGCAAGTTAGCATCCTTCCCTGGGTTTGTTTCTAACCCCTCGCTACCAATTGTTCTTGGTCCATCCCATGGGAAATAAGGGTGATGTTTGTCTGATAAAAGAAGCAGGAGACGGCTGTAGAAACACCTAAAATTACAAGCAGGCAAACCTACCATTTCTAATCTAATTTGAACTTATATGCATGGCAATTATGCTGTTAAACCCAATTATTGATTTATTATTAGTAAATCAAAGTTGGAGTCCATGAATTATAGTCAACTCGGTCATATGCATTACTAGTTTGAAGTAGGATGAGCTGAACTAAAACCTGGTCATTTCAACACAGCACTGTGCCCAGTTTTCTCTCCAGGGATCTAGTGGCTTTAGGGTCACATCAGTTTTCTGTACCCTCTTGATAAAGTCTCAGACATAAACTCCCATTCTCAAATCAATGCTGCCAACAACGAAGGGGATCGCATCTCCTCATGTTTGCTTTCTTGCTTAATTAGTCCTTTTCAGAACATGTAACTTATCAAAGTGGATTTCAAGGTCTTTGGGTTGGCAAGATAGGGTCAGGATAATATTCTACTGTGCCCTGGGATGTCACTTTTCATACAAGGAACAGGAAAGCCCAGCACAAGTAGAATGTCTTGGCCTAAAATGTCAGGATGGATGAGATGGAAAAGCTTTTAATCTAAGTTACTCAGGTAAGTTCATTAAATAAATGAAGTTACTCAATTAAGCTCACTAAATAGTTATTCAGTTAAGTCCATGAAACATCTCTGCAACCAGAATCCAGGAAGTTTTTGTTGTTGTTGTTGTTTGTTTGTTTGTTTGTTTGTTTTTCATCCCCTTTCTCTTTCAACTTTGCTTTTCTTAATCTTTCCATAAAATAAACTGAGAACACCGAGACAGGAAGGATAAAATCATGCAGGACCCCACTCAGTGATAGAATATAAAACATGAGAATGTCTTCAGTTCTCCCTGGTTGTCATCCAAGCCTCCCATCCCTGATGTGCTGTATAATTTAATAATTACTCACTTTAAAATTCACCTTCAGCTGACAGTTAATGGTGGCTGTGGGGCGGGAGTGTCACAAAGGGTGGCCAAGCTCTCACATTCCATGCATGCTCATGCAGTCAGCCCTGCCTAAGCTGTAGGTTGTACACACAAAACACACATGAAACTAGAAGGGGAAATTTGGAGAAGCTCAGCTGGAGAGGCAAGCAGGAGAGGGAAGCGGAGTGAGATGCAGGGTAATAGAAAATTGAAACGGTTAAAATCTGTACCCAGACTTTTGGCTACTTAATGGGTTCCTTTTTCATCCACCCTTCTTAACCCTCAAGCGTTCCAATCCCCCAACACTAGATAGAACAGAAAAGAGGCTAGAGAGGAAAGGGGACATTAATATTGTTAAATTACTTCCTGCTGATTAGGTATCAAATTCCGTGGGGCAATTTATGGATATCTCCAACCAAAAATCAGCAACCAGAAAACAATGACTAACAAATAGCCAGCAACAGCAGCAACAACAGCAGCAGGAGGAGGAGGAAGAGGAGGAGGAGCAGCAGCAGCAGCAACAACGGCAGCAGCAGCAGCAGCAGCAGCAGGACAGCAGGAGGAGAAGCAGCACAGGCTAATGTACTGTCTTGGGACTCTTGCATTTATATACCCTCTCAAGAGTCTCCAGAATTCTAAATGTCATATGTTTGCAAAATCTATCTACAGCTGGCAAAATCACACCCCTGCCTGAGCATAAGTAAGTCACAGCCTGCTGCAGTGCATAATCTGAAGCAGCCCTGTATCCCACACCTGGGATTTAAACAAAAATATACTACCATAATGTTTCTCTTTTTAAGTTCTCACTACAATTATTTATATGTATGAAAGTGTCAAGCAATAAAAAAAATCATAAATATGAAACTTTAAAAATACTTGTTTTAATTTTTAATTATGTATATGTTTATATGTTTCTATAGGGGTAAGTGCTTGCTTATGAGTACAGTTGGCTATAGGTACAAAAATAAAAGACTGTCAGTTCCCCTGGAGCTAGAGTTACAGGTTGTAAGCCACCCTATGTGGGTAATAGAACAAATCTCAGGTCCTGAAAAGAGTAATTTGTGTTCCTATTGGCTAGGCCATCTCTCCAGACACGCCCCTCCTATACACTGTTTTTAAAAGAAAAACAAATCACCCTCAACATGATCAGTTGTAATACCAGCAGCCCCATAGAAGTTTCCACTTTCCTCTTCAGTACAAAATTGTCTTCTTAGGAAACTTATTCCATGTCAGATGCTCTTGTGATGCCTTGTATGCAGGATTCCATCTCCTTATTACAGCATCCTGGCACCTTCAGATGAAAAATTCTGGCTCATACCTAAGCAAGGTATCAAAGGTCATGCCTCTACTAAGTGGATTTGGAAGTGAAAATTCTCACTGCATCTCCAAGCTGTGTCCATTAGGGCTCTTCTGCCTCCAGTAGTATAGACAATAAGCTGGGTACTGAGAAATTCATACCTAGTCAGGAACATTGTCCGCTTTCCAGAGACTCTAGCAGCAGACAAGGGCATCATAAACGAGTATAAAAACCTACAGTAGAGGTAAGAACAGTTGGGGACAGAGAGATACTATAACTAACTAGCCAAGAGGACTGGGACAAAGCTTCCCAACAGAGTTAACACCTACATTGGATGTAGAAGAGCCAAGGGGACTCTTTGCCAGATGGCTCAGGAAATGTGACATTTCTGGCCAAGGTGTTTCATGAGGGAAGGTGCTAAAAAGAAGAAGAAAGTGAGGTGAGAGGCACAGTGGTGAAAGAGGAGGCATGGAGCCACAGGCAAGCAGAGGATGCTAAGGTCTGTGTGTCAGCCATCACCTCGCCTCGCTGGAATCTCCATCTGTTTCTCACATTTGCTTCCTGTGCTCTATCAGCTGGCTTAAGGCTATGCTTTATTAACATTACACCACCATAAAAATGATTAGAAATAATCTTTTAAAATGCAGACCCTCATCTACATACATACATATACATCAAATACATACATATACATATATACATTTGCATATACAGATATACACACACACATGTGGTAAGCAAAAGATTCTCCTCATATATAGAATTCTTTGTGATATTTTCTATTCTGTCCTATTCACTTTTGTTTGTTTGACTCTGTTTTGCCCAAGACCATTTGTAAATCAGCTGTGGTCCAAGGCTTTACTTTCACAATCCACTAAAGCTCTGTCATTAAAACATCTTTTGGGCTAGAGAGAAGACTGAGTCGTTAAAACCATGTAAAGCTCTTTCAGAGGACCCATATTTCATTTCCAGCATCCGCAGTCAGGCTGCCTGTGACATCTAGCTTCCCAGAAACTGATGTTAAAAATAAAAATAAAATCATAGGTTAAAAATGAATTAGGAAACTGCTTGTTTCATATACTGTCATCATCTATGTATCATTAAAGCCCACAGTAGTTTGTAAGAGAATGGGGCATATGACCATGTTTATACAGCCTCTATAGTTACAAATTGAGATGTTGAGTTTAGTTCTAGAAAAGCTGACTGACAGAGACATGTTGGGAGGAAGGGATTCAGTGGGGAAAGTAGGAGGGCTAAGAGAGGGGTAGGGTGAATGTGACAAAATTTCACTACACCAGCAAGAAACTGTCAAGCAATAACACATTTAAATTCAAAAAGAATGATATAAAAACAATATGCTTTATGTGCTGTTTCCATGGTTGTCTTTACAACATATAAACACACACACACACACACACACACACACACACACACACAAATGGCACCCAAGGGAGAGAATATTTTTCATTTGAATCCTTTTACAAAAAAAAAAAAAAAACAAAACTATAAGAGAAGGATATGGGAAGGGAAGATTGGGTGGTGAGATTATAAGGCCATCTGCATTTGTTTGGTTCAATACGAATGCTTTTCTAACCAGGTCTCTAGATTCTTAAAGACCAAAGTCCTTTTTGCAATTCTTAGTTCTTCTACACTTTTGCCTCAGGTAAGATGAAACCTGCTGCCAATACACAAATTTTTTAAGTAAAAGGGATAGATTTTGGTGATAAAATCTTTCAAAAACTATGTCTTGAAATTTGAAATAATCATTTGAACAAGTCAAACAATTCAGCGCCTCCTGTGTGGCCCCATAGCCTTGCAGCTGAAGGTTTGATACACTGGTTTTAGGAAAGGCAGTCTCCTCCACCTGCTCTACTTCAGCAAGGAAGAATCATTCTGGTTATGTCTGGGGATAATTTTAGTTGTATCAACCGGTAGAATTCTACTGATAGTTAAAAGTCAAGGATCCAACAATACATACAAAGGATGGTTTTCCCAATAACCCATTGAACTTGGGATATCAATAATGGAAAGTCTGACAGAAAGCAAACAGCCTATTATTTGAAAAAATAATCAGTGTCAGAAATGATACTGAGAACCAGGACACCAACAGTAACAGAGCAGATAATAAGCTTCAGCTTATAGGCTCAACCCCAAGAAGAGAACATATAAAATAAACAAAAATGCAAGTGAAAGTATATGCTATATTATTACAAACAGGAAGGACAAAAGCCAGTTGGATATGGGTAGAAGTCTGTTGAAAGAAGGTCTCAAGTCATCGAAGTTGATCACTGATAAGGGTTTTCCCTAACAGTACGCAGGGAAGAGTGACCCATGCAGTGTCCTGCAGAAGAGCTATGCAGAGAGAAGGTAAAGTAGGTGCGAAGGCCCTGAGGAACAAAGCATGTGCTTCACATACGGACACCCGGGTCCTTACAGTACTGTCTGCATCTGGAAGAGGCTGAGAGGAGGGGAAGACTATCTCCCTGGCAAGTTCAAGAGTACACTTACACACTAACGCCTGAGCTAAACTGGAAAAAGAAAACAATAGCCAGGCCGACTGGGGCTGGGTATATTGCAGAGTGGGGAATGAGCATCCTTAGCTAAGGCATAAGGCACAACTGGGAAGAACAAAGAGTGCTTTCAGAATCCCCAGATATAAGAAGAAGCCCTGGTTCTGCCCAGTTTGTTACAAACCCTGACTCTGGTCTAATTCATGGAAGGTGCTATGCTGTTCTGAATGTCTCCTCCACATTAATCTTTGTTACAAGTCTGCTAAGAGGGCTAAGTACTGGTTGGGTTCTACACCATTATAAATAAATATTGCTGTGACCTCAAGAATAGTTTCTTTGTCCTCCTTTTGGCCAACCATGGGATATCTTCTACTCTAATGCTGTCCCATCCCAACTCCCTTCAACCCCCTTCCACCCACCTACTCCCATGGACTTTTCCATTCTGGAGAACCATGAGGAATATGTTTCTGCCTATTACCAATTATCCAATCTCTTTACCTCCACTAAAGATGCATAGATGAATTCAAGGTGTGTTTTCTACTTGTTTCCCTCACAAGGCACCCATCTATCTGCCATAAATGGGATTGAAGATTCTTGTTGTTTATTTGGCCGCCATTCCAATTTCATTAAGAAAGTGATTGGTGGCTTTTGCCTGGGAGAAGGTAAAAAGACAACATCCGAGTAGGTTCAAAACTCTCAGCTGTGGAGAGATAGATGATTGTATGAAAAACAGAGGAAGTGGGTCTGGAAGCACAGGCTTGCAATCCCAGCCACGCAGGACAGTGAGGCATAGGGCTGTTGGCCCACATCTTCTCTACCACTGAGCACAGCCGCTTGGGGAAGCAGAATACAGGGAGTTTGACTGTGCTGATTCCCCACCAGTGCTGGCCTGTAAAAAACACCCAGACACCATTCCAGGGGTGGGAAAGAAGAGTCTGAGATGTGGGAAAGCCGAAACTGGCTCTGGGGTCCCCAGGTCTGCTCAGAGTCCAGCACCATGGGGTTCTCAGACTCTTGGACATTCAAGCACTGTGCCGGGAGTCATGGAAGAGCACAGAATGGAGGTGAGGACTCACAGGCCGGGGACAGCATCTAGCCTGGCAGAAAAAGGGGAGCCCTGGCTGATGCCATCAAGGATTGTTCTTGGCTTGGTGGCTGCACGTTAGGTGGCAGTTGTGGCTGGGAGCACAGAGAGGCCTTCGCATGGAGAACTCTGTTTTGAGCCTACTTGACTGTGGTCACATCTCTTTTCCTATTGTCATGGTTCGAGATTTTAGGTATGCCTTATCTACATGTAGAAGGGCTTGGGGCATTGCTCTTTTATGACTCATAGCCACAAATCTATGTTATAGGGGGCTGTGCCTATGTGACAGGGGCCAGGTACCAGGAGCAGGCAAAGCTCCTACTGTCCCGTTAGGGTCTCTGGGGCGTCTAGCCTTTAGATCAACCTTACCAGTCTTCCTCTCACAGTCCACTGCCCTGCAATAAGGGGATAGGACCACAGACTCCATAGACACAGAGTTCAAGACCAACACAGGTGAGTTAGTGAGGACTTGTTGCTCAGTGAAATGTGAAAGGGAGCAGGAAAGGGAATGAGTAAGACCCTGAGTTCACACCCTGCTACAGGAGAAAAGGTTTCAAAAATAATAACGATGACTATTCAGTATAACCTGCGATGGGTCACTTGTACTTTGCCCAAAGAACCCAGTTACCTGGACACATCCTCCTTACAGCCTATGACTCAACGGGTGCTTGTGAGTATGACTCAAAAGCATAGGCCTTGCTTCCAATCTTGATTCTTCTCCTGTGTTATCTGACATCATTTAATCACAGCAAGAAGAATCTACAGCTGACTGGGGACACTGGGATTAAAAGTTACTGAACAGAACACCAATAGCTTATATGCTAAGATCAAGAATTGACAAATGGGACCTCATAAAATTGCAGTTTCTGTAAAGCAAAGGACACTGTCAATTGGACAAAACAGCAACCAACAAATTGGGAAAAGATCTTCACCAACCCTACATCCGACAGAGGGTTAATATTCAATATATACAAAGCACTCAAGAAGTTAGACCCCAGAAAACCAAATAACCCTATTAAAAATGGGGTACAGAGCTAAACAAAGACTTTTCACCTGAAGAACTTCAGATTGCTGAGAAGCACCTTGAGAAATGTTCAACATCATTAGTCATCAGGGAAATGCAAATCAAAACAACCCTGAGATTTCACCTCACACCAGTCAGAATGGCTAGGATTAAAAACTCAGGAGGCAGCAGGTGTTGGCAAAGATGTGGAGAAAGAGGAACACTCCTCCACTGCTGGTGGGATTGCAATCTGGTACTACCACTCTGGAAATCAGTCTGGCAGTTCCTCAGAAAACTGGGCACTACCCTTCCGGAGGACCCTGCTATACCACTCCTGGGCATATACCCAGAGGATGTAATAAGGATACATGCTCCACTATGTTCATAACAGCTCTATTTATAATAACTAGAAGCTGGAAAGAGCCCAGATGTCCCTCAATGGAGGAATGGATACAAAAAATGTGGTATATATACACAATGAAGTACTATTCAGCCATTAGAAACAATGAATTCATGAAATTCTTAGACAAATGGATGGAGCTGGAGAACATCATCCTAAGTGAGGTAACCTAGTCTCAAAAGAACACTCATGGTATGTACTCACTGATAAGTGGATATTATCCTAGAAGTTTGGAATACCCAAGACACAATCAACATATCAAATGATGTCCAAGAAGAAGGAAGGAGTGGCTCCTGGTTCTGGAAAGGCTCAGTGCAGCAGTATAGGTGAATACCAGAACAAGGAAGTAGGAAGGGGTGGATGGGGGAACAGGGGGAGTAAAGAGGGTTTATGGGACTTTCAGGGAGGGGTGATCAAGGAAAGGGGAAATCATTCGAAATGTAAATAAAGAATATATTGAATAAAATAAATAAATAAAAGAGACAGAATATGTAAAGTCCTTGGCAGCATGGCCACATATCATAAGCTTTCAGGGGAAGTTAAATCTCCTTAAGACCATCAGCCTCTTTCCCTAGGTTGGCTAATATAATGCAGCATTAGCTGTCCAAGAACAAAGGCGGCTGCATCCTTCCTTCTAAAAAGAGGTGTGTATATCCACTACATGGTTAGGAGATTCCTCACCTCTGAATTTCCATAGCAAAGAAATTGTTAAGTCATTGGAACAAACCTTGAAATGAGTAATAGAATAAACTGATGGCCATGTTTGAAAATCAAAATTCAATAAATTAAGTCAAGACCTAGGAATGTAGCTCAGTGGTAGAACTACTTACCTAGATAGCATGTACAATGCCTTGGGTTTAATGACCAATACTTCAATCTATAATAATAATAATAATAATAATAATAATAATAATTGTGATAGTGATAGTGATAACAATACTGATAGTTATTTTTATCATTTATTATTTTTGTTGTTTTTATTATTATTATAGACTTTCTATGTTATAAAACTTAAGAACAAATCACCTATCAGCAACAACAACAAAAAATATAAATCAAAGTGAAATTTGATGTTGAAGGTTCCTAGGAACCCTAAGAAATCGAAAGTTGGAAGGCCAACTTTCTCGCCAGGCCAAGCCGTGAAGGACAAAGCCCGGGTGAGAATCTGAATGGTTCTTCCCATACTGCATTGCAGCAGTACTCAGGCCACACACACAGGTGACAGTCTGAAGACCCAGCAAAGCGTCTTGAGTAAAAGACTTTCTGCAATTTCACATAACTGCATGGAATTTGACACTAACTCCTGGAATGAAATAGTAATGTGGGTGGACCAGAGTTCTTGAGTGGGCTCTTCCTTTTCTCATTTTCACTGGGCAGCCCCCGAAAAACTCCACAGATTTTGCTCATGTTTTAAGATCACCTCCCAGTAATCTTTTTTTTTTTTTTTTAAGTTGAAAGTATTGTCTTCTTTCCGTGGAAGGGAGAGTTGAAAAGAGCAAAGTGAGGTACTTTGCTCAAGGAAAAGTTAATCATGGGGCTAAATGTAAGAATGTGAGATTACAGGATTCTGGCCATGCCTGGGCTTTAGCACATGAGAGTCTGTGATTATGAGAGGACGTCAGCTTTGACCAAATGGGAGGCAATTTATTTTAGATCTTAAAGTGGGGGCAGAGGAGAAAGATGGAGAAAATGTCACAATCATGACATTCCTTATGTTGGCTTCTCAGATCCACTCCACCCTTTTAAATACAAGGCTTTTAGTAGACATCCTCAGGGCAGTTAGTCACAGGCTGCTTCTTAGCTGTGTGATATGGGGCTCTTGTGGAAACCTCTGCAGCCTTCTGTCTCTCCAAAGAAACTGTTCTAATCAGTAAGGCTACCTGAAGTCATGTGTTCACTTTCAGGCATTCACAGGATATTAATTATTATTGTTATTGTTAGTTATTATTAGTTACATACATAGACACATGAGGGGAAAAGTCTCTGGGAAAAAAACACACCACTATAAGTAAAATAAAACTAAAGAAAGCTGTAACTTACAGGGCTGTCAGACTATCCTTTATATTTTATGGAAAAAATATATTTCTGTTTCCATCCCATTCTTGAAAACATTTTTTTAACCTGGGAAAACAGCACTGGAATGATTAATTGTGGTGTAATGCATGAAATACAAAGAAGTCTGCTTCTTGTGGACACATACACACACAAATATATTTTTTCTTTCTTCAGCTGCCTTCAAGGTCAAACACAGGGTCCCCTTAAGCGGGCACTTCTGATTAATGTGTGCACTCAATGTCGCTCACACCCGCCAGGCTTTAAGCCTCTCTAATGCTGGTTATCGGGTCCTCCTAGAAGGTGAGCTGTTTCTCATCTATAGCATGGGATGCCTTCATTCTTGTGCTAATGTTATTTTTGAAAGGTTTAAGCTCAAATCCCTCACAGTGTATTTCTAATTCATAGGCAGCATAGAGGGGGTAAAAGAACACAGTCTATAAGAATGAAGGAACCCTGAGTCTGAGTTAAGCAGTTATGTGACCGTCAGTGGGTTAGCCATGTTTTCTGAACCCGGGTTTCCCCTTTTGCTAAATGAAGACCTCCTTTTCAAGTTGTGCTGGAGGAGAGACAGTAAGTCAAATGCAAAGCCAGTGGTATGGGGATTGATGCATCCTGCCTCTCCACACCGGTCCCTTTATACTCTCCATGGCAGTCCTTTCTATAGCCTTACTCAGCTAAGTCCAGCTCCTTACACATGCTGAGCATGCATTTTATCCACTCCTTTAGCCCTCATAACAGCGGCCATGGAGACACAGAGCAAAATGCCTGTGTGTTTATTTCCTGTGGGCACAATTGGGATGTTTTCTTAATGCCCATCTTTTTGCTCAGTGGAAAAGCTTGTCACAACGAAGCTCTCAGTGGAGAGAAATCTACATCTGGTGGGAGCTTTCAAAACTCTTCCTCAACCCAATGTTTATGGGGAAGTAATTTAGTGCGGCATTGTGGGAAATACATTGGTGGCTCATCCGGAGCTGTAAAAAATTAGAACTAATGCATGATTATACCATTCCGGCTGGGAAATAAAATCAGTAGGTCAAAGAGATACCTATAGTATCACTTACAATTTTTGCAGCCTTATTCGCCATGCCTAATACATAGACAGAATCAAGGAAATTACTCATAGATTCACCAGATTAAAAAAAAATACAAACATACATGCACAATGAATTATTACTCAGCCACAAAAAATATGAAATTCTATCACTTAATGGAAATATGGATGCTCCTGGAGGCTCTTATATTAGATGACACAATCCAGGAGCAGGAAGACAATATGACATAAAATCATTTCTATGTGCAGGCTAACTGAAACTGATCTGAAAGGAATAGAATGTGATTATCTGAGGCTGGGGAGAGGCAGGACATAGAAATTGAGGAAGAACTGGTAAGCAAGCATATTACAATTGGGACAAACAAACTCTTAGAGTCTGCTGCAGAGTAGGTGGATATAGTTAGCAACCATTGACTGCCTAAACACATTTCCAAGGATGGAGTCTAGATGATAATCCCATGAAAACGATGGAGGTCTAAGACAACAGACATTTCTTTGGGTGTTTCTAAGCCATCCAGTTCAGCTTCATATGTAGCAGAGGATGGTTTTTCAGATATCAGGGAGAAGACCATTGTTCCTGTGAAGGCTAGATGCCCCAGTGTAGGGGAATGCCAGGTCCGGAAAGTGGGAAGGGGGATTGGTAAGCAGTGGGAAAAGAGATGGCATGGGGGGGCGTTGGGAGGGGAAATGAGGAAAGGGGATACCATTTGAAATGTAAATAAAGCAAATATCTAATAAAATAAAAAAAATTCTACTCCAAAACAACAACAACAAAAAAGAATGTATCCTTTTCTTAAAAGATAGCAATTGAACATAAGCAATCATTAAGAGGAACAAAAAAGACAACAGACATGCTAAACACCATGATTTGACCATTATTACATGGTATACCCATGAATGAAAACACCCACCTCATATCCTACATGCATGCAAAATTATCAAGTATCAATGGGAATGCTAAGACTGCACTTAAACCCTGCGTTTATGTCTGCACTGGGCAAAGCACTGTAACTGATCAATGCAGTAAGATTCCAACTAAGGAGGCAGCAAAATAACCAGTCAAAAGGGAGAGTGGCTGAGATACAGAGACCAGCAAGCACCTACAGAGTGCAGGGGAGCGCAGTTGAACCCGCCCAAGAAAGCACTGGCGGCAGTAAAGCTTCAGGGTCTATGTCATTTTTGTGTGAAAGGAAGGAATTAGGTACAAGAAAGTTGGGTTGAGAACAATATTTTAAAGAGAAAGTAGCCTACAATACAAAAGCAACTCCAAACAAAATGGATCAACCTGCTATTTAAATAGCACCATGATTAAATACCACACTCAGTCTTATTTCTGTTTCTTTCTTTCTTGGCATGGCTGAAAAGAAAATGAGTTTACTACTCAATCCCGCCATAGGCCATTGCAATCTTTTTCCAAGTATACTATATGCATAACTTATTTAATTTTTTTAAAGGAAGCATCGATCTGGCAATTCTCATTAAATATTGCCTTTTCTTCTACAAAGCACTGATCTTCAAGAGACAATTCATTCAATATAACCACCTTCTGAAGTCATAGCAGGGCCAGAACTGCCATCAGCACTGACACTGTAATGCAGGACAGAGTGGGTAATGGTTCTTCTGATCTTGGAAATTTTAGTTTTAGATAAAATACGCACAATGGAATAAATAAAATTACAAAACTCAGATGAGTCCAGTTACTAAGGGGAATAACAATGCAGAGTGAAGGGGGAAGGGACAGAGCCGTCTATTAGGGCTCTATGAAGACGTCATGAAGCGATGAAGGCTGACATTTGAAAGCACTGAGAAGGAATAGGGAGAGAGGGCCAAGCAGATATATGGATGACTGGCTTCTTGGGCAGAGGGAATGATGCATTATGGAAAGTCCCATATTAAGCATGTCTGAAGATGGCAAGGCCTGGTGAGCCACAGTCACAGGTCAAGTACTAGAGGACATCAGCAGAAAGCCTCAGAACTCATTAGCCATCCTAAAGTTCTAAATGCAGTAACTATCATAGGACTCAGCGATAGCACCCCCCAGGTAGATACCGAAGGAGTCAAAGGCAGCACCCCACAGAGATAGGTGCATATCCATGTCTACTAATACTACACTAGTCATGATGATCAGGTTATGCCACTGGGCTAAGTGTCTGTTAACAGATGAGTGGACTTGGACTATCATGTATCTAATACGATAATTTCAATCATGCTGTTTTAGGTTGGAATTGGGATCAGCCTACTAAGTGATATAAACCTGTTAAGTAGAATAAACCATACTGAGGAAAACAAATATATAGAATGTGAAACTAACTAAACAGTAAAAATATAAGGGGACATTAGGGAATCTGAGGGAGAATCATGGAAGAAATAGGAGGGAATGGGAGAGAACAAGGGACTAAATATAAACTCAAGGACCTTATATGTATGTATGAGTTAATACACACTGATAAAAGAAGAGGGGTCATTGCTGTGACTATCCATTTGAAGGTTCTGTGCTGACAAATGGATTCACATCACTTAGGTTTTAGCAGAACCTTCCTTACTCCTATGTTAAGAAAAATTAACTATGGATCAAGACAAGCAGCAACGTGAGCAGATGGCCCAGCTTAGAAAGCTACTGCAGTCATTCAGAAAGTACTGCAGCAGTCATACATCAGTGCTGATGTCATGAAATGGAGATGTAAGGTGCCACAGGCTGGTTTGATTGTTAATATATTTAAATACATGAGTTGGTAGACCACAGATTACAAACGCAGTCTTTGTCTCAGTGAACAGAACAGGATGGACAGCTGCCTCTCGTCCTCCTTTAGAACTGGGACTTAGGATTCTGCTTTCTAGTTGTGATTATATGCATTGTTTTAAAGCAAGAAATCTTTCCTACAGTGGTAAGTTGTTTAAATTCCTGCTTGATCTCCAAATATCCCCTGAACAGAGACACACAGTCATACTGAGTTCCTTCCCCATCTCTGGCCTCCAGAGGTTCAAGGTTTGTAATAGTTTCCTAGAATTGTGGTGACAGATCGATCCTCACTGACTGAGCAAATAACTTAATTCTCTCAGATGTAAAACCAGCTGTGGTCAGGCAGTGCTGATTTCTGCAGAGGTTCTGAGGAGGGGAGGGGTGCAGGGGGGTCCATCATTAGCATATGAGGTCAAGAATGTTTGACACAGCTAGCATGTGGTTTTACATCTGCAATCTCTACCTTCTGCTTCCTAAGTCATCATTCCTACAAGTATAATTTTTATCCAGTCTCTACTCCAGTTTTCTTATACTGACACCTGCCATTAAATTTAGGAGTCATGCTGAATCCAGAATAGACTCTCAAGCTCTCTCACTACATAAGCAATGGCACTGCTTCCTGATAGAGCCACATCCACAAGCACTATAGGTTATCATATGGGCACGCCACTAGGGTTCATTCTTCAATCAACTACAAGGCTCCTCCTTTATTCTACCAGAGAACCTTCCGATGGCCTTCATTACAGTGTCCTACAGCCAGCTTCTTGCTGGTCAGTTGCCCTAACAGATTTGAGCTTCTGAAACATGCAGAATCCATCCTTAGTACCAAGCAATTCCTGAACATCATGCATAATCAACTACTCTTAATTGAGCACATTAATTACAAATCACTGAGTAGATTATACAAAGATGAAAAGTTTAGCTAAGTCTCATCAGGCAGATTAAACTTCCTGTTACCATCAGAAGGAACACTCTGAGATATTTAATATGGTACTGGTGTTTTATAAATGTTTGGATTCTTAGAGGAACCAAAGCATCCTCACTTAAGTCCTCCTTCTTCTTGAGCTTGGTGAATTGTAAGAAAGGGAACAAAATAGTCACAGGAGCAATAAGGGAAACAATGTGTGGAGCAGACACTGAAGTAAAGGCCACCCAGAGACTGCCCTACCTGGGGATTCATCCTACAAACAGTCAACAAACCCTGACACTACTATGGACAACAAGAAGTGTATACCAAAAGGAGCATGCCATGGTTGTCTCTGGAGGGGCCCTGCCAGAGCCTTACAAATACAGAGGCAGATGCTAGCAACCAACTACTGGACTGGACATGGGGTCCCTAATGGAGGAGCTGGATGATGGTCCAGAGGAGCTGAAGGAGTTTACAGCCCCATGGGAAGAACAATGATTTCGTGGCCACCCAGATGACCCAAGACTCCCAGGGACTGAACCATCAACCAAGAGGCAGTTAACCCAATCACAAAAGAATACACATGAAATGCAATCACTAATAAGTGGATATTAATGAGCCCAGAAGCCCTAAATACTCAAGGCACAATTAGCAAGTCAAATGATTCCCAAGAAGAAGAAAGGAGAGGACCCTGGGCCTGTAAAAATTGGATCCAGTTTTGTAGAGAAACCGTGGGGGGAGGGGGAATGATTGGGGAATAGTTGGGGGGGGAGAGAAATTATGGGACGTATGGTGGGGGGGAACTGGGAAAGGGGAAAGCCTTTGGAATGTAAACATAGAATATAGAAAATAAAAATTAAAAAAAAAGAGGCACATATGGTTCCAGCCAAAAATGTGGCAGAGGAAGGCCTTGTTGGGCATCAGTAGGAGGAATGGTCCTTGGTCAGGTAAAGGCTCAACAGAGGCCCGAACAAAGGAAAACCAAGGTGGGGATAGGAGGGAGCGTGTTGGGTGGAAAGGCATATACATGGAGGCAGGGAGAAGGAGGAAGGGGAGGGGTTGGGAGTCTTATGGGATGGGGAAATATTGATATCTGGAAAGGTTTTACCATTGGCAATGTAAATGAAGATGATATTCAATAAAAATAATTAAATAAATATATGTTTGGCTTCTATTTCCTTCTTTGTCAGAATATTATATACAGGACCATTGGCATCATCAGTGTACCAATTAATAATGGTACCAATGAAATTATGACTATATATTAGTAAACAGGTGAGGGGTCTTATTTTCCCTTATTGGAGATATATTTTTTCCTTACATAATGTGTCATAATTACAGTTCCTCTTCCCTCTACTGCTCCTGGGAACTCACCACCTCCCTTCCCATCTGAATCCACCATACAGATGAGTTTCAAACCCACAGCTCATGGTTATTCGTTCAGTATCAGTAGGTCTAGGAGTTTTTGAAAGCTGCTTCTGTAAAGTTGGGTCTTCTTTTTCCACTAGTTATTCACAGTATGACCATTTTCCATTTTCCAAAACTGGGATCAGAATGATCCACTATCTAGATAAGTACTGGCTGGTTCAGATTTATTGCAAACTTGGCAGAACCTAGAGTCACTTGATAAGTGAGAACATCAACCAATGATTTGCCCAGGTCATGCTTATAGGAGACTGTCTCGAATGATGACTGAGAAGGATGGGCCCAGCCCTGGGCAGGTAGATCTGGGGTATATAAGGAGGTGAGCTGTGCATGAGTCTGGGAGTGAGCCACTAAGCAGACTTCTCCAGTGGCTTCTACTTTGAACTCTATCCTTAAGTCCCTACTCTGAATGCCCCTAGTGGTGCACTGTGACCCAGCAATGTCTTCCTTTCAGTTGTCCATTGATCATGGTGTTTAACATAGCAAATGCAATCAAGCTAGAACAACTATATCCAATTTTTATGAGGTCATGGAGCTTTAGGATAAGAAAAGAAAGCAACTTAGTAACTCCTGTTTGGGGCATTTTCTAGCTCTTTGTCCTCAGCAATAAGTATCCATTTCTCTAAAACAGACCATTTTCCCTCACATAAAGTGACTTGTAATAACGCAAAAAGCAGGGGAAGTTGGCGGCACCAACTTCTACCATAGCTATCCCACCTTTATCCATGTCTTAAGCCAAAGACTGTATTATAGCTGCTTTCATGCTCATGTGCCAAGGCTGAGGGTTCTGGTACAACTGTTTCCTTGCTTTTTAATAAAGGAAGAGAACCAATCACCACTATAAACTGGATTCGTGGAGATCTGCACACTGATAGATAGAAAGAAAGTGTGGAAGTAGGCAGGTAGTGCACTCTAAATCCAAGATAATCCCAATCCCTTAGAGATGCTACTCAGCTCCTAGTATCCATCTTCATATACTTGAAGAATCTCCAATGTTTACACATAAACCAGACCTTTTTCTTCTTCTGAACTCTTTTCCTGTCCTCTAATATTGTAACAAATGGAGAGAAAGAGCCAAGCCCAGGCATTATCAGTCATCTCCAGTTATGAAAATTGAAGATTGGAGATCATCACCTTCAGGTTCTGAGAACTTGGGATAAAGAAGACCAGAGAAGACAGACAGAAAAAGAAGACTGAGTGACAGCAGCAGATGTGTCAAGGACATGAAGCGGGGAACTGAGGTCCTATAGCATTTCAGAGACAGCATGGAGAGAAAAGGTAAGCATATGTACAGTCTCCCAGTATACAAGTCATCTGAGCTCAAAGCAGCAGTCCACCGAATATGATTGCTACTCTCTATCAGATTTATGAGCTCTGTCAGCCATTCAGAAAGAGCAAGTAAAGAGACCAATTCTTCTTCATTCTAAGAACTCCAAGGTAAATAGCAATAATCACAAACTAGTATGCTGTATTTATTGAAAGGCCCAATCAAATTATGTACAGTCTTTTGGCTTCTTGAGACATTAATGAAACCAGATATGGCCATACTGGGGAGACTAGTATCCAATGTGTATTAAAGTAGAGTATCAACATGAACCCCAGAGCAGTGATGAGCTGTAACCTACACTGAAGTGTTTGCACACAGGTCAGGCACACGAGGAAAACAACATCACATGTGCATTCAACAATGTGCATGCTGAAAGCAGACTCCCTGTGATTCGCACTATGTAAAAAGGAGAGACTTTCACTAAGCAAATGATAGGCTAAGTTCCTTATAGCTTTTAATATGAAAATGATTCTTAGAATGAGATTAAAAAGCACTTTAAATGCTTTTCTGGTCACCATGTGTTCTCAAAGTATTTTACTTTCTGATAGAGGAAGGTCTAAGCTCAATGCTGCTAACTCTTGCCAACAGTCTCAAGCCTGAAGTTGTGAATGCTGTTTTCCTTCAACTAGACAGACCATGATGAGCTTAGCTCTTCTCACAAATGCTAGTGGTGCCAGTGTCACAGATACGATGACTATTTCTACATCTGTTAATTTTACTAGCACCCATGAATAGTATCCCTGATAGAGGACAATTTATTTTCATTTTTTTTATTTTTTTATTTCTTTTTTTTTATTTATTCTATATTCTTTGTTTATATTCCAAAGGCTTTCTAGGCTCATGTGTTATCATATGTGCCTTTCAGAAGCCTCTGAAGAAAATAATTGTTCCTCTTAACATTTACCTAACTTTCTCCAAAACATTGATGTTCTGTTATTCTGGGTTGTGGGGTAGACATTCCTATATTCATCAGCATGGGTAGGCAAATATGCATGTGGAAGTTGATGTCAGTTCTCTTTAGTTGTTCTTCATCTTTCTTTTAGGCAGATTTCTTACTGGATATGGAGTTTACTGATTCAGCAAGCCTAGCCAGCTAGCGAGCTCATGAGATCCGCGTCTCCACCTCCCAGTCACTGGGATTACAGACATGCAGCACTATTCCTGGCTTTCTATGTAGGTATGTTGTGTATGGATCTACACAACAAAAATAAAACCACCTAAACAGAGAGATGATAAATAATGTACCTTAAGACCATGTACATGATAAGTGTTTATGAGTCTGGTCAGGTTATTAAGAGAGTTTTGCAGAGTGAAATGTCTAGTGAATACTACTTTGGAGTTTGAGTTTTGTCTGATCATTATCCATACCTCATTAATGGTACTAGTTAGCTATCGGTTAGTCAAAATTCCCTTAAGCTCTGCTCTCAACTCATGGAGCTGACAGTTGACCCAGTTTTAATAGTTGCACACCAATCTACATACAGGCAACACTAATTAGTCTCAGTGGATTATGAGAGAGAGAGAAAGAAAGAGAAAGAGAAAGAGAGAGAGAGAGAGAGAGAGAGAGAGAGAGAGAGAGAGAGAATGACGTTTGGAGAGGAATATAATGAGGGAAGAAGAATTTAGAGAGAGACTGAGGAGCAGCATAATTGTTATACAAATACATACAATTCTCATAGACTAAATAATATGAAGGAAAAGCTCCCAAAGCCCCACTATAGATCAAGAGCTATAGGCAATTAATGATACTAAGAGATAGATAATTAGTCTTTAGGAACAAGCTATATGCTAGTTTATCCAAGCCCAAATCATCATCCCTAAACACATATACATATAGGTTACATTTATACATAGATATACATGCATATAAATGTAACAATATTAAATAAAAGAAGAGCTCATGAAGTTGAGGAAGATTTGAAGGACATGGGAGGAGTTGGAAGGAGAAATATGGAACAAAAATTATGTAAATATAATATTTATTATAATATTCTCAAAAATAAATGTTTAAAAATATGGAATGTACTTGTCTAAGCAGATTTATAGGGGAAATCCATTTTGACATTGGGTCTGGAAGTTCTGAATGTTTGGAACTCTGATTGGAACTGCTTAGCTCAAACAACATTTGAATTGCCTCGGCCCTCTTCCCTCTTGTCTTCCACTAGATCACTACCATTTAAGCTCATAGGAGATCAATGGTTCAATGGGAGATCAACAATCACATCTAACATGATCTTCAATATGTCTTTAAGCCATGAAAGCATCACATCTTCCAAGAATCATGCTCAGTAGTGATGAGTACTACTGCCAACTGTGACATTTTATCATTGGAGGGTTTAGGGTCAGAGCCTGTGCTCTGCAGCTCTAACAAGCTAAGTTTGACCCTCTTCTCCATGATACCAATTCAGGCGATAATAGTGAAAAAAAGACTGGAATGGATATTTATTCAATATGACCACACTAGGAAGATGCTTATCTTGACGTGTCCTGTATCCTGGTCTGTCTTCCAATTCTAACAAGAAGTTTTAGGTTTAGATAGCAAAATGCATGTGTAGCTAAGCAGTCCTGGCCAGTACTCCCCTTCAACAGCTCAGCTTTAGTGTGTCCTGAAACATTATCGGATATGACAGTCAGAACCACGTGACTCTCTCCTGGGAGGTAAGTCTCCTCTGGCTGACCACAGGTCTTAAGTCATTCCTTTATTGCACCATGAGACTCTTGGGGATATTTTAATTTTCCATTGCTTCACTATTAAGCTCAGCTAAGCTGTGCTTGCTAACCAGGTGGACACAATGAAGCAATGCCACAATTTCTAACACCAATATTCTGATAGATGGTCAAAAGGAGGAGCAAGCATTCCTCTTTCAAATATCTTCGCTCAGACCGGCAAAATGGCTTAGCAGGTAAGAGCACATGCTGCCCGAACTGATGGCCTTCGTTCAACTACCAAAATATGACGGAAGCAGAGGACTGACTCCTGTAAATTGTTCTCTGAGCTCTACACTTATGCCTTGGCATCCCCATGCCATTCCATTGGACATCAAGCAAACAAAAAAATAAAATAAAATAAAATAATAAAATGAAATGAAATGAAATGAAATGAAATAAAATAAAATAAAATAAAATAAAATAAAATAAAATAAAATAAAATAAAATAAAATAAAATATCTCCTTTCCTTCCATGGTAATTGTAATATCAGTCATTCCCTATGTCCTTACCTCACCTTCATGAAAGTGAAAAATCACCACCATTTAGAAAGTGACTAATAGGAATTGTTGCAGAATAAAAAGCTACATTACTGCTGAGGCTTGAGATGAATCACAGTTGCATCCCAGAACCAAAAGCAACTGCATCTACAACATGGATGACAGAAACATGTCTCCAGAGCGGTCTCTGACCTATGAATGGGTTAACATTTTATCAACTGTTCAGTTTAATAAAGCACTGAGTTCATTGTGTGTTCTTTGAGAAAGAGTTCAATAAAAAATGTTAAAATTAAAACTCTGGCACTTTTAACAGATTAAATTGCAAGGAAACATCTCAGTTGGGGCTGACACATCATTCCCTAGAGAAGTCAGGATAATTGAGGCTTTCATAAAACAACAACCCTCACTGCTCAGCATTTTCAGAGACAAAAATTGCCTGAGCTTCATCAAAAAGCTGTGATGGGAAAGCCAGGCATTACCCCTGTCTGTAGATGGGAAAAGGGGTACTCTGTGTGTCAGCCAACTCACACACACAGTGCTGAGTAAGTATGTCAGCTACTGTTTGAATTTTGTCTTTTGATTCCTAATATTCCTGTTAGTTATGTTCCTTCTTGGTACCAACTGGACGAGCCTCACCACTGTTGTTCTCTCTTTTAAAGAAGTTGCATAGAGAAGAGTGCTGAGCTTTTGAACAGAAGGAATGTAGATGTCTGGACTAAGCTGCATTCTAGTGTGCTTGCTGTGTGGCTTTGCACAACCAAAAATACACCAAACAATGCTCTAGCTTCTATATCAATTCCCAGTGCCCACACATACGATTGATGGCACTCAATTAATGCTGCTCTCCACTGTCTGCTTTCCCAGTGACACCAAGTTATCTCAGCACGTTATAGCTGCCTTAAAGTTTCTCCACTGACTCCTGCTACAATTGAGTATTGATTGAAAATTTCTATTACTGTACTTAGTTATAAGACTTTCAATAAACAGGTCACAGGTGATGCTGTGGCTGGTTTCAAGGATAGCTGAGAGACCCAAGAGCAATGGGATATCCAAGGAAATAGCAAGGAGCCTCAGCTGCTCAAGTGGGGGTATGTAGACTGTGTTTGAGTGTGACCTATAAATTCAATATGTAGCAGCTTGCTTCTGGACCTCAAATTCAGCAAACCTACAAGACACAAAACTGGAAAGGGTTTGGGTTGACCAGATTGTAGTTTAAACACAAGCCCAAGTAAATATTAGGCTAATTGCCTGGCCTGAGATAGTGTGGCACACCTGACAGCCTCCTAATTTCATGTTATTATACATTGAACTCTGTCTCAGGTCTTGAATTTGATACTCTCTTTTAGCCCAAGCACAAAACTGAGCACTGCAGTCACAGAGAAACATAATGCATGATTAGTACCATAAAACCATGGTAAAGGATGAGAAGCTGTGATGAATGGACACATGTTACTTGCCATTTACTTTTGTAAGGAAAGTTTAGTTGCAACCTTGCTAAGCTCTCTAATTTTTGTATTGTCTTTGGCTATTTCTGGCTATGATGGCATAGAGCAGAGTACATCAGAGTGGATGTACTTTACATTCACTACAAACTCAAATACCAACTAACTGCTTCCTTGTTAAGAAAGGGAAAATAGTGGGTCTGGAGAATTTGCTCAGTGGTCAAAAGCACTTGCTGCTCTTCCAGAAGACCTAAGTTTGGGTTCATCATCCATTTGGTCATTTACAACCATCCATAACTACAGACCCATGTAACCAATGCCATCTCTGACCTCTGACTAAGCACAGATGTGATAGAGACATACATGCAGGCAAAAAATTATAAAAAAATAAAATAAAATATAAGAGCGGTCGTGGTAGGTCTCCATATTGCTACCAGGACACAGCTAGAGAGGCCCAGGTAGACAGACTCCAGCCTGGGCTACCATCCCGCAGGTGGATCTGCCAGGCTCTCACTACCAGTCAGGGCCAGGGCCGAGTCTCTGTGGGATTTCTCCACACCCTCCGGCCTTGCACCAAGGCAGCTAGGAGCAGCCTGCCTGCGGGCCCTTACAGCACGGCTGCAGTAGGTTTCCATATTGCTACCAGGAAACAGCTAGAGAGGCCCAGGTAGACAGACTCCAGCCGGGGCTACCATCACTCTGGAGGATCCTCCAGGCTCACCCCACTAACCAGGGCAAGGACAGCGGCTGGAGAGACATCTCCATGCCCTCCAGCCTTGCACCAACTCGGTTGGGAACTGCCCTCCCTGAGGTCCCCTCAGCACTTGCAGAGGCAGTCTCTATCTTATAGCATAGTCACCAGTATAGAAACAACAGGTGAGCCCAGCAGAAAGTAAACAGGGACACAGTGAAAATAATTGAAACTTTGGACCAATTGGATTTAACAGATATATATAGAACATTTCATACTAAGCAAAAGAATATACCTTTTTCTCAGCACTGCATGGTACCTTCTCCAAAATTGATCATATATTTGGTCACAAGACAGATGTCAACAAATACAAGAAGATCGAGCTAATCCCATGCCTCCTATCAGATCACCATGGAGTAAGAGTGGTCTTCAATAGCAACAAAAACAACAGAAAGCCCACACACACATGGAAACTGAACAATACTCTACTCGATGACACCTTGGTCAAGGAAGAAATAAAAAAGAAATCAAAGACTTCTTAGAATTCAATGAAAATGAAGGTACAACCTACCCAAATCTATGGGACACTATGAAAGCAGTGCTAAGAGGAAAACTCACAGCTCTAAGTGCATCCAAAAAGAAACTGGAGAGAGCATACACTAGCAGCTTAATGGCACACCTTAAAGCCCTGGAAGAAAAAGAAGTTAATTCACCCAGGAGGAGTAGAAGACAAGAAATCATCAAACTCGGGGCTGAAATCAATCAAGTAGAAACAAAGAGAACCATACAAAGAATCAACAAAACCAGGAGCTGGTTCTTTGAAAAAATCAGCAAGATAGATAAACCCTTAGCCAGACTAACCAAAGGACACAAAGACAGTATCCAAATTAACAAAATTAAACATGAAAAGGGGGACATAACAACAGAAACTGAGAAATTCAAAAGATCATCAGATCCTACTACAAAGGTCACTCAACACAACTGGAGAATCTGGAGGAAATGGACAATTTCCTAGACAGATACCAAATACCAAAGTTAAATCAGGATCAATTAGATCAGCTAAATAGTCCCATAACACCTAAAGAAATAGAAGGGGTTATAGAAAGCCTCCCAACCAAAAACCAAAAAAGTATGGGACCAGATGGTTTTACTGCAGAATTCTACCAGACCTGCAAAAAAGACTTAACACCAATACTCTTCAAACTATTCCACAAAATAGAAACAGAAGGGACACTGCCCAACTCATTCTTCGAAGCCACAATTACACTGATACCAAAACCACACAAAGATCCAACAAAGAAAGAGAACTACAGGCCAATTTCCCTTATGAATATCGATGCGAAAATCCTAAATAAAATTCTTGCCAACCAAATCCAAGAGCACATCAAAAACGATCATTCACCATGATCAAGTAGGCTTCATCCCAGGGATGCAGGGATGGTTCAATATATGGAAATCCATCAGCGTAATCCACTACATAAACAAACTAAAAGAAAAAAACCACATGGTCATCTCATTAGATGCAGAAAAAGCATTTGACAAAATTCAGCATCCTTTCATGCTAAAAGTCTTGGAAAGAGCAGGAATTCAAGGCCCATACCTAAACATAGTAAAAGCAATCTATAGCAAACCAGTAGCCAACATTAAAGTAAATGGAGAGAAACTTAAAGCAATCCTACTAAAATCAGGGACTAGACAAAGCTGCCCTCTCTCTCCATATCTTTTCAATATAGTACATGAATTTCTAGCGAGAGCAATTAGACAACATAAGGAAGTCAAAGGGATACAAATTGGAAAGGAAGAAGTCAAAGTATCATTATTTGCAGATGATATGATAGTCTACTTAAGCGATCCAAAAAACTCCACCAGAGAACTTCTACAGCTGATAAACAACTTCAGCAAAGTGGCTGGTTATAAAATTAACTCAAGCAAATCAGTAGCCTTCTTGTACTCAAAGGACAAGCAGGCTGAGAAAGAAGTTAGGGAAATTACACCCTTCACAATAGCCACAAACAACATAAAGTACCTTGGCGTAACTCTAACCAAACAAGTGAAAGATCTGTATGACAGGAACTTCAAGTCCTTGAAGAAAGAAATCGAAGAAGACCTCAGGAGATGGAAAAATATTTCTTGCTCCTGGATTGGCAGGATCCTAATATAGTAAAAATGGCCATCTTGCCAAAAGCAATCTACAGATTCGATGCAATCCCCATCAAAATCCCAAATCCATTCTTCATAGATCTAGAAAGAACAATTCTCAAATTCATCTGGAGCAACAAAAAACCCAGGATAGCTAAAACTATTCTCAACAATAAAAGGACTTCTGGGGGAATCAATATCCCTGACCTCAAGCAGTACTACAGAGCAATTGTGTTAAAAACTGCATGGTATTGGTACAGCAACAGGCAAGTAGATCAATGGAATAGGATTGAAGACCCAGAAATGAAGCCACAGACTTATGGTCACTTGATCTTTCATAAAGGAGCCACAACCATCCAGTGGAAAAAAGATAGCCTTTTCAACAAATGGTGCTGTTTCAACTGGAGGTCAACATGCAGAAGAATGTGAATCAACCCACTCTTATCTCCTTGTACTAAGATCAACTCCAAGTGGATCAAGGACCTCCACATAAAACCAGACACACTGAAACTATTAGAAAAGAAACTGGGGAAGACCCTGGAGGACATGGGCACAGGGGGAAAGTTCCTGAACAGAACACCAATAGCTTATGCTCTAAGATCAAGAATTGACAAATGGGACCTCATAAAATTACAAAGTTTCTGTAAGGCAAAGGGCACTGTCAGAAGGACAAAACAGCAACCAACAAAGTGGGAAAAGATCTTCACCAACCCCACATCCGACAGAGGGCTAATATCCAATATATACAAAGAACTCAAGAAGTTAGACCGCAAAGAAACAAATAAACCTTTCAAAAATTGGGGTACAGAGCTAAACAAAGAATTTTCACAAGAAGAAATTCGAATGGCCAAGAAACACCTTAAGAAATGTTCAACATCATTAGTCATGAGGGAAATGCAAATCAAAACAACCCTGAGATTCCACCTCACACCAGTCAGAATGGCTAAGATTAAAAACTCAAGAGACAATACGTGCTGGTGAAGATGTGGAGAAAGAGGAACACTCCTCCATTTTTGGTGGGATGGCAAAATGGTAAAAACAGCTCTGGAAATCTGTTTGGCGGTTCCTCAGAAAATTGGGCATGTCACTTCCAGAAGACCCTGGCATACCACTCCTGGGCATATACCCAGAGGATTCCCCTGCATACAATAAAGACACATGCTCCACTATGTTCATAGCAGCCTTGTTTATAATAGTCAGAAATTGGAAGGAGCCCAGATATCCCTCAAAAGAGGAATGGATAAAGAAAATGTGGTATATTTATACAATGGAATACTACTCAGCAATTAAAAATAATGAATTCATGCAATTTATAGGTAAATGGTTAGATCTGGAAAATATCATCCTAAGCGAGTTAACCCAATAACAAAAGAATACACATGAAATGAAATCACTGATAAGTAGATATTAATGAGCCCAGAAGCCCTAAAGACTCAAGGTACAATTAGCAAGTCAAATGATTCCCAAGAAGAAGAAAGGAGAGGACCCTGGGCCTGAAAAGATTGGATCCAGTTTTGTAGATCCAGAACAGAGAAATGGGGGGGGGATGATTGGGGAATAGTTGGGGGGGAGATGACTTATGGGACGTATGGTGGGGGGGGGAACTGGGAAAGGGGAAAGCCTTTGAAATGTAAAGAAAGAATATAGAAAATTTTTAAAAAACTAAATATATATATATATATATATGTGTATATATATATATATATATATATATATATATATATATATATGCTGTGTAAGTCAGAACACCAATGAGATGATTTTAAGAAATATCATAAACTCCTGAAAACCAAATATAAACTAAGAAGAAGCCACTAAGGAAGAATACTTTACTCATGTTTTGTACCTACAGGACACAATTTTGAAAAGAATGAAAAGGGTAGAATGTAGCACATCATAATGAAAACCAAAGTGTAGACTCAGAAAGGATGATGGCCATAAATATTCATGAATAGAGTCCTGTATAAGCAACGGAATGTGTAAGTCTTAAAGAACAGGCAGGGTCCTATGCAGAGGGCATCTTGCATGCCATTCTAGGAAATCTGGGGATGAGAACTGCAAGACGTTGCAGTTAGACTTCCAAGGCATCCAAGTGGCAGACTTGAGCATATAATTGGGGGTCCCTACTCAATAAGAATAGGTCGAGATCAGTGAGCAGGGGGATGCAGCTCACTGAGGAACCAAGGGAAAACACATTCAAGGTCTCTGAGGACAGGTTTCTACATGTGGTCTAAACATGGGCGAAAAGCACTGCATTTCGATCATTGATATATGTAAATAGACTCCTGAGACATACTAACTATGGAGATATTTGTAAAACCTCAACAGTGAGAGTAAGAGCTCATCTGACTTCATCTAAAACATATTTTTAGTATTAGGTAAATAATAAGGCCTCATCTGACATCATCTAAAAATATTTTCAGTATTATTAGGTAGGAAAGCTATTGGCTTGAAACTCAAAGCTCCATTTGCAGGCCCTGTCCTTGAAGCCGATGACAGAAGAGTAGGTTTTAAGGGGGTGCTGCGTCTCTGTGGTGTCACGTGCAAGTAACTTCTCATTAAATGCCTTGGGCTGAGATAATGACTTGGTTTAGGGAATACTTTGAGCCGCTGTCTGTGCACATTTAGCTTGAGAGATTCTCTCTCCTAATCCTCCATTATCAGGTCACTCCCAATTAATATAATTAATCACACACACACACAGCAGACTCCCAGAATCATAAACACTAATTACTCTGTCTGAATTACTGACATGGGGCCTTGTTTACAAACGTCTGAATTTCCTGCTCAGGATAAAATTCCTTTTGTCTGACACAAATCCAAGTGTGGCAATGCAAGCATATAGATAGAACACAGCTGGCTCAGAACTCCTTCCCCTCGGTGGCATTGGGAAACCTCCAGGATAGAAAGGCTTCCCCCCCCCCAGCACCGATAGCTTGTGTTGAAGCATTAGAAGATTACACAATTGCTTTCTTTCCCAAACTTGCTCCATTCCACCCTCTCTGATTTCTACCAGTTTTACAAATTCACTTAGTCTCACCGAGAACTGAAAGAACCTTCCCAAAAGTTGCCCGTCTTATTTCTTCTCTACTAGCCAGTGACCATCTCAGAGATATAACCATACATATTAAAAATAGAAAAAAATCAAAAGTTGGTTTTGCTTATGGCTCCAGAATAATGAGATCCAGTAAAAGTATGAATGCTTTTGTGTTGCTGTGATATGGAGCAGAAGCTGACAGAACCCAACAAGTGAAGACACGGGTTTTATTAGCCAGAATTGTCAAAACAACAGACCATGACCCATGTGGTTTATAAAGTACAACTGCATTGTGCCAGGGATCTGGAGTAATCAAGTTGGTGGTGAAACTGGTTTTCTGTGAAGGAGAGACACCTCTCTTCAGCTTCTGTTACAATGATATCATGCCAATCTCTTTGCCTTTACTCTTTCTTTGTCTCTGTCTTCTTCCTTCTCTTTTCTCTGCCTTCATCTTCCACCTGTCTTTCCTTCCCTTTCTTTACACCCATCATAATATTCCAATTCTACTATGGCATCACTTCAACTAATCATATTTGCCATGTTATTTTCCAAATGATATCATATTCTGAGATGCTGGGAATTAGGAGTTTAACATATAGATTGAATTCAATCCATTAGAGTACACAAGCCAACAGTAAGACTGGGAAACACCTTTCTGGCCACATTCTTCCCTACACCCCCACCAAGTGCCAGTAGTTTTTGTTTTACTTGGAAATTTCAAAGGATAATATTGTGGAGCCGCTACTTAGAGAAAGCTCTAAGATAGAAAGATTAGGGAAGAAGATGGGATGGCCCATCTCCTCAAACCTCTGTTTTCTTAGTCAACATCACTGGCACCTGTAGAGCTTTGGGAGAGACCAGAGAGTCTCCTGGATCCTAGTCAGGTTGGACACAGACATGGCAACTCTGTAGGTCCTACTAGAGCCAACACTACATAAGTGGCTTCAATAGATGGTACATGACTCTAAGCAAGGCGAGCAGTGGATTCTAATGGGCAGCTAGCATGCAGTGACTGCAGAGGAGCAGGAGCCATGGTTGAGTTGTTGCAACAGGCATAAGTAAGAAACACACACTTGGAAGTCAAACAGACCCAGGTCTAACGAGGGTATTTATTAAAAAAAAAAATGTTACCACTTTGCTAAGGAAGTGTATTGATGTGCAAAGTCACCAAAGAGTGCTACTTTACTGGGGCCACCATGAGAAACATGGAGGCTTAAGCAACAGAAATGAATTCTTTCACCAGTCTGTGGGCCAGAAGAGATATCTGCTCTCTACCACAGGCTCAGAGGAAGATTTTTTTTCTTGATTCTTTGTCAGTTCTAGTGATACTCAGCATCTCAGTACTTGGAACTGCCTAACTGCATTCACTTCTCAAATCTTTGTGTGACTGTCTATTGCAGGTCTGCATCATTAGCTCTTAACTCTTAATTTAACAGAGTCTGTGTTTCAAAGATTACATTCACAGGTTCCCAGGCTATGAAATCCCCCATTAAATAAAACTAAGGCAGGGAAAATTACAACAGATTCCTAGAATTAGATTTATCACAAATTACTTGATCTGATAACATCTTTATCTCTTCAAATTGAAGATTTCTACCTCTTTACAGTGGTATTAGAAGATCAATCTTTTCTAGCTAGAACTTCCTCTGAAAGCACATAGATAGGGCTGAGAAGCTATCACAGTCAATAAAATTCTTGCTGTGCAAACATGAGGACCAAAATTAAATGATTTGGGAGTGGATGAACTGACCCTTCCACTTTCCTAATCTCTGTGCCTTAAAACTCTCCTGTAAATGGAGATGAGTTACAGGTTCCATGGGATGTTCAAAATATGGAATTAGTGAGCAAAGAAATTACTGCCTAGCAAATAAAGTACTCAATAAATGTTACCATATTAAATAGAAGAATTTTTTGGAAAGATTGTTTACTTAGCCAAATAAATTCATCTAAGTAGCAAACCAGACATGCTGCTTAGTGTTTCTTGGTAACATTGTCTGTTTGTAAAGCTAGGGATAAATGCTATTTGATTGATAGAGAAGACTAAGAAGAATGACTGACATAGCACCCACATTCACAGGGGTGGGAGCAGGCGGGAGATAGGTACACCAGTCTGTCCATTGGTCCCCTGATCTGTTAGGAACACAAAGTCATTGCATATGTCCACTGCTATCTATGTTGTGTGCAATGAATTTGTGATTTGGGAAGAAGAAAGGCTTGACATGAGTTGTATTCGATTGTTTTCGGGCAGCAGTCCCAGGTATCCTGACAGTGGGGACTCTTCCCTCAGCAGCCTCTTCTGGAGAGGAATGTATTTAACTCCACTGTATGTAACAAATGAAGAAAGGACTATTTCACACCTAGATGAAAAAGGTGACATGTAGTCCAAAGTGAAGTCCAGCTTGAATCGCATGCTTATTGTTGTCAATTTCTTGATTAGATCTTTGGCATTTTCCTCAGCCACAGCTTTTCCCCTGTTTAAATAAGATCTGAAAAGTCAGATAATGAAACAATTAAGAGGGAAGGGAGAAAAGAGAAGAGAGAGGAGAGCAGGAGGAAGCAGGGGAAGCAGAGACAAAAGAAGGAAGTAGTTGATAAAGTCACATTGATTGCATATAGATTTGTTGTCTTTTTTTGGTTCTCAATGTAATTGTAAGAAAATATTTAGAATATATAAAGAAATATCTGAACTGCTATCTTAGGACCAATTTAGAATAGAGTAGCTACTGTTAGTGTTTAAGGCATTTAAAAATCCCATTTAAAAATGTGACTTTTGTATTTTATAATACATCTTGTATTTTGAGTTTTAAAAAAGGAATTAAATGGTTGCTTTGATTTTTGGTTTCCTTGTTTGCTTATCTTCTAATCAAATTTGTTCTGCTATTTTGACTCTCTACAAATATCTTTGTATGCTCATGAATGACAACATGTTTCTCTCAGACTGTTAAGAACAAAGAGATTTTACTTAACCTTTGATATAAAAGATTGCTGTAACAACATGCTTGCCAACCTTCCCTGTGATTCTATGAATTTTATCTAACCTTTTGTCCCTTTCTGCCTCTGCCTTCAGTCTTTCTCTACAGTTGCTTCAGTAGATAAAACACATCTTAGTAGATTAGTCCAACAGCTGGTTATGGAATCTATACAAATACAATTATCGAACTCTAATGTCACATTATTATTATATGGAAACTACTGAAATTACTAAATACTTTCCTAGAAGAGATAAATAGGAAGCCAAATCAAAATATTATAAAACATAGATATATGTATTCCACACAATACTATTCAATTCTATAAGGATTTCATATGCAGACAGACACAGGGGGAGAAAAACAGATTCAGAAGTGTGAAAATAAAGAGAGAAAGAGTCAGACAGGAAGAGATATATAGATCTCACAAACACCCTTTAGAATAGTGACCATTACAATCCTGTGGCTAGAACCTGGCATGTTGGTGCAAACAAGCAACCCACATTTAGAAGGAGAATTCAAGGCCAGCCTGAGCTACACTTACCACACCTCAAAATCTAAAAATACTACATAGGTGTAAAATACCTAGGAGACTGGATTGTGACGATAACCTGAATATAACTTGGGTGATCAAGCTATGCCTCTATATGATCCTTATAAGACTTAGAAATGACATTTTTAATGATTAAAGGTAAAATTAAAAAAAAAAATTAGACTCACCAGAAGTCTAGCTTGGTAAGAACAGTAGACTTCATTTTGCCTACTGGCCATTAAAGCCTAAAACACTTACCATCTGTCCCTTGATAGAGAAAGCTAACATACTCCTCCTGTCATACACAATTAGTCACTCATAGCATCTGGCACTCACCCTGTGTAGCCTTCAGAATACCTGTGCTGACTCACTGCACATCTGTCCATTCTTGTCAACAAATTCCCCACGGGTACCTAGAGACTGTGTGAATCCTGTGTGAATCAGCCGTGCCCGTAGCTCAATACACAGCACCAAGCACAGAGAAATTGCTCACTGACAATATGATTAAAAACTATGAATTACAGTACACATGCAGCCATTAATTGATTATTTGCCTTAACACTAATGAAAAAACCACCATTAAAGAGAAGGACCTGCCCCACCTAGCATAATTTAACACAGAGAGAGCCCAATACAAATCCCTATAGTAAGATCTCTTTGAGCATTGAGCAAAAGAATATAGTCTTTATGGATCTATATAGATGAACTGGTTTAATGTGTCTATGGGGAATGCATGACCCAGACAGAGTGGCACTCAGAGAACCAGACAGTGTGGTACCTCCCTTTCCACTCATGATCTACTTACAAATTCTTCTTTGATGCTAAGTGAAATTCTGCACACAGGCCACAGACTGAATGTGCATGATAACTCATGGTACCCATAAGCAAAATGAGATATTTGTGTGGGAAGCACCCAGCAGAATGAGATACATACCATATACATACATATAATGATATAGATACACATAACCCACAGTGTTCTAAAGAAATGGAGGCTGCAACCTCACTCCTTCCTTGCACACCTTTATGACTTAAATTGCATTTCCAAGCTTTCCTCTTTCAAGTAACATTACTACAGTCTCTGCATTATGGTACAATTATTAATGGTAGTAGCCACCATGGTGATATGTCATCTAAGCTCACCTTGTCCTCAACATAGAATGAATGATGGTAATGTTATAAGAGACTAGTGATGATACTAGGTCTTTCTGACTCAAGGGCCTGGCATTGCTATATTACCCTTAATTAAAACTGCCATTCCCTTAGCCAGAAGTAGTGGCTCACCTTTAATCCCATGACTCAGGAGGCAGAGGAAAGTTGATCTCAGTGAGTTCAGGGTCAGCCTAGTTTACAAAGTGAGTCCAGGATATTCAGAGCTGCTACATAGAGAAACCTTGCCCTGTAAAACCTAAAACAACGAAACAGAGAAACAACAACAATAAAAGTCCTGACCCTCCCCAGCTGTTCTAGGGATCCACAAGGCTTGTTTGTCTTGGCTTCTGAATTGGCAGTGCCACCTTGCTTCCGATGGTATTCCTCTGATGTTGACCTGATCCGTATGTATTTGGTTCTACTTTTTGCTGAATTTGAAACATATTTTGACCTTTCAAAATGAGTCATATGTGAGTAGCTATTTTAAAAACACACACTAACATGCAGTAACCTTAAATCCATGGTGCAAGATGGAGGAGAAACATGGACTCTAATGGAAAAATGCACCAGTGGCTTTCTAATGATATGCATTTAGTTAGCTCCTTTACGCACTACCTTTTTCTATAAATAACTTGAAGAAATGCAGAATGAAAGATGCACAAAACTGTCTTAAATATTAAAACCAATTTTAGTAAAATAAGAATTCAAAGTAAAAACTGAAGCCCTCTGACAGTCCATGAAACAAACAAGGCTCCGGGTCTCTGGTTGGAAGAAGCTCCAAAGAAAAGAGTTTCAGTTAAAAAGCATCAAAGTGCAAAGAGGCTGAAGCAGTGGCTCAGGAGTTAAGAACAAGGCTGATCCTCCAGAGGATCTGTTTCTGTTCCCAGCACCCTGATGGAGAGCAACAGTCAATGTTATTCCAAAGCCAAGTGATCGGATGCCCTTTGCTGACCTCCGAGGGCACTGCTTGCATATAGGGCACAGCCATACATGCAAGCAAAACACCTAGACACATAAAACAAATCCTTAAAAAGCTAAAAGATAAGGAAAAAGAGCAATATCAAATGCAAGTGACATAAAGGAGAAAAGCAATGTCTGTTAACATATCAGAATGTATGTTGTGGGTTTGTTGCTGTCACCATTATTGAAGTTAGCTAAAATTTTATACCTTAAAGAGTTTCTCAGTTGAATGAGAGGAAAAAGAGTAACTACCAAAAGAGCAGAGGAGGGCTGGAGAGATGGCTCAGTGATTAAGAACACTGATTGCTCTTCCGGAGGTCCTGAGTTCAAATCCCAGCAACCACATGGTGGCTCACAGCCATTTATAATGAGATTTGACACCCTTTTCTGGTGTGTCAGAAGACAGCTACAGTGTACTTAGATATAATAAATAAATAAAGCTTTTAAAAAAAAGAGCAAAGGAAAGGCTACCAAATCCTGCAATGAAAATTTCAATGGTACAAGATTGCTTTCCACTGTAAATACCATCACTACATAAAATGCATGAAAAGACTGACTTCAAACATCAGTCAAAAGACAGAACAGGGCACAGTGCACAAGAAACAGTGGGAAGGCATTGCCCAGGTTGCCTCAGTTCCTGCCTCGAGGAGGTTTCTAGAAAAGAGTTTAGACTAAGGAAAGCTCAGCGGAGCACACCAGCTTCCCAAGGTTTGGAGACAAAGCTTTGTATTTGAGGAATTGGAAGAGACAGGAATGAGAGCTAACACGCTCAAGGACGATTCTCCATGCTGTCCCCATCTACCTCTGAACACAAACTCTCTGTGGACAACACTCTCAGCATACACCACAAATCTGAACCCATTCCTCCCAAATAACTGAATGTGTTTAAAACAATGTCAGGAATTTCAAGCTTTAGGCTTCTCTCAGAACCCGTGAATGTTTCCATGATAAGCAATGAGTGAGAGTCTGGAGATTTCCATCTGGGATCAAGTTAAGAGACTGGTTGTGAATTCAAAAGAAAGTAGAAGAGAAGCATGAAGGAGGAAAGAGAGGCCTCTTGTAGGGAGGATATCTTCAAAGATTAGTCTAAAAGAAAATTCCCCTCTAAAAGGCTGGATTTAATTGGATAAATTTGCAGCGATTTATCTCCCTTGGCAATGCCTAGGACAATGGAGAAACTGCAAACTGCCAGGGTCTGATGACCAAGTGAGACAGATACTTTTCCTGTTGCTATAACACAATTCCTAGAAAAGCACCTCAGGAAGGAAGGGTTTCTTCGGGTTCACAGTTAGAGGATAGAGTCCATTGTGGCAAGGAAGGCCCAGAAGCAGGACTTGAGGCAGCTGGTCACATGATGTGTGCAGGGAGAGAGCAGACACAAGAATGCTACTGCTAGGCTGGCTCTCTCCTCCTGGATTCTGTCATCCAGGATGGCAGGCCTCAGATAATACCATCCACCTTCAGCGAGGCCCTTCCCTTCTTAATTAAACATTGCTGGTATACTCTCAGAGATGTTTCCAATGTGTGTTTCCATGGTGATCTAAATTGCATCAAGTTGGCAATCAAATTAACTCCCACATCAGTTACTGTATTACTATAATATTAATATATAATATAATATTACTATGTTAATAGTAAAGTAGGCATCTTGTGAGAGATCAGAGAATGAGAATCTATGTGCCTTGAATATCCTGTCAGTAGGAAGCCACTGGGCATGCTCAATCTGTGTTTTTGGAGGAACCACAACAAACTCTACATTGAAAATGAATATATTTCACTAAAATAGTTCAACTAATCTCTCTCTCTCTCTCTCTCTCTCTCTCTCTCTCTCTCTCTCTCTCTGTGTGTGTGTGTGTGTGTGTGTGTGTGTGTATGTGTGTCCATCTGTATGTCTGTCACACACACACACACACACACACACACACACGAGCAAAACAAAATCCTGGAGGTAGGGGTTATTTGGTGTCACTATGATTTATTATCTAAAATGACCACCTTTCCTCAAAGGAAAAATTATGGGTCAAGTAAGGAAATAGAAAAGTGTGACCCATATACCAAAATATTTAAACATCTGGAATTGGAACTGCTTTCAAGAAAGCCTGGATATCACCCTGAATAAAGACTTCAACAGTGTGACAACAAATTCGAGGACTCAGAGTCATGCTGCAAGAAGCAGAGGCAGGCCTGATGGGTGCATCTCCGTAAGCTGAGAAATAGTTAGGAAGGTGAAGGGACTCAGAGGGGATTCTAGAGTGGAATGCTATTATGAGTGGGATGTGAGAATGGGCAGCAGGGTGGACTACAATGGATGTGACTTCGCAGAAGAAGGAACCGTGTGGAGAGAGGAAGGAAGGGGCACTCACAACAATGAGCAGGGCCTTGGAGGCATGAAGGACGCCATGAACAGCAGCAATGTATATACTGAGTAGAAGAATAGAAGAGAACACTCACCGAACAGGCCACATACATGAAAGTGACCTGCAAGATCATAATGGTGGTGAATTGAACCTGTTGAATGCAACTTTGTTGCCTTCCCAATACAGGAGAATAATGGCTTACCTAGGTGGCCTTGAAGATATACCTGTAAACAAGTTTCCTCTGTTGTTACATCAAAGCTCTATGTTCATACTAAGTTTTAAAATATATGACATATATCTATATCATCTATTTAAAATACATTTAAGTTTATATACTATTTTATTACATATTATTTAAATAATATAAATTTCAATATATTTTTATATTTTAAAGTATATTTCAAAATTTAATGTATTTAATATATTAACAAATATATTTATAATATTTTAAATATATGTATTATTTGGATGTGATTTAAAGTAGATGGAGACTGAACGTGGCCATGAAGGAGACTAAAGGGAGGGAAATGAGGAACAAGCGGGCAATGAAAAAAGAAAGGCAGATACAGAGTGTTCTCTTGTGTGAATATATAAATATTATTATGTGACATGACTGCAGAAGGGATTCTATTTACGCAGGGGAAGCCCCCACTTTCCCCCCTTTTGAAAAGAGATGAGAGTGTGAGAGAAGATGATAGGTTTAAGTATAATCAAATTATAATATTCTGTGACATACCTGGCCATGTTACAAGGGCATACAATAATTTGTGTGCTAGCTGAACATGTAATTCAGAAATGCATAGTAATATAATTTTGGAGAGTAAATACACTTATTTGTGTGTGTGTGTGTGTGTGTGTGTGTGTGTATGTGTGTGTGTGTACATGCATGTGTGTACATGTGTGTGTAAGAGGGACTGGGGGAGTCACATGCATGCTAAATCATGTGAAGCGATCAGAGGATAAACTGAGTCAGTTCCCACCTTCTACCTTGACAACCAAAGAATAAATTTTTCAGGCTGCAGTAACAAGAACTCATCTTTCCTGACTCAGCTCATAATTCTTGATAGTAGGGTATCACAATCCTGGTGTGTAAATGTATTGTACATCTATCTAATATTTATGTGCACATAAAGTCATGCTGTTGGTTTTTGTAATGTTCATGGTGAAAGGGCATGCCTCATCATAACAGAACCACATCATCTCATGTTTACAAGTTTTCTTTGCTTTAAAGGTACATGTCCAGGATCTGGGTCACTCCACTGAATGTATATGTGTTCTATGATGGCTGTAGGATATTGAACTTGGCAAGTGATGAGTTTCTCAGACCACTTCCACATCAGCAAGTGAAGCAAGGCTTTTATTTGAAGGTATAACAATTCAAATGTCTGAAATATTTTTTAAAATAATCTGCACCTGCATAAGTCTCAACAAACTCTAAGATATACATGCTCAGGCACACAGGACTAAAACCATCCAAAATGAAAGATAACTGAGAAGCCACCTAGAGAGCAGCAAAGGCAACTCATGCCCTCCTACGTAAGAGAATCCAGACAAGCTTAGCCACTGACACCTTACCACAGGCACTGAAAGACTGAAATCGTCACACAACATCTTGAATCCAGCGAAACTCTTTGATAAAGGAGCCACAACCATCCAGTGGAAAAAAGATAGCCTTTTCAACAAATGGTGCTGGTTCAACTGGAGGTCAACATGCAGAAGAATGCGAATTGACACACTCTTATCTCCTTGTACTAAGATCAACTCCAAGTGGATCAAGGACCTCCACATAAAACCAGACACACTGAAACTATTAGAAAAGAAACTTGGGAAGACCCTAGAGGACATGGGCACAGGGGGAAAGTTCCTGAACAGAACACCAATAGCTTATGCTCTAAGATCAAGAATTGACAAGTGGGACCTCATAAAATTACAAAGTTTCTGTAAGGCAAAGGACACTGTCAGAAGGACAAAACGACAACCAACAAAGTGGGAAATGATCTTCACCAACCCCACATCCGACAGAGGGCTAATATCCAATATATACAAAGAACTCAAGAAGTTAGACCCCAAAGAACCAAATAACCCTATCAAAAATGGGGTACAGAGCTAAACAAAGAATTTTCACCAGAAGAAATGTGGATGGCCGAGAAACACCTTAAAAGATGTTCAACATCATTAGTCATCAGGGAAATGCAAATCAAAACAACCCTGAGATTCCACCTCACACCAGTCAGAATGGCTAAAATTAAAAACTCAAGAGACAACAGGTGCTGGCGAGGATGTGGAGAAAGAAGAACACTCCTCCACTGTTGGTGGGATTGCAAAATGGTAAAACCGCTCTGGAAATTAGTGTGGCGGTTCCTCAGAAAATTGGGCATGTCACTTCCAAAGGACCCTGGCATACAACTCCTGGGCATATACCCAGAGGATTCCCCTGCATACAATAAAGACATATGCTCCACTATGTTTATAGCAGCCTTGTTTATAATAGCCAGAAATTGGAAGGAGCCCAGATATCCTTCAAAAGAGGAATGGATACAGAAAATGTGGTATATTTATACAATGGAGTACTACTCAGCAATTAAAAATAATGAACTCATGCAATTTGTAGGTAAATGGTTAGATCTGAAAAATATTATCCTAAGTGAGCTAACCCAATCACAAAAGAATACACATGAAATGCAATCACTGATAAGTGAATATTGATGAGCCCAGAAGCCCTAAATACTCAAGGCACAATTAGCAAGTCAAATGACTCCCAAGAAGAAGAAAGGAGAGGATCCTGGGCCTGTAAAGATTGGATCCAGTATTGTAGACCCAGAACAGAGAAATCGTGGGGGGGGGGATGTTTGGGGAATAGCAGGGGGGAGAGGAATTATGGGACATATGGTGGGGGGGAACTGGGAAAGGGGGAAGCCTTTGGAATGTAAACATAGAATATAGAAAATAAAAATTAAATAAAAAAAAAAGAAATTCAGAAAAATTAAAACGATTCCCAGGAAAGTGAAATGAAGAAGTGAGCTGGCTTGCTGGGGCTGGAGAATATGAAGTATGTTAAGTAGGTTATATTTGGGTTTTTAGGAATATATATGCATGTAATAACAACTATTAATAATAATGAAAAAGAGGCCATATATTTGAAAGGGAACAGGAGGGGTATATGGGAGGGAAAAGAAGGATGAAATCAAGTAATTATATTCATCTCAAAAAATAATTTAGTAAAAAGAATCATGTCATTTAACCATTTTCTCCAAGATTGAAACATTTCATCCTGCTGGGACACTCTTTAACACAGGAAGTAAGGAACTCAAATTAGCTGTAGGAAGCCTTGCAACTGACTAGATTCACCAGTGGGGATCCCTCCCACCCCCATGTAAAAAGTAAAGACTGCTAAGAGTCACCCTCAGATGAGCCAAGTTACAAACAAGAAACAGAAACCAGACACACTGCCTAATGAGTCAAAAAACCAGCTGAGATGCCCAGAAAGAACACTCTAAAATCTGTTGCGCTGCCTGCAGGCTATGCAGTATCCTCCTAGTTATCAACCTCTGTGAGCTGTCATCCATGCTGGTGGGAGGAAAGGGGTTCTGGTTATACAACTGTCTTTGTCATTTCTGATCCTATAAGTAACCTCTCATCCATGTTCCTAATGTAAGAAGACAGTTGTCTGAGTCCTGTTATCTCAGGGACAGCTTCTCCAGCTACTGGCAGGGTTAAACCAAGTTCATGTTCGCAGACCTGGGAATCAACTCCTAACCTGATTGATGGAACCTCCCTTGCTCAATTCCTTGTGTCAAAATATGACATAAGCCAGATAGTACACAGGGTGTTACCCATGGCTCCAGATGCGTAGGCAGTAGAGGATGGTCTTGTTGGACATCAAAGGGAGGAGAGGCCCCTGATCCTGGAAATGCTTCATGCAGCAGTGTAGGGGAATACCAGGACAGGGAATCGGGAGGGAGTTGACTGGGGAATGGGGGAGGGAAGATGGTTTATGGAACTTTGGGGGGGGAGGGTACCAGGAGAGGGGAATCATTTGAAATGTAAAAAAAGAATATATCTAATAAAAAATAAGAAAAAATATGACTGAACAATACTACATCTCACCCTTGCTTTGTGGTATGGTTCTTTAAATATGTTGTGCAATTTCTTTTCAGGGTTGAAATTCAGGTCCCAAGTCTGTTCTGTGACCATGATCAATTGGTAGTGGCTTGATTACAATAAATTTTGTCATGTGCATGGACCAGGTGTTTGAGTTGTGTTGGATTTAAATGGACCCTATAACACTATAAGTAACCTCAACAAAACTCATTGGTTCACTATAGCAGACCTTGATGATATATGTATTTTGGTCTGTTGTGACCTCCCTATCTGGGCTAAGTAGACATATTTATGCTACATCCCCCCAGGAAAGTCTGTCACACAACAGAGCTCTTACTACTCTTATAGAGGACCCAGGTTCAGTTCCCAGCCCTATGGTTAACTCACAACTTTGTATAACTCCAGTTTCAATGGCTCCAACACCCTCTTCTGACTTTGTGGGTACCAAGCCCATACATGGTAGACATGCATATATGCAGGTAAAAATTCACAAGATAAAATAAATACATCTAAACACAATTTAAGAAGAAGAAACATTTTGACATAAAAGCAAGTGATCCCAAAAGACCTTCCCATAAGATCAACCAAAAAAAAGAGTTAAATTAATTATACAATTACGAAAGCTTACATAAATGTATATTTCATTATTTTACTCCAGACACATTTAAAATATAATTATCTAAGTATATTAATGAGACTATATTACTGAGACTACCACATATGCAAATATATATTTAAAAACAGCTCCAGGAAGAAGTTGAGTGGGGGCAGAAAAATTGTAATAAATGGTTACTGAAATCTACAGGAACAAAAAATAGTAAATAAAACAATTTTAATAAAAGATACACGATATAATTTCCCTACTTTCTTCTCCCAGCTACTTTTAAAGACATGAAATTTTAGAAAGAAAGATTATGAGGTTATAATGTTTTGTTTGTAATAAATATACATACAAATATGTATCACAATAACAGCCACAAAATTAAAACACAGGAATAAAGCAATAGAAAAGTAAGAGCCCTATATCTCGTGGAATTAAATTAGTATTAATCAGGCAAAGACTTTCACTGGATACATATGGTAAGCCCAAAGGCAACCAATTAAAAATAACTCCAAACATAGAGACAAAATAATTATTAAGGTAATTAAAATGTTACAGTAGGAAGTATTCACTTAATGCAAAAGAAAAATCCTACTAAGAATCAGAGTTTTAAAAAGGATACAAGACATACAAAAACAAAAATCAAAATAAATAATCCAAAGGATGAAAGAGCAGTCACAAATCCAGCTCAAATATATAGCAATATTTATTGCAAGTGGATGTAACACCCAATCACGAAAGGGAGATTTACAGTCTGAATTCATTTTCAAACGGAAGACAAAGAAATACACCCTTTAAGGGCCAAAGCAGGGATAACGTTTTATGACCCTTCCCACAGAGGACATACTTCGAAAGTGTGCGACTATACAGCATGTTGTACACTGGGGCTGTGACTCTACCATGAGGGGCTGCTGCCCTGCTACAGGGAGCTCTTCAGATAGAAGTATAATGGGAACTTACAGGAAGTTGGTCCTTACCACACAAGAGGAGTCAGAAGTACTATGAGACAGAGGTCAGAGAGGACCAGAGTGAAGCAGAACCTTCAGAATCAACAAGACCCATAAACTCACCAGAGCAATTCTGCCTGTACAAGACCAAACCAGTTGCTTTCCAACAAGGAAGGGTTATGGGTTATGAGCCTCCCATGACTACCTAAGGCGCTGACAGTTGATGGCTTCTCGGGGAGGGAATGTCAGGGAGGGAGAGTATCACTCCTGATAGGTTGACAGTGTTGCAGTGGATGGGCACACACTCAAGCCTATACAGGCAGCACACACTCTATACTTGGTGATTAGTTTAAAACAGAAAAGCAAATGGGCTCACAGTGTGGAGTGGGCAGGAACATGTGGGCTCCTATCCGAAAGGATATGCAGAGAGGAATAGGAGTGTGTGAATATGACCAAACTATGCTGTGTGCATATCATAAAATTCTTAAAAAGTAATGAAACTAATTTCCTTTAAAGAAAGGGTTGGAACTAAACCATGGGGTAAAAGATTTCAAGTTATGGCTGACATACGAAACAAGGTCTGTTGTTTTATATTATTTTATGCTTTTCCACAACTTATCAAGTTAAAATAAAAATGAAATTATTTCCAACTTCATAACATACCTATACATGTGAGTATCTGAATTTTCTTCGTGGTAAGACAAAGATGCATCTTATAGGCAATAGAACAACTATCAAAAACTAAAATGAAACATAACTAATAACCTAACAACATGAAGAACACTGAACAGAAAAATACACAGTTCGTGTAGAAGGAGGGTAAGAAACAAGATCAATGTAAACGGTGCAATGGGGAGATAAACAGCAAAACTGAGATGTAAAACCAAGAGACCTTGAACATGAAATCCCCTAAATTTAAAATTCATACATCTATCAATCGAGAATAGATGAATGCATTGTGATGGTTCACATAATTAAATATTATCCAGCCATAAAATGAGATTGGTACTATTAAAGTATGGATAAAGCCACCCATACTGATGAGCCCAAGAACTTCATCTTGAGATAAACAATCTGTCTTAAAAGAGACACACACTTTATATATTAAGTTCTAGAGTAAAAAATCCTATTGAAAGACATCAAGACAGCCATTGCCTCTTGATGGGACTGAGGAGGTAGGGCACCAGGAAACTTCCGGGATATTAGAGCAAAATCTACAGTCAAAGAATTAAGCAAGTGTGTGGACTTTTCAAATCTGTGTTTATTTTTAACTTATGTACATGAATGCTTACCTGGACATAGGCATGTACATTGTATTCACAAGTAGTACCCATAAAGGTCAGAAGAGGGTATCAGGTCAGCTGAAACTGGGAGTTACAGGGGGTTGTGTGTGGCTATGTAAAACAAAACCCAGGTCCTCTGCAAGAGTAGAAAGTGCTCTTAACCATGGAACTGTCTATAATCTCCAGTGTTTGCAGTTTTATAACCTATTGAATAGCACACTTAATGATCTGTGCATTTTACTACATGTAAATTGTGTGTTTATTATTTTAAATTTCCACAACAAACTTAAAGCACATAATAGTAAATCACATAAACAGAAATAAAACATCTGCCACATAAGAAATCAAAGGTTCACTTTAAAACAATCGAGTATTTATTTTGACCACAAAATTGGCAACATATTTAAGATATAATTCTCGTTGTTGACAGTGGGAGGGGAAATAAATAAATAAATAAATAATTCTCACATAATGATGGGAGAGATTAAACTGGTTTCACTTCTGTGGAAAAATCTCAGGTCTAGACATTCAATTCAGCACCAGTTCAGAGAAAATGAATCAGAGATGTGGGCAGAGATCAGTGCAGCAGCAATGCTCTGGGGCATTAGTTCTCATCCAGTGGCACTAGTGACAACCTCAACGCCTACAAAATATGACGTATGTGAGAGAAACGGTCAGCAGTGAGTGAGTTAGCTACAGAATTGTCTCTCAATGAAGGACATCAGCTTATATCCGCATGCTTCCATAGTTTAAAACATTTCTCAAAGTTTTTGCTCTTTAAGAACAAAAATAAATCTCCATTCAAAAGACACAAAGTAAAACAGAAAGAATAGTCCATTGTGAAAACAGATTAAAAATGTGCCTTTAAACAGGTAGATCATTATGGCCCAGTCTTTTCAGAAAACAAAGCAGACCTGGTATACTAGAAAGGAAGATAGAGGTGGGGAGGGAGGGAGGAAGAGAAAGAAAGATGTGTGTGTGTGTGTGTGTGTGTGTGTGTGTGTGTCTGTGTGTCTGTGTGTGTGTCTGTGTGTGTGTCTGTGTGTGTGTCTGTGTGTGTGTGTCTGTGTATGTGTGTCTGTGTGTTTGTGTATATGTGTGTGTGTATGTATGTATGTATATTTACTCACAGAGGCCAGAAAGGTATCAATTCCTTGGAGCTATGGTTACAGAGCTATGAACTTCCTAACATGGGTGCTTAGCACTAAACTCTGGTCTTATAGAAAACACTTCTAACCACTAAGCCACCTTTCTAGCCCCTGGGGTATACCTCTAACCCTGAGGTATATTCTTTAATAGGAAGAAAATTAGAAATATCATTCTAGATAGAAATTAACCATTCCCAGGACCTTTATCTACAATGTGTCTTCTTTCTTGTTCCCCCACATACACTTGTAATTCTCTTTTATCTCCTTCTACTTCGCCAGTGTCCCCTTCAGTTCTTTGTAGACGCAGACAGGATATGCATTATACTTGGAATGGTCAGTGTTCTTTAACACTATGGCAAGCATTAAGTGACAGTTCAGCTATCTGTCCTTTCAAAGATTTCTCAGAGCACACAGTTAACAGATTTCTCCACCAATGTATTCATTGTTTGAGTGGACCATGCATGAGTTTCCTCTTTTCTTAGAAGTGTTATGTTGCTTTGAATCTACAGGCACCAACTAAACAGTAACATTACTGAAAATTTTTAATTTGTGATAAAGAAGCTGGTACTTTTGCCTCCACCTCAGTTTCTAAAGAAAAATGTAAGAGAAATAAGAGAGTTTTTAAAAAAATTTTAAATCATAGTATTACTCTTAAAATTAAGATTCAAGCGAGAAAGGTGGTATAGTACTTACCTAACATGCACAAATCCCTGGGTCTGATCTGAAGCACTACATTGACCTGGAGTGGTAATTTACACCTATAATACTATCCTGGGAAGGTAGAGACAGGAAGATCAGAAGTTCAAGGTCATCCTTGACTACATAATGAATTCAAGGCCAGCTAAACTACAGGAAACCCCATCTCAAAATGAAAATACATATAAATTAAAACTACTTAAATGTTCAGTTATTATTTTTTGAAACATTTAACTAAGTAATTCTCTAAGCGAACTCAGTGACATAAAAATACAGAACATAAAGAAAAATCCAAGTTCTCATCAAGATTTATTTTACTACTTATTGATGTGTATGTGTTTAAGTATATGTGTAGGTATGTACATGTGTCTGTGCACATGCTCACAGAGGCCAGAAGGGGGCGCTGGATCCCTGGAACTGGAATTGGAGTTGTGAGCTGCTGGATGTTGGTGCTGGGAACTGAACTCTGAACCTCTGGAAAACAGCAAGCCCTTTCTTTCACTTGCTGCCTCATCTCTCCACCCAGCTCTGATAGAACTCAGATGGGTGTGTCCTGCCAAAGGAGATGTCAAAGCACATCACACTTCCAAAGCCCTTTCTCTTGCATTCTTTTTGTTCATGGCAAGGATGAAGGGAGCAGCCCCCTCCACACATGCTTCTGAGATGACAATATTCAATCTTACTTTAGGCCCAACCCAAAAGAGCTGGAAACACATGGACTGAGGGTCCTGAAACAATGAGCCAAAAGAAACCTTTCGTCCCTCTCAGAGTTTCCTTCACGTATTTTGTCACAGTAACAGAAAACTAAAAAGATAAATAAATAAATAAAAATAATTAAAATAAAAAATAAGAAAATAGAACAGCAACAAGCAAACAAAAACAAACACAAAACAAGACAATACAAAAATCTTCCTAACTAAACAATCTGGATATAGCTCAAGCTTTAAGCTTTGGGTCTTCCTTGAAGAAAAGAAAGGATAAAAATGTTTGTTTCATAGGAATAAATAGAAGAATTTAAGCTGAACATCCAGCACCAAAAAAAAAAAAATACATAAAGGTAGGTACTAAATGTCACCATCCAAAATGAAGTTTTAGGAGTGCAGTATCTTAAAATGGAGGCAAATATTTAAGTTAAAAATAGATCGCAGAAGCAGGAAATGATACAAGATCCACTTTAATGATCAGAGAAAGAAGAGATATAACCAGCTAAGCCTTAATTTCTATGACATTCATTGTGCTTTGACTCTGTCCAACAGGGCTATGGTTTCTGGAACAGAATGAGGATGGGGATACATTTCTTACCTTCTGCAGAAGAGGCATATTACAGAAGGTATCAGAGAGTAAACATGTGTAATTTTAGAGGGTAAAACAAACCAGGGAAATACAGCAGAGAAACTGGAAAATCAGCCCAGCAACGTATGCGCTCAGAACGGGCTTTAGTCAGTGAAGATCCAAAGAAAGAGAGCAGTTACCTTAGACACAAGTCAGGCAAATCAGGAGGCTTACCCAAAGTAATAACTGTGGCTAAGTAGAAGAGCAACTTAGCCAAGTCTCTCAGCAAACATATAGATGGTTCTGAGCACTTAGAATTCAATTGCCCTGATTAGTTTATATTCTCAACATAATACAACCTGAATGATATCTGGGAAGAGACTTTAGTTGAAAATCGTCACTTGTCAGACTGGCTATGTCTATGAAAGGTTATCTATCTATCGTCTGTCTATCTATCTATCTATCTATCTATCTATTTATCTATCTAGATATCTATCTATCGTCTATCTATCTATCTATCTAGATATTTTTTGTGTTTTTTTTTTGTTTTGTTTTGTTTTGTTTTTGGGTACTTAGTACTTTTTTTTATTGGATATATTCTATATTTACAATTCATTTCCCTTTTTCTGGTTCCCTAGCCCCAAGGGTCCCACATGCCCTTTTCCCTCCCCCTGCTCCCTCATCCACCCCCTCCCCCCTCACTGTTCTTGTACTCCCCCACAATGATGCTTTGGTCCATTCTAGCACCAGTGTCCACTCCTTTCTTCTTGTCAGACCTCACTTGGTATGTGATTTATGTCTTTGGTGTTCTAAGCTTCTAGGCTAATATCCACTTATCAGTGACTGCATACCATGGGTATTCTTTTGAGACTGGGTAACCTCACTTAGTATGATGTTCTCCAGCTCCATCTATTTCTATAAGAATTTCATGAATTCATTGTTTCTAATGGCTGGATAGTATTCCATTGTGTATATATACCACATTTTTTGTATCCATTCCTCTAGATATCTTTTGATTCATTTATTTTGTATGAAGGAGTAGGATTCACTGGAGCTTGAGTTATAGACAGTTGTGAGCTGGCACATGGGAATTGAACCTGGGTCCTTTGGAAGAGCAGCCGATGCTCTTAGCTGCTCAGCCATCTCTCCAGCCCCGCGAAATGTTCTCTCGAAGGATGATTGTTGTAGGAGGACTCAGGCCCCTGCCGGAAGCTTGTTCACACTCAGCTGTGCCTGGGAGGCATGAGAAAGGTGGCTGAACAAGCAAGAGGGCCTGCATGCCAGCAGGCAGCATTCCATTTCTGCTTCAGGCCCTGCTAGAGCTCCTGCCCTGAATTCCTTCAATGACACGTTGTGATCTGGAAGTGCACGTCTGGATGAAATAAACCCTTTCCTTCCCAGTTCCAACTGGTCATGGTGTTTATCATAGCAATGGATGGCAAATGATAACAGGCACGAAAATGAAATATTCTCAAAACCTACGGGAATAAGAGAGATCAGAAATGCAGCAAATATTGCCCTGTGACTGCCCCTTATCCTCAAGCCATAAGGCAAAGCTCCCACCAGAAATCATTTCACAAGGAGCATGTCCTGCAAGCCTGTCCTGCTCTGCGCTGTGCCAGTCACTGCTTGAATACCCCCAGTCCGTGGGGCACTCAGCTTCAGTTTATAAATTTAAGATGCCATGATAATTTCTCCATCAGGCTGAAGGGAGGCTAATCTGATACTAATGAGCCACTCCACAAGCTGCAAGCATTCTATTCCGTTGTTGTATACTGACAAATGTGGGTGATTATTTTCTCTCCCCAGTTAAGCTCCACGCGTTAGAGAATTTTAAAGAGTCCTTTGCTGAGAGAGTGAAGCCATTTAATTCTGGACGGGATTGGCCAATCGCTTCTTCGTACAATGGTGCCTTGCACTTCTGTCCTAAGGGGGCACTTTGAACTCACTTCAGTAGGAGCAGAGGGTCTAATGGCATCATGGAGGGAAAGCAGGAAATTGGGAGAACTGCCTGACTAGTCAGAGGGAAGAATGCTGTCCCAGAGGACAGCAGGGAACAGTGTCAGTTGTCTAAGGAAGAAAAGAATGCTTCTTGCTCAGTAACCAGAGGGGACTGGTTTCAGGACTCACTCTGCCCCCTGCAGGATATAGAAAGCCAGGGACACTCAGCTCTCCTATGTAAAACTGTTACATTCACACCTGACTGCACACTTCTCCTACAATTCAAATTCTTGCCGCATTGCTAATGATACCTAATACCAGCCTAATTGGACAAAGTTGTCGTTGCTTTCTTTTGCACACTGACAAGAGAAGGTGTGTCATTTACAGTAGGGTGGCAATATTTTTACATGTTAAATCTGTGACTAGTTGAGTCAATGTGTACAGACTCACAGATAAGAGGGCTGGCTATATTGTGAGCCTTTGACCTTGAGAAAGTCTCCATGGTAATCAGGCCTCACAGCCCAAAGCTTAGGTTAGGAAACCGACTTACTCCACCACAGTCAAGGCTTCTACCCAAATGAAAATACATGAAGAGGATGAAATACCAGGGAAGATCTCTCACAGGAGAGAACAGAAGAATCTCACAGTGTATCCTGTAAATGGTAGGATTGTTTCTGATATGTGTGCATGCTTATATTCCTAATACAATGTCAACTTTAATTCTTTTGGTTGGTTTGAGACAGAAAGAAACAACTAAGATCTGACCCAGGAGTGGTATAACACGTCTGTAATCTCAGACCTCAAGAAAGCAAGGCAGGGGCTGAAGAGATGTCTCAGCAGTGACAAATGCTTGCTATTCTTTCAGAGGATTGGAGTTCAGTCCCTAGCATACTGGGCAGTTTACAAGCATCTTAACTGCAGCGCCAAAGAAACCGACGTCCTATTCTGGCCTCTTCATACTCCTGCATACATGTTTTATATACATGTTTGTGAACACACACACATACACACACACACACACACACACACACACACACACACCACATGAATAAAAAACAAGTCTTGAAAAAGATGAAAGAGATAAGGCAATAATATGATGCTTTTTGAGTCTAAGATTGGACTACATAGTGAGACACTGTAATAGTAATAGTAAAAATAAAATAATAACAAAAAAAATCTACACTTGTAGAAAATATATTGAATAAGGAAATTGAAATTTATCCTCAAACCCCACTGAAATTACAAACTAAGAATCAAGAATTTCTTCCAGAGAAAAACCACATAAATCACCTACAGATGGGAATGAATTAAATGCACTTCCTTTCCAAAGATATCAAGGGATTCAAGGCTTGAATCAATTTTCTCTTGTCTTAACAGCTAGAAGTGCTGCCCACTGCATTAAGAACAGTCATGGCTTAATATGGGATGGAGATTTGTTCTGAGTTTCCTGTGCATGGCCCTACCATTTCAGAGGACAGAGGAGCTCTCCTAGTCTTAGTAATGAATCTATCATGTTACGAGTTTTTCCTTGTCCACACATGCCACAGGAAGTGAGCAATGCTGCCACATTTAGGACCCATCTGTATCTTTCATTCATTATTGAGACAGAAAATATTTCCTTTGTAGAAGTCTCCACCAGAGACTTCTACAAAGGAAAGCCACAGAGTTGGATATTTAGAGACAACATGGTATGAGATGCTAGCTTATACACCACATAGGTCAGGATTCAGATCAGATAACTAATGGGCCCCATGAGAGTTTAGCCAAGTCTATTCATTCACACTTCAGTGTCTTAAATCTGATGTGAGCCTCTCAAGAGTCCCATGTGTGTTGGCTGCAAGAAGTAAGAGAAAGATACGATGGTGTGATGTCTGGTACTTGGAGACTATGATCACGCGACTTGGTAACTAAGCATTATCTTCCTCATCAATTAAAATCAAAATGACAGAAACTTTCAAGAATCAGTTACAGGATTAAATGAGATGACACAGACCTGGGATTTAGTAGTACAAAGTACATGGGGGAAATCAAAGTTTGTTTTTGGTGGTAGCTCCTTTCCTATTTCACATCAGTGACTTTTTAACTTTTCAATTAGAGAAATCCTTTTCTAAGGTAACATTTACAGTATATAAGAGACAAAGACATTGGAGTATTATGGGTTTCCCTCAACTCTCCCATATCCACAACCCCCAGCAGTGGCCCCTGAGTCACCTTTTCGAAATCTCTGGGTTGATCAGGATTCTGTATAGGAATGGCTCCCCTGGGCTGTGACCTTTTCTTCTTCCTGGCAGGATTACTTCTGAGGCTGAGATGGATGGGGATGCTGTGTAGGAAATGAGGCCCTGCAATGAGCACCTGTCAGAACTAAGCAATTACTAATCCCCCAGGAGCCTGAAGCCCATTGCTCACAAATGGCACCTACAGTGCATCCTCAGAGCATAAGAAAACATCGTGTCCTAGGAAGGAAGGCGCTGGGTGAAGCAAGAACTTTAAAGCAAGCCCTGAAACCTGGGGGAGTTAATGTCAGAGTCATGTGCAATGCTCCTAAATTTCTGGAATTTATTGATCGCCCCACATCTAACAGCTTCCTCCGGGCACACATTTGCATATGGAAATGTGCCATGCATCTTATTCATTCGGCTTCTTTCTTAATGTTAAATTAACTGGGTCAATAAACTGCAGGAAGTATTACTTGAAATCTGACTTCAATCACTATTAACATAAAATATTTAAGTGTGCATGGAAAGCATATTTCAGGGGGGCTTGTCCCATAGAGCACTAAGCTGAAAGAAGAGATGGGACGCCCTACCAGGTAGAACAAGCCTCACTCTGCCGTGTGTTGTGGCTGGTAACAGGACCCTATTGCAATGGAGACCAAACAGCATGGGCTCTTAGAACGGCAGAGATTTTTGTGAGAGCAATTAATGCCTTTCCCCACTGAGAAAACCCACAGTACAAGTCCATCATATCAGTGAATCTTTTGTATCACCCAAATGGGAATCTCACATCAACTTATAGGAACATTGCGGGGGGCGGAGGGGGAATACCAGAAGTTACTAGAAAGAATGCTGCCAGGAGCCTGGGCAGCCCAGCACTTCAGTGGAAGCTTAGAGCCACGGTATTTATTCTAGTATTCCCACACTCAGCTTCAATCTGCTAGAGCCTCTCAGACCATCAGGATGGTGTAAACATTCAGCGGGTCATTTTAAGAATGCATTCTTGCCATGATCCCTGGAACGGTTTTCTAAAGATCTTAGCATTGGGTCAAGCAGAGGTTAACTGATCACATTTGTTTAAATTACTAGAGATTATGTCAGTGACAGGGTCAAATTCCAGCAGGACCTGAGTCACCATTTGAATAAAACTATGGCTATAATCAGCGTAGGTAAAGAGAGAAGGGGAATCCTTCATTGCACCCAAGGAGGGCTTTAGAAGGGCCGGAAGGACCAGCTCTCTAAGGCGAGCTGAGGGGTAGCATTTGCGGCTTCTGCAGCACAGCCCTTCCTCCACAGCTATCACCAACTCCGTCTTCTTTCACTTGGGGTATGTTTGGCCCGCTTCTTAGAAAACTTAGAAACCAGATTAAATAAGGCACAGCCCCACTGCCCCTGAGTTTGCACTCCGGAGAGGAGGATAACACTGGACAAAAAAAGTTCAACAATTTGCTCTTTGGCGATATGAACCTTCCAAACCTCACACGCCAATCACATTCAGTAAATGTTGACAATGTCTCACTATTAGCAGAAAACCAAAATTTTATATGAACCAAAACTCACTTTTAAAGAAGCTTCAAATTTAGTGAATCCTTTTAATAACCCAAACCTGTGGTGGAGGAGAAGCACAAAGCCCTAAACTCATTACAAGCACTATCTCATTCAAAGGGGCGGACATAGGAAAACTAGTCTATTTTGCAGATGAATACAATGAAGTACAAGGATACCGGGCAGTTGCCATAGTCATCTCATAAGAGCTGAGACTAGGATTCAAACCCACACAGTCTGATTCCAAATATCTACCCCTATCACAGGTAAAATACAGGAGGAACACGAAGGAAAGCCAAATAATTTTACAAGGAAATGTAACCCAACAGTAGCCACATATGCATTTAGCAAAAATTCCTGGAATATATTTTTGATATTAGATGTTAGACTTAGTCCACATTGGGGTTCACGCAATACTGAAGAAAATGATGAATAATATAATACTATAATATTTAAAACTGGAGTATCAAGAGGACATTTTTCTTTCCTGGAAGAAGGGACACGGGGGTGGATGTTAAAGAATAGCAGAGACTTGTAGTCTTGTAGGGGCCTATGGGCCTTGTTTCAAAGAGTTTACAAAACTACCAAGTTGTGCAAGATGAAGGTGCTGCAAAGAGATTTCTGGGAAGAAAGGAACCACTGTGGGCCTCTCCATCTGAGCACAGCCTCCTGAGGGAGCTGTCCAGGGTTCTGTCCTCGAGCACACTTCTGCTGACCCAAAAGAGCAAATGGCAGCCACTTGATAAGGAACATGGGTTTGACGCTTCTGTGTGTCAATATCAGGCTTGACATGACTTATCTGCCCCCTAATTTTATATGAAGTTCTCCTGACAATTTAAGAGGAAAGTCAGGCTATGCCCTAGAATCTAGTCAAGGTCAGGAAAGCAATTTATATCCGTATGAGCTGCTAAGGGTACCAAGAACTTTGGAGTTTTAAATCTTTCACAATTGGCATACAGCCTCATGAATCTCCTAGCAATATTAATTATCATCTAGGAGGAAAAGACTTCTACTGATAGCATATAGAATCCCTGACTATCACCATATAAGAAACAGTTTGCAACCTTAGTCACACACAGTTTTTCTTTCTCGTTACATGGGGTTTAGATGTATTTAAGTTGCATGGGAACTGAATAACTATCATTAGAATTCTGAGGAAGTATATAATCAAGTAATAATGTTTGATTTATAATTTAGTAGGCAGGTGCCCGAGGACACTAAGTCACTTGTTTGGTTCAAGGCAAATATAGAGAATATCTCCTTACAGCTAGTCTATCCACTAGCACTGAGAAAACACAACCCTGTGCTAAAAACATCAGACCCAAATTATGAGTTAAAAGTCTTGTGGGTGGGTTTTTGTCCTTATCTCTCATTGTGGGTCCTGGCTGGTTAGAGAGGTTCCTTATTCCCAGTGTTATGCATTGATCACCTGTATTGATTCCTGGGAGCCGCCCCCATTATGGGTCGCTAGCAAGTCCTAGAGATCTCCCCTAACCTCCACCCTTCATCCCTGGCAGCTTGGCATCCATTCTTCTGGTCCTGTGGCCCTCTCTCCTATCTCTGATTAATTTGTCCTGTCTAAAAGAAATGCAAGGACAAAGATGGAAAAGAGACCGGCAGAATGGCCAACAGATAACCTGACCAACCTGAGACTCATCCTGCTGACTAGCACGAATCTTGGACACTATTGCTGATACTGGCTTATGTTTGCAGACAGGATCCTAGTATAAATGTCATCTGAGAGGCTCCACCCAGCAGCTAACTGAAACAGATGCAGAGACACACAGCCAAACACTGGAAGGAGCTCAGGACTCTTATGGAAGAGATAAGAGAAGAACTGAGGGCGCTAAAGGGAATAGGAACTCTGCAGAAAGAACAAGAGTCAACTAATCTCGATCCTTAGAGGCTTTCAGAGACAGAGCCACTAAATAAGAGCATATATGAGCTGGGCAAAGGCCCCTTGAACACATGGAGAAGAGAGCAGATCAGTCTCCATGTAGTTCCCCCAACAACTGGAGTAAGTGCTGTCCCTAAGGCTGGTGCCTGTCTGTGGAATCCATTCACCCAGCAAAGCTGCCTTGTCTGGCCTGAGTGAGAGAGGATGAAGATAATCCTGCAGAGACTACATGTACCAGGGTGGGGGGTACCCAGGTGAGAGCCCAGCCTCTCAGAGGAGAGGGAAATGGGGGATGGGGGTGGCTTGAGGGACTGTGAGGGAAGGTACTGGAAGGGTCAGCAATCGGGATGTAAAGTGAATAGATACATTTTTTTTTAAAAAAAAAAAAGCAGACCTGTCACTTTCTAGTACTTGCTTTGCTGATGGCTTCTCTGCCTGAAACCTATGCCCTTGACCATCCTCAGTTGTATTCATTTACACATTGTCCAAGTTCCCATGGAAGCATCTAGTCCCTTGGGAAAAAATATAAATATCAAATAGTCTCCTTGACAACCAGAAGAATATTTTATACACTACAGGATCTGGGGACACGGTGGGAGAATCAGGGCAGATATAGAGAAAGCTGGGACCGGGGTGGGGGGACATGAGAGAAGCAGTACACACTGTATCTATGGTAGAAATTCTGAAGAATCTTTGGTAGTAGGAAAAATTATACCTACCTGAAGAATAAACAGTATTTGGGTGATCTATAACAAAGGTCACGTACTTATTTATAAATCTATGTATGGATGCTATAAAGAAATAGCATGCAACTATAGGTCAGAACATTCCTCACAATATTACATTTAAATAGAAGAATCAAAAACTCTGACAACTGTGTCTCACATTAGTAAAAGAATGGGTAAGCAAAATTTAATACATACCACAGTGAAATACTATGTATCTGCCATGATTGCATTTTTCAAAGTTTTGGCAGCAGCCTATCCAGTTCAGTTCATGGATTCTAATTCTAATCTTGCTTTCACCAAATTCTGGCTTGTAGAGTTTGAGTTTGCATTACAAACACTATAGATCTCAATATTTACGGTTATCATCTTCCATGCCTTTATCTGTTCTACCCTGTACAGTATACATAAGCACAGGTAAATGAATCCTGATATACTGTCACCCTATCAAAGCTATATAGAAGTTTGTCTTCAAATACCAGAACAAGGTCTAGATTTTATCCATTTAAAAAGTCAGTGTAGTGGGGAGTGACTCCAAGTGCTTCATCTGCAGCCTTCGAGGGCATGGTGTCAAGCAAAAGTCATAACTTGATTTTTTTTTTTTTTTTTGTACTCAGAAACTTTCTCAAAGAAATCCCTGGGCACCAACAGATTTAAAACTCAGATTTAGCTGTTGGAACACAGATTAGAGTTCAGGTTGGAATGAGGGAACGAAAAAATGGTAGGAGGACATCACTACAATAGTGAGGAAGTTCCTGGCAAACTGATGTTTAAAGATGCTTCCAAGAATGCTGTGAATGCTCAGAGTATTCAGACTGAGATGCAATGGTGCTTTGTGCACACAACAGTGCTGTTACACACAGTGTCTGTGACTGCATGCACAGGATAAAGACCACTTAAACCCTAGCATGAGTGGGGAAGGATGACATGAAGTCCCCACTTTTGCCAGAGCCATTGGCAACTGAAGGATGCTGTGGAAGGTAAAGTCAGTTTTCTTCAGGGTTGCATCCCCTGAGAAGCCATCCGTGCTTTTGTGGATGGGCCTGGACCCATGCCCATACCGACAGGACTGAGAGGACTCGTGTTTAAAAGTAGAACAGAAGAAATTGGGAAAAAGTTACAGTGGGGTATAATGGAGAGGTGCTGGAAAGGGAAAGCAAGGTGGACTTGATCAAAATGTGTCAGATGCATACAAGAAACCCTCGAACAAGGATCAGCAAATAAAATGGAAATGCTGGGGGAATTCTTTAAAGAATTAGATGCAAAGAACACATAGCTTCGGATATAGGCTCAGCCAACATTTGCAAAGAGATAGATAGCCAATAAGTTCAGGCTCTGTAGATCATGCAGTCTTTTTTTTTTTTTTTACCTTAGATATTTTCTTTATTTACATTTCAAATGTTATCCCGTTTCCTGGTTTCCCCTCCAAAAACACCCTATCCCATCCCCCCTGTTCACCAACCCACCCACTCCCAATTCCCTGTCCTAGCATTCCCCTATACTGGGGCATCCAGCCTTCTCAGGACCAAGGGCCTCTCCCCTCTTTGATGTCCAACAAGGCCATCTTCCATGCAGTCTTTATAACAGTGGTTCATCGCTGCCATTGAGTCACAAAAGCAGTCACAGGCAATAGGCCATAAATGTGAGAGAGTGATGCAGTCATCTGTCCCAGCAAAATTTTAATCATTATAAAACCAAGAGGGCAAAATGTCAAGATCATTTGTGTTCCTATCCTGCCTTTTGTAACTGCAATTCCTGTTAGCTGTTCTGGCTCTGTCTGCAGATTGATGACACCTATGACCAGACTCCTGAGTGACAGAAACACACAGACATGTACTTTTCCTTGCATCAGTAGGACCACCTGCTATTCTTGTCCTGGAGTGTGATCCAGCGGAAACGTCCTAGTCTAGTCAATACCCTTGAACTCTCTTCACCTTGTATTTGACCATGGTTGTAGAGATGGGTCTCTTCAGGGTTCCTTGATCGTATTTGGTCCTTGGGATTAAAGAGGTAGCTTCAGGTACCAAAGCAGAGTGTGGAGGGAGTGGACATGCAAACATGCTGACAGTCCTCATGGACTTAAGGCAGCAGAAAGCATGGCACTAACGTGTCCAGACATCCATCACCCAGCGATACTGAACAGAAAAGGGGCTGAGACGTAAGCCAGCATTTAAGCAGTGGGGCTGTGATGTCATCTTTCCTTCTTCCTCTCATATCTAGGATTTTTAAATACTGTTGTACTGACCAGAGTTTTAAATTACTTCTCTTTTTGTGATTTTTTTGGTAGTCTAAAGTAAACTCATTAATTGAATATTTTTTACTTCTCTCTGTGGGGTGAGGATTACCCTTACTCCCAGTCTAAAGGTATCACCTTATCTCCATTAAGTTGTCGGTGAGGGTGAGGGGTTAGGGTATGGGCAAGCCCATAGCCTTTTCTGGGCAGGCAGATCAGACTGTGACTGTATTTGTACTGTTTTAGGGCCTTTTTGAAGCCCTCACAAAGGGTTAGGTTGATCTGAGTGGTGGAGCAATTCAGGAACTGCTTAATCTCACAGGACCAAGAAGACTCCATCTGCAGCGGGTGAGAGGCGGGACAGGCAAGGGGCCTGCTGGACTGTGCTGGGTTTCCCCACTAAAGGCACTGGTTAGGGCACTACAGATGACATGCCGTACAGCAAAGTTGCATGCCCTCTTAGTCATAAGACCCAGCTGGTCCGACTGGCCCAGCTGACTCCACTGAGGGCGGTGGGTACCCAGGAGGGTGGGCTGGGCAGTTGGCTGGCCTGGTGGCCACACTGAGAATTCCCTGATGCTTGGCAGCTGTGGGATCAAGGAGGAGTTGAGTAAGGAGCAAAGATCATAGTAGTCACTCAGTGCAGGGGAACTAACATAGCAGCATCCAGACAGTCAGATGAAAAAGGAGGTAATTTGTGAGATTATAATTGTGTAATTTCCCCTTTCTTTTCTCCTTACAAACCTTCCTATATTCCTTTCTTTCTTCTTTCAAATTCATGACCTCTTTTGTCATTAATTGTTATTGCATGCATATATGTATATGTGTTTGCATATATATTTCTAAATACAACCTGCTTAGCCTGTATAATGCTACTTGCATAAATGTTTTCAGGGCTGCCCATTTGGCTCTGGATAACCAATTGGTGGGCTCTTCTTTCAGGAAGATTATGTTTCTAGCTCTTAACATTTCTTAGCTGGCTGTAGTTCTTTGTTTAGGGTGAGAGAGGCTTCGTGAATTTCTCCCTGTTCACATTTAACTTCAGCAACATAGAGAACTAAAATTGAATAATTATTAGTGACGTGAAATTTTCTGGTTTCTCTGGAGACTCAGTTGTGTCATGTGACTTTTTAAACTGTTTTATGAGAGGATGTTTTGCTGAAGCAGACATGTGAGGGGGTGTTGTGTTGAGAACAGACATGGGGTGTTTTTCTGAAAGCTGCCTGGTGAAAGAGCATTTGATGTTTTGCTGGAGCAGATGCCTAAAAAGACCTGTGATGCTTGGGAAAAGTACAACGCAACAGACAGTGGACAAAGCCAGCACACTGGCTGGCCTTGCATTGCTTTGCAATTCTTTCCCTCAACTCTGGCATTGGTTTGCCTTGCCTTCTTCCTTTGCATCACTTGTTGTGACTTTGAAGAAAGAAACTCACCAAGGAATTCCTCTCGCTGTTCTGGCAGCTACTTGCCACTTCAGTGGACTGGAGCCTATCATCAGAGCCTCATGGATTCTTCTGGATCTAACTGGGCCTGCTGATGCATGGAAGGTGTTCGCAAGCGGATTGAGCTAGCACTGCTCATTCCTGTGAACTGAACTACTGATGTCCTGACAAAAAAGATTGGAATCCCTCCAAAGAACTATTTATAAACAGATCTAAATCTCCCTCTACCCTATTAACGTTTTCCCTTCCCTTTTCCCTTTTCCCTTTTCCCTTTTCCCTTCCCTTTTCCCTCCCCTTCCCTTTTCCCTTCCCTTTTTTCCCTTCCCTTTCCCCTTCCCTTTTTTCCCTTCCCCTTTTTCCCTTCCCTTTCCCCTTCCCTTTTCCCTTTCCTTTTTCCTTCCCTTCCCTTCCCTTCCCTTCCCTTCCCTTCCCTTCCCTTCCCTTCTTCCCTTCCCTTCTTCCCTTCCCTTCCCTTCCCTTCCCTTCCCTTCCCTTCCCTTCCCTTCCCTTCCCTTCCCTTCCCTTCCTTTCCCTTCCCTTCCCTTCCCTTCCCTCTACCTTTGATAGGTGGTGGGTTAGAAGGGAGGTTAAAACATTTAACAACCCTTATTAAAGTAGCTTTTAAAAAATCTAAACCTACATATTAGTATACTAAAAATATTAATTCTACAAAATAATGAACTTACCCATGACATTATCATACACCTTCACAATAAACTTTGATCATAGCTACTCTCTACTAAATTAACTTAAGTGGATAAAAAACCAGGACTTGCCCAAGTGCTTGCAGAAAAAACTATGATGACATAATGTCAAGGAAATGCCATAAGCTGATGTTTCATCTCAGAAACTTTCTAAAGAAGTCCCCTGAGCATTGGCAGACTCAAAACTTGGGGGATTTCGCTACTAGAACATAGAAGATTAGATCTGAGGGTAATGCAGGGAAGAGGAAGCAGGTATGTTAGAGGACATTACTAAAGGCCAGAAAGTTCCTAACAAACTTTGAAGAAGCTATTCAAAGTATATTCTGAGGAATACTGGAGTCTATCAAATGACAAGAAGACTTGACAAATTCATGTAAAAATGTCAGGGAATCAGTAAAGTGTCCTATTTGTACCTTGGAAATACTTTCGAAACACTATTGAACTATAAAAGAAGGAAGGGAAAGAGGGAGAAAGGTAGAAAGGGACAATGGTGGGAGGGAAAAGAGGATAGGAGGGAGCAAGAGAGGAAGGGAGGGAAGGAGGGAGGAAGGGGGAGAGAGGGAGAGAGGAAGGGAGGGAGGAAGGGAGGAAGGGAGGAAGGGAGGAAGGGAAGAAGGGAGGGAGGGAGGGAGGGAGGGAGGGAGATATAGGCAGGCAGGAGGGAAAATGTAAGCCTTTAAGTAATTCCTCTAAATATCTCAAAAGTCTCAGTGCCAGGCATGGGAAACCTCCCTTCAAGTTGTTGGTCAGGGGCCGGGCATGGTGGCGCACGCCTGTAATCCCAGCACTCGGGAGGCAGAGGCAGGAGGATTTCTGAGTTTGAGGCCAGCCTGGTCTACAGAGTGAGTTCCAGGACAGCCAGGGCTACACAGAGAAACCCTGTCTCGAAAAACCAAAAAAAAATAAAAGTTGTTGGTCAAGGTCCAAAAGATTCCCCATACCTTTACCCTGGGTTGCCTCCAAGAATGTGAAGAGACTACAATTTTGACACATGACTTGAAGGAATCAAGCTTGAACTGACCTGGAAGCCTGCTCTCTGAGAGCTAGCTCTCATAATATCAGAATGTACTATATAAACTATCAAACTTACACAACTATAACGCTTAAAGCCACAACAATGACCAAGCCAGCAAGATATCTGCGATGGTGCAATAGTGACTCATATTTGGGGGGTAGGGCGAGTAGCCTAAAGTTGTCTAATTGGATTTAAGACTCACTCAATAGGACAGAACTTGTGTATTGCACTGTAAATATAGCCAACTGCTTGTGAAGAGAGCAATCATAGACCATGAAGAATCTATTTCTGTTATTTTCCTAAACTAATTTCCTTTTTAAAAATATCTTAATTGTATCAATGTACAATACATCATCTGACATTAATTTTATGACTTTTAAAGGACTTGAAAAATTGTGACTACCGGAACATACTGCAAGGTCTATTTTAATTTTTTTACATCAAATTTCATCTTGTTATTAATACTCACATTAATTTTTTATAATTATACATGCTGTTCACATAACCCTTTTGTGAATTATTAAATGTCTCCATAATTCTAGTCTTTTTTCTTTTATTGAAAATAGATTTGTTTTCAAACCATATATTCTGATTAATGTTTCCCCTCCCCCAACTCTTCCTAGATCCTTCCTATCAGCCCTCCCATTCAAACACATGTTCTTTCCATATCTCTCCTCTCTCTCTCTCCCCCTTCCCCCCTCTCTGTTTGTGTGTGTGTGTGTGTGTGTCTTTGTCTCTCTCATGAGAAAACGAAAAAGCATCTAAAAATAATAATAAAATAAAATAGGATAAAATAAAGCCAAGCACACCAGAATAGGACAAAACAAACTAAATAAAAAGAGCCAGTGAAAATGCAGAAGAAGCACATACAGATGCAGAGACACTCACATCACCACATGTAGGAATCTCCCCAGAACACAAAACTAGAAATCAAACTTTATGCCAAAAGGTCCAATAAAGCATTATGAAATTAGGAGACAAAGAATCCCATAAATGCTTAACTCATTTTGTGTTGACCATCTACCATTGAAGATGCCCCTCCCCCAAGAATGGGTTAGGGATTGGGGCTTATATCAACTGCCATTCTCCATGCTGGGACCCCATGTGAGCCAGACCTGTGACAGACCTGTGCGTGCTACCCCAGCCTCTGTGAGTTTATATGTATGGCAGTCATGCTGTGTGAAGAAGGCCTTGTTTCTTTAGTGTCATTCATCCCTTTGGGCTCTGCCACCTCTCCCACAGGGTTCTCTGAGCCTTAAGGGGAGGTGTTTGATGGAGACATCCTATTTAGGACTGGATAGTCTAAGATATCTCATTCTCTGAACATTGTCCAGCTGTGGATCTCTGTGTTTGTTTCCGTCTACTGCAGGAGGAGGTTTTTGGTGATGGTTGATCAAGGCTCTGATCTATGAGTATAGAATAATGTTTGGAGTAATTTTATTGCCACAAGGCAGTTTCAGGCATGGTTTCCATCTCAGGAAGTTGGCCTTAAATGAAGCCTCTAGTTCCAGAATCAGGTTGGCTCTGATCTATGAGTATAGCATAATGTATGGAGTAATTTTATTGCCACAAGGCAGTTTCAGGCATGGTTTCCATCTCAGGAAGTGGGCCTTAAATGAAGCCTTTAGTTCCAGAATCAGGTTGCATCTAATAAGGTTGGTGGTCAAAAGGGCCCCATGGGAACCAAATGACCTAAGCTACTATGAAGGCTACTGGTTGTTTTCCACAAACTGATGGTAATGTCCGGTTTCTAAAGACAATACCTATACATCTCATTGGATGTGGAGGTGAGCTGGTAGCTATCTAGAACCTTCATCCCTAGTGACTAGAGTTCATGGTCCTATACTCAAGGTACTCTGTACACTACCAAAGGAGAAAGGTAAACACAAGTCCAGATACAAACCCTTAATCTACAATGGTCACTTGCCTGCAAGACATGCTGGTACAGGAGTGACACAAAGTTTGTGGGAGCAACCAGCCAATACCTGATTGGATTGGATTTAAGGCCACAAACCAATATACTTTCTAACTGATTTCTAAAAGGTTTTAAGGGGGAAGTCTCACAACTTACCTTATACTCCCAAGTACTGTAGCAGTCATCCCTCATCAAAAAAGCTTTCCCCCACTCACCCCAGCAAGCAAAGGCTACTACAAAGATCTACAGCTAGTCAAATTTCAGAGGATAAGTGACTGTGAGGTACATCTACAACACAACCTTATACCTAAGTCATAGGGAGAAGGAATGGAGCAATCGTAAAAGCCAAACGACCCATAGACCTGAAAGATCCTGCCTTGAAATTTTATTTACCCCCAGAAAATCCTGCTTTAGAAGGCCAAAGCGCCACCATTTTGTAACTCTATAATTCCTATCCTCCCTGACCCCTATTCCAGGAACTAGCTAACTGCAAAGGTTATTCTGCATTCTATAGATAGTTGATGTTTGTCCAACCTATTGTGGAATGCAGTTACTCCATCTTGCGGAATGCAGTTACACCTGGTCCTCAGGGATGCATTGCCTCATGATCTAAGTGTAACTTCCCTATCTGAATCCCCCAACCCCTCCCCCTTCTGCGATTTTTTTTGGTTTCAAATACTCTTTGCGCAGGACACAAAGGATCGATCTCTGACCCTGCGTGGTTACAAATCGATTCCAGTGCACTGTACCCCCAATAAAGGCCTCATGTGCTTTGCAGCGAGATGGTCTTTGCTTTATCCCGAGACTTGAGTGCGGGGTTTCCCCATTTCGTGGGGGTCTCCCCATTTCGCAGGTCTTACAGACCCATACATTAACTAAAGATAGTGTCCTTTGGGTATGATAGGACAACTGTATCCATGACATCTCGACAGTATGGTTGCCTATACTGCAGAAAAATTATAATAGGAGAGGCTGTGAATTTGAGAAGTGTGGGAGAACAGAGGAAGGACTGGAGAGGGGAGAGGATGGAGTAGAGATGATAAACTCATGTAGATAATTCTCAAAAGCAAGTTAAAAAATAAAGCTTTGCAATATTTAGAGGGTTATGAAAGCTGGGAACTGAACTGCTAGTAGAAAGATAGAGGCAAAGGCAAAGCCTTTCTGAAGGATCCTAATAGCAAAGGAAATAACACAATAATTGACAGTGGGATTATATGAAATTACAAATCGTTGACAGTGTAAAGGTAACGATGAACTGAGAAAATGAGAAGCTTACAGAATGGAAGAAAATTTGGCAACTACCCATCACACAAGAGGCTAATACCTAAAATATACAAAAGCCTGAAGAAAAGAAAAAAAACTAAGCACCAATAAAAATCAAATCTTCCAATCAGTAAATCGACTAATGAAGTGAACAGACAGATCTCAGATGAATACAAATGGCCAATAAAGACATGAAATACTTTTCAACACCCTGAGTCATCAGGAGAATTCAAGATAGAATTGTTTTGAGATTCTACCGTATGCTAGTAAGAATGGCTATCACCATGACAACAAGTATTTGTGAATACGTAGGGAAAGTAGATCACTCATTGCTAGAGGGACTGTACACTGGTACAGCCACTATGGAATTCAGTGTGGAAGGTCTTCACACAACTGAAAATAGAACTGCCACATGACTCAGCTATCCCACCCCTGGGCATATGCCCTAAGGACTAGAAATCTCAACAGCAGAGACACTTGCTCATCCATGTTTACTGCTGTACTATACAGAGAAGCCAGAAAATGATGCAGGCCTACATGTCCACCAAAAAGCAAATTGATAAGGAAAATATGCATGTAGAGAACAGAATTTTTCATTGTTTTTTTTTTTTAAAAAAAAGAATTGAAATCATGACATTTTCAGCAAACACATATAAATCCTAAGAAGGGAAGAATCCTGATTGAAAAATCTTTAGTCAGGAAGACAATTTTATATCTATCCCTTGCTTTAAAAGTCTTCTTTCAATGACTAACCCTTTGATTTTATTTTGGGAGAAAGGATGTAGGGATGTAGGGTGTGACCAGGGATAAGAGCAAACTGAGTAGTGGCTAAATGATAGCTAAATGAGGACAAGGAGTGTCGCTGTTAATACAGAGAGCTGCTCAGAGGAGGAAGGGATGCCCTGCTTTCTATGTCCTCTAAGGGTTGAGTTGAGACAAACGTAGTAATATTTAGGCTCTGGAACTCTGCAGTGGTGATGGTCACATATGAATAAACTATAAAACTATCTATGCTTCACGCATGCCCAACAGGTATTTTAACTATAGCTGTCGATAACTGCATGGCATGCAAATGCGTGTATACCTCACGAGATTTCAGGAACTGGCTAGAAGTACAGACTTTCATACTGCTCACATAGAATCTACATCCTTCCTCTCAGGATCCATTTGCAGGAATGTACCCTGGTCTGTGGAGAGGAACCCTTCAACATCCCTCAGAGAATTGAGAACAAAATGAAAATAGCCAAACATGGAACCCGGTGTCTGGGACACAGCAAGAGTATGGCTCATAGTGGTTTCTCTTGCCTCAATCACTACTGCCTATAACCAAGGCAATTTTCTCCTAGAGGAGTTTCCGTGATGGTACATGCATAGACATGAGGTTAGAAAAGATATCCACTAATGAAAGGAAGGAAAAGTATTATAGATGAGAAAACATTTCCAAAAGGCCCATCGTGTGGTGGATGGTACACTGAAGCCAAGTGGGGCCCTTGTTCATCTCCAGGCTCTCGTTCCTAATTGCTCTATGGGATTAATGGGGAGTGGGGTGGGGATTAACTTTTTACACGCTAGCTTAACTTTTTCAGGCAAGAAAAAAAGTGACACTGGGTTTATAAAGATGAGAAAATTTTCCCTCATTGTTGTGGATACTGGAAGCCCAAGACTAAGAAGATGGCAGAGTTCATGTCTCATGAAGACAACCTTTTTCTTTTGTTTTATTGATAGATGGTATCTTTTCATAGTCTCCTTGAATGGCACAGGTTTCTGCTAGCTCTATGGGGCATCGTTTATAAGAATACGAATTCCACTTATGAATGTGCTGCACTATGACCTTGTCACTTTCTGCCATGGTCTAGATATGGAATGTACCTAAAGGGTCACTTGGTGAAGGCACAGTCCCCAGCACAGTGGTCAAAGAGGAGGTTTTTATCATGTTTATATCATGGCAGCTCTAACCTAATCAATATATTAATTTACTGATGAAATCATAATGGAATGGATTAACAGACAGGAGGGGCCTGGCTAGCGGAATGGGTCATTGAGGCATAATGCTGTTCCTTTAACCTGTTTCTCTTGGGTATTTGACAAAATGATAGTAAGTCTCTTATACACACACACCTCCCAAAAGACTCACTTTCTAATGTCATTATATAGCCGATTAGGTTTTAACATACAAATTCAATGGGTTCAGGTATTTGGACAGTGGGACTCATCTATAATATAAGATAATAAAAGTAATTGCAACTTTATAAATATCAAATAGGAGAATGTGCTAAATGGTTGTTACATAGTACATAATCCACTCATTGATAGCTTCAATGAGTGGCTCCAGAGTAAATATCTCAGTAAATATCACTTACCTGGGCTTCAGAACACATTGTAGAATTTGTTTTTAGGAAGGATTCCAGGATTCTACACTTTAAAGAATATGTTCAGAAGGCTTTAGGAACAGCCTAGATTTTTGCCTGGAGAGTGTTTATGAACTTTATAGCAATGCTCTATTTTAGAGACTGTTAAAAGAAGATCACAGCTCCACAGTAAAGTATTATTAGTATTTATGTAAAAGGATATAGAGACTATATATTTGATTTTATGTAAATATAAAAAATATTTCTCAAAATGCATATACCTGCAAAGCTATAACCCAAAGAGAAATGTGAGCTAAAGATTGTACCTCTTTTCCCAGCTCTGAAAAATATACATTTTTCTTAAAAAAGTAACTAAAACCTGTCCATCAGCACAAGCTAACTAAATAATCTTAAGGAAATATATTCTCAGTGGATTTAGCTGTCTCCTTGCTCCAATATAATTTTATAACATTTAGTTTACAAAAATTGACTGAAGAGATATTTAGTATATTGCTTTGCAATGCAACATTTAATTTTATAGCAGGGAAATGTGTTTCTTTTTAACAAATATATCAGCTGATAGCTTCAATGAGTGGCTCCAGAGTCATTAAGCACTATGTGAGAAGCTGGGAGAGCTAGAGATTCTGTTACTGAAACACACATATTAATTTTCAGCTCATAAAATCACGGCATGGGTTCTTTGCCCAATGTCTGCAGCCCACGTACACCGATGTCTGAAATGAGAACTCAGTCAACTCAAATAAGGGATTTTACTCAAATTAAAACCTTTCCAGAGATTCTCAAAGCCTATTAAATGCAGATGAAAATGTTTCCTGCACATCGAGGATTTGCAGTGTCTGCCGCTGTTATCTTCCTTGCCTCCTCCTCTTCCACTTCCACACACACCGTCCTTCCTGCTTCTGAAGATGCATGCAGGCTGTGCTTCCCTCGTCCACTTAATGGTAAACAGTCTAAGCCACTGTCCTACATACAGTTCCTATAAAAAGGCATCAGTCCCCGGGATAATTAGAACTGTTGGCTGATCCTGGCACCTGCGTTCAATCTATGACTGTCTTCCAGGAAACACTGAATGAGGCTAAGTTTAAAATCACGCATGACATGATACCCTACATTCTTTCATAGTGTGGACTAGGGTCTTACTTGAAATCATATATGCTTATGTACACTACGCTATATATGAGACATTGGCAGAAGCAAGGCATTGGGTCACAATCTCTGTACTCTGTACTCGTTGTTTTCCATAATGCCTGGCACAACAGTCACATTGAAACTCCTTGCTGATTGGAGCCTATGTTACTATTTGAACAAATACAAAATGCCAGTGTCATGGTGTAATTATGAGCCTGTCTGGACACTAGTCTACATTGAGACTTAATACACATATTTAGGGTCTAGAGAGTTTTGAATTTGAACTTCAGCTCTGCTATTTACTAGTTCACTATAGGCATGAAAAGTCTTGGTTCTGTGCTCCCTAGCTCTCTTTGTCTCTCTCACTCTCCCTCCCTTCTCCCTTCTCTCCCTCTTACTATTTCTCCCTCTTCCCCCTCTCTCTTCCTGCTTATATATCTACGTTAAAATATCTTCTGCATAAGTGCTAAATCTGCTCCAGAAAACCTATAAGCAATATTCAGATACAAATTAGCCAGAGATCAAAGTTGGTTCTTTACACAGAAGACTAATATCTTCTAAACACTCCCAATCCAATCGAATTATGAAGGGCTGAAGGCCAATTGTTCCTGAAGAAACATTTGTCTGCGCATAATCTCTAGTCTTATTGCGGAGGTAGAGATTGAGTGGTGACGAGAAAGAAGGTCAAATGCTTCTCAAATCACTGCGAGAAATGATAGACAGCCTCGTTCACACCAGGAAATGATAACGAGAAGTAATTTTTAGGCTTTTAAGAGGTAGTATAAAGAGGTAGTATAAATTTCTGTAGTTTGGACCGGAATCAAAAAAGGATCCTGCCAATTGGCTTACTGTGTGACCTTGAGAATATTTACCATCGGCAAAATGGGGGTATTATACTAGTGTTACAGAACTGAGGTAAAACCTAAACAAAAACTTACAGTGTCTAATGTGATATCTAAGCTAACACCCCAGGAACTTTCTTTCCGAGGCATTTTAGGACCTGCTTGCTCTAAAATCCTTTTTCTTTTGATGAGATTAATGTATGGTGACATCAACCCCATGGGATGATCAAAACTAACCTGTTAGACACACTGTGCCTCAGAGGTTCAAGGAGGAAATTAAACCCTATGCTGTGTGTATAATTAGAAATAATATCAGCCGCTTGGGATGCTGTCACAAGGTTGTGCCGTAAAACGACTTCCCTTTGCTAGATAAATTTCAAAGGAAGTTTGAGAGACTGCTAGGGAACTGGAGAAGAGAAAGAAATGAAATTAGATGCTTAGAGGAAGTAAAAAAGAAAATACAGCTCAATGATCCTTCCGAACACATCTTCCTAGAGCTAACTCACCATAATCTTGTAATTGAATCAGTGTACTGTGCAGTAAGAAAATCTGAGCCAGTTGCTACCCCACAGAGAAAGCAGATGCTCCCCCCACACACACCTGTTTGTTCTTGAAGCCTAAGAAATGCAAGGTCAAAGAGGCCATAGGCGCTTCCACATCCTCATTGTCTATTAGTATTCTCAGGGGGAAACTTTGAGGCTTAATCTCCTCTCATTATCTGCAGCTTAATTTTGTGGTATCTTGGCTCAGAGAACAGGTTTAAAATCTGCCTCATTTAATTTAGTGCATATTCTATGTGTCAACACTGGTGTCTTTAATAACTTCCTAGCAGGATCAACTGAGCTCTACTTGGCATGCCTAGTCTTTGTTATGCTTCTCAATAAACTCAGGGTTGTACTGATGGACAAGAGGCATCAAATGACTTACTAAAATCATCTGATGGTCAGCACCAAAGCCAATTTCCTAGCCCAGAACTATATGACTTCACATAGACGTGCATAGAAATGCTTCCTTAGAATTCTTAGAAAGCTTCATTCGGGCTTTTCATATAGTCCATTTTCTAACATGACAAATGGCTCACTATTTCTGAGATGACTTAAGGCTAGAGAATCATACTCCATAATTTTTAATGAATTCTGAGTTTAGAATGAACTTAGTTTCATTCTCTTCAATGAAAGCTTAATCTCATTTCTTATTGAACTGTAGTTGAATTTTCATACTTAAAATGGAGGCTCACAATTGAGCACCCAATTGAAAGAATGCCATCTAATTTAGAATAAACCTGGGAGATGTCTTTACACTTCACTGTGGCACAGATCATAGAGCCTGACCAGGGTCCACTTTCAGGGACACAGGTCATTGCCCCCAACATAATGTTGCATATTTAGAACTGAGAGTCTAGGAAGAAACCAATATGTGATGGGTTTAAAATTATACACATTGAGAAGCAGAGCTCTTACTGGGAAAAATGGATTCTTCCAGCTGTATGTACCTATAAATTTTGATTTGTCTGTGTGCTTGGGAATCTGTAAAATAATTCTTAAATGGGAGAAAAGAAGTCATGCCCTCTTCTTTTTCTTTTTAAATGAATTTGCTTTTATCCAACAATAGCACCAAATTTATAAGTAAATACCTAATACAATCAGCCCTCTTTCTTCTTTCTTCCTCCTTCCCTCTTGTCCTTCTTTTCCTTCTTGTAAATATTGGGAGTTGAGCCCAGGACCTTATGCATGCTAGTGGTAGGAATGTTCCTACTACTGAACTACATTCCCAGCCCAAATGCTTATATTTAAGTCAATACATGCATACTCAGGGCTAGCTACAAATGGGTTGAAATGTTATAATTTATTCATAGTAGATTAGACACAATCTTCTTACTGCTAGTCATTAGAATACTTTCAATTTTCATTAGCCAAAGAACTATCAATAGCAACATCCATGACACCAGCTATAACGTGATTCCAAATCAATACATACCCAGTGAAGCCATAACACAGACCATGGTTAACAGTGTTTATTTTTAAAAGCAAATGTGTAAGTAAATAGGAAGTCAGAATAGAAGATGTGCTTTATAGAATAAGCCTATAATTATAGAAACTTATTCCATTCAGGCCATGAAATAGGTTGAGAGGACTCAACCTTCTTTTGTGTCAGCTCATCTTGGCTCCTGTGTTACTGCCTGCTATATTCACGGTGGCAATGCTAGGCGATAGCATCACTGTTGAGAAAAAAAGCCTTCTGCAGTTTACAACAGGAAAAAAATAGCTGTCCTCTTTCACCCACAGTGTGATAAGCTTACACTCACAATTTCAGAAGGCTTCTTAGGAGTTCTTTGTCTCTGTGCCTGGTGTGAACCCAGAAGCAGTGTACAACTGGGATGAAAGAGAGAGTGTGTGTCCTTGGTGACTGGGCAGAGTTGATGTGAGTTTTATCTAAATAAGGGTCACTCTTATAGGAGAAGGCTGAACCATTACATTCCAAATGGAAAATTGTTCTCGGACTATGCAGGAAAGGAAATAAAAGCATTAGCATACGACGGTTCAGAATCTCCTTGTACACAAAGCAATGGGTGCTTCTTTAACATTCCATGGTTGCTAAGGTTGTTTTTTCAGAAAGGAGTAGATTACGAAGCCATTAGCAAGTATTTAAACTGCTTTGTTCACGTTATTCTTTGATTTTCTTTTCAGCCCCACTTCCTGACATGACTTATTGAGTAAACCTTTATTCCCCAAGATGCTTCACTAAATCAATTCAAGTTTATGGATGAAAGAGCCATCTTGTTGGTGGATTGACTGACAGGTCCAATGAATTGATTAATGTCTTCAGCCTATTGACAGATTGGCTTGACTGAAAACAAAATTTTGCATATGCAGAATTTCTGAGGGCTTTGCATAAATGCCAGATTACAACAGGAAAAAGGCCCAAAGGCAGGAGCAGGTGTCTCTGACAAGTATCAACTCAACCCACCAGTAATAACACTACAAAATTAAGTCTATTGTGGCCATAGTGACATGCAAAATCTTCAAAATAATCTTGCATACTCTTTGACTCAGTATTTCATTCTAAAAATGGCATCTCTAGGAAATAACACCTAGAATGAAAAATGAAACTAATGCACTAAGATATTTGGTACATCAATAAATATGATTTTAAAAATTTTGACTCAAATATCCAAAAGTGTCTAAAATGTTAGGTAATTATTGAAATTCAGTAATAAGCAGCTACTTTTAAAATAATTCTCATTAACTAGGTAGTATTGACATATGTCTTTAATCCGGGTACTTGGGAAGCAAAGGTAACAGGATCTTTGTGAGTTTGAGGCCAGTCTGATCTACAGAGCTTTTTCTAGGAGAATCAGGAGTACACAGAGAAACCCTGTCTTAGGAAAAACTGAATTCTCATGAATATTTCTAATAATGTCATAATAAATAAAGTCTACATTGTCTAGACAGCCTCCAGTCAGAAAACCAGCACAGTATGGTTCCCTGAGTCTTCTGTCCTTCTGTTCATTGTATTCTTTCACATGTTTTAAAACACCCCATTGGTAAGCACACTGCTACATTTAGCTTGCTGGAATATCAATTGTGATTAATATGGGTGTTTCCATGCTTGCTACCTCTCAGGCATCAAATGGAGTTCTAAGCACCCTTAAAATCTATGAGCTTCTCAAGTCTTTTACAGTATAAGAATCCTCTGAATAGCAGATTTTTACTGCTAAATTAAATGTAAAATCCAATTACCATAAATGAGGACTAACACATCTGCATACTTTTCTCCCTGAGCTCAGGATAAAACAAACAAACAAACAAACAAAATATATCATGTCTTATTCCTTTGATGTTTCTAGTATTCTCACAAGGGAAACTGACCTATATATTTAAGCATAAACTTAAATATGGTATAAATACAATGGATTAAGTGTACCCTCTGAAAACAAATCACTGCTCCACTATAATTTTTGTTCTGTGGTAAATCTTGGGAATAGAGGTTGCTTTTGCTGACTACTTAAGACACTGCATCACATGGTGAGTGCATAGTATATCCCATCCATTGTCCCATTGTTCACCCTCATAATTCTTCACATAAGTGAAACACTTATGAGACTACCACAAGCAGCCAATATCTTCCTGTCCTGCATAGACCACATTCTTGCACCTGGAAGTGTTACTTGTGACCTTTCTGTCCTCCTTAAAAGTCTATGCTGGGATTATGAGAACCCTGTCAGGAACTGCAGGCCAGTTCCCCATGACCCAGAATGGGGGCTCAAAGCTAGACTGAAACTTTGCATTCTGCCCAGGACTGCCTGGGAGAGGATAGATAAGGAAATGGCCTAAACAAAACCACCCTGCCTAGGGTGAGGCCAGAGAAGGAAGTGACTACAAAAAAAGACAATGCCAGGGAATACCACAAATACCTCAAGGTGGGCAGAACAGGGCCAAATGGCAGATACAACCTCCCATTCCAGTTGACCAATAATTTTAAATGTTGCTCAGGGTAACCAATCACAGTGTCTCAGGTCACTACTGACCTCCGTGCCAAAATGTCCATAAAAACTGTGTGCTTTGTGAACTCAGGATCTCCTCTTGCTCGCATGCTGGGGGATCCCAGTTTACATTGGAACAATAAACCTCTTGCAGATTGCAGTGATTCTGGTGTCTGTGGCCTTATTGAATGGGGGGGTCTTCCAATGGACTCTTACAGGATATAGGTAGACTAACTGTGGATTTTCATCTCTTCCTTCTTATCTCCAAATCCACAACACCAAACTCATTCCTAGCTGTGAAGCAGAAGCTGTTGCGTCCCTTCCTGCCTGCCTCCATCTTCAGTGTATCACACAGATCTTCCCTTCCAAACCACCTTCCTCCCCACTCATTCCTTTATTCCAGTTTCCAAATCCACCAGGCATTCCCTGAGAACCCACAGGCCACTCAGGACAGGTAAGCAAGTGGCCTAACATCAGAGATTTCCTTCTCCTTTTTTTTCCTATAAATCCAAGCACCCAGTCTCACACCAATCTCTTTGGAACACCATTTGCTGCCCTCTCTCCCTCCTTTCTACTCCCATCCCCAGTAAATCATACAGATCTTTGCCTACAAACTTCCTACTAATTCATCCTGTTGGTCTAGAAGACATTCCCTGGGAACCTGTGAGCCATTTGCCTGCTAGAGAGGTAAATAGGTCAGTAAAGCAGGAAGGTGATCTTCAGATCTTTACTCTGACCCCCTTTCCTCCATATCAAATCCCCAGTCTCATCCCCAGCTCTGTAACAGAATATCTATTGTAGCCTCTTCTTTCTATCTCTCCCTATCCCTAGGAGATTAAGAAGATCTTGGTCAACAACTAGCTCTCCTCACACCTATGGAGCACCACCCCCAAATTCCCCTCTCCTACTGTATACCCATGCCTAAGTGTCAGCTCCTGATACCCAGAAACACATTTTAGCTAGAACCCCCATAAGACACACCCAGCAGGATCTCAGAAAAGCTCCCTATCTAGCAAAACACAGCTATCATAGCCTCCTAAGAAAGAAAAAGGGAACAAAACCCAAAGAACAAGATATCCTCCCAACAATGAGAAGACCAGACATCAGTACCTAAAAGTACAATCTTTCCAAACTCAGATGCCTAGACACCAGCATAAAAAACATAATCAATAACAACCAGATCAAAATGTTTCCACTAGAGCCCAACAACCCACCACAGCAGATCCTAAGTATTGCAACATAATCAAAGCACAAGACAAAGACCTAAAAATAGTCTTTATGGATATGATAGATGTCCTTAAAGAGGAAATAATGATTTGAAAAATGACGAAAACATGAACAAAGCCTTGAAGAAAATTAATAAAACAATCCAGACCTGAAGCTAGAAATAGAATAAAGAAAATTCAACCTGGGGGAAAAGTAGAAATAAAAAATTTAGAAACTTAAACAGACTAGCCTTGCCAACAGAATATGAGATGGAAGAGAGAAACTCAGGCATTGAAGAAATGATAAAAAGAAATAGATACCTTGATCAAAAAAAAAAAATCCTGCCACAAAAAATCTAGTAAATCTGGGACACTATGAATGAAAGGCCAAATCTCAGAATAATAGGAATAGGCACAGAAAATATTTTGAACTAAAACATAGAGGAAAATGTCCCTTACCTGAAGAAGGAGGTACCTATCAAGGTACAAGAAGCACGCATAACACCAAATAGGCTGGACTAAAATAAAAATTTCCTTCAGCACATAGTTTGCAAATACTAAATGTTCCGAACAAATAATGAATATCAAAAGCTACAAGGAAAAAGTTTAACATATAAAGACAGACCTAGGAGCCAGGGAGCTGGGGGACTCCACAGCCTTCTGTGCATAGCCAACCAGGAGGGAGTGATCTCCCAGCAGGCTTTCCCTTTTGAGCACAAAGGTGAGATCTCTACCTTCTCTCTGGAGGAGACCTAGCTAGAAGCACACAGGGCCTAAGATCAGTGGAGCAGCTGGGACTGAAGTCTTTCTGCTCACCACCATTTACACTGGGGAGTAGGGAAACTCCAGTCTTCTGTGCATAGCCTGTCAGGAAAGAGAGATCTCCCAGCAGTTTCATTTTTGAGCTCAGAGGAGTAAGGACACAAGCTTATAGGCCCACAGGAGGAACAAACTCCTGCCAGAGACAACATTACCAACTAGCACTAGCAAAAAGCAAGCACAAGAACCCTACCAACAGAAACCAAGGCCACATGGCAACATCAGAACCCAGTTCTCCTACCACAGCAAGTTCCGGATACCCCAACACACCAGAAAAACAAGAGTTGGATTTAAAATCATATCTCATGATGCTGATAGAGGGCTTCAAGAAAGACTTAAATAACTTCCTTAAAGAAATACAGGAGAACACGGGTCAAGAGGTAAAAGCCCTTAAAGAGGAAACACAAAAATTCCTTAAAGAAGTACAGGAGATCCTGGGTCAACAGGAAGAATCCCTTAAAAAAGAAAACAAAAACCCCTTAAAGAATTACAGGAAAACACAAACAATCAAGTGAAGGAACTGAACCAAACCATCCAGGATCTAAAAGTGGAAGTAGAAACAATAAAGAAATCACAAAGTGAGACATCTCTGGAGATTGAAAACCTTGGAAAGAATCCAGGAGTCATAGATGCAAGCATCAACAACAAAATACAAGAGATAGAAGAAAGAACCTCAGGTGCTCAAGATACCATAAAAAAGAAATGCAAAATGCATAAAGCTGGTGACTCAAAACATCCAAGAACTCCAGGACACAATGAGAAGACCAAACCTAAGGATTATTGGTATAGATGAGAGCTAGAATTTACATCTTAAAGGCCCAGTAAATATTTTCAACAAAAATGTAGAAGAAAACTTCCCTAACCTAGAGAAAGCGATGCCCATGAACATACAAGAAGCCTCAGAACTTCAAACAGACTGGACCAGCACAGAAAATCCTCCAGGCACATAATCATCAAAACACCAAATTCACTAAACAGAAAAAGAATATTAAAAGCGGTAAGGGAAAAAGGGCAAGTAACTTATAAAGGAAGACCTATCAGAATCACACCAAATTTCTCAGCAGAGATGATGAAAGCTAGAAGATCCTGAGCAGACCTCATACAGACCCTAAGAGAACACAAATGCCAGCCTAGGCTACTATACTCAGCAAAACTCTCATTCATTATAGATGGAGAAACCAAGATATTCCATGATAAAACCAAATTTGCACAATATCTGTCCACAAATCCAGTCCTACAAAGGATAATTGATGGACAATGCCAACACAAGGAGGGAAACTACACTCTAGAAAAAGCAAGAAAGTAATCTTCCAACAAACTCAAAACAGGAAGCAACAATCACTATTCCTTAATATCTCTTAACAACAGTGGTCTCAACTCCCCAATAAAAAGACAGACTAACAGAAATATTTCTCATGTAAATCAATTTTATCAGAAAATGTTTGTAATTCCCCTTTTAATTATTCTTTTAATCATAATTTCCTTTATGTCTACCATTTTATTTGCATTATTTTTCATCATAATCTTCAATCTTAATATGTCTTTCTATATACTTCCTACATTTTATCAAAAATGTTTTCAATGTAAATCTTTGATTTTATCACAAATGTTTCTAATTCTACCTTCAATTATTTTAGAAAGTTTTTACATCAACCATTCTTTATGTAAAATTTTCCATGAAGTAGTCAATTTTAATGTGTTTGTCTATTTATTTCTTGAATTTTACCAGAAATATTTTCCATGTAAATCGTCAGTGTTATCTGAAAATGTTTATAATTCCACCTTTAATCAACTTAGAATTATATTCATGCCTATCATTTTATCTGTATAATTTCCATGATAATCTTTAACTTTAACATGTTTTTCTATATATTTCTACAATTTTTTATTGGATATATTCTTTATTTACATTTCATTTATATTTCTACAATTTTATCAGAAATATTTTCCATGTAAATCTTCAAGTTTTTCAGAAAATGTTTATAATTCCACTTTAAATCAACTTAGGACTACTTTTATGCTTACCTTTTTTTTTTTTTTTTTTGGTTTTTCGAGACAGGGTTTCTCTGGGTAGTCCTGGCTGTCCTGGAACTCACTCTGTAGACCAGGCTGGCCTCGAACTCAGAAATCTGCCTGCCTCTGCCTCTGCCTCCCAAGTGCTGGGATTAAAGGCGTGCACCACCATGCCTGGCTATGCTTACTCTTGTTATATCTATATAAAATTTTCCATGATAATCTCCAATTCTAACATGTTTTTCTACATTTTTTTACAATTTTATCAGAAATATTTTCCACCTAAATCCTCAATTCTATCATAAAATATTTCTATCCCATAGAATTTCAATTCATTTAGCAATGTTATACATGTCTACCACTTTACTCCTTAATTTTCCATGAAAATTGTCAATTTTAATGTGTTTATCTGAAATATTTTCCATGTAAATTTTTACTTTTATCATAAAGTGTTTTTACTTCCCTTTACTTCCCTTTCCAATAAATAAAAAATTAAAATTAAAAAAAAAACAGAATTATAAGTTATACCCAACTTTTCAGTAAGTTGGAAGGGTTTGACCAGATGTGCTGCAACTCTAAAAGACCATAGAAGCCAGCCCACACTGCTATATCCAGCAAAACTTTCAATCACCATCTATAGTTGTTGGGGTCCAAGGCGGCTGTGGGTAGCAGTGGCAGTTCCAGAAAGACCACACCAGGACAAACAGTTCCACGTGAGGTTTATTGAGAAGGGAAGGGGCAAAGGTGGCAGTGGAAAGAGAAGAGGGAAAGTGTGTGTGGGCTGCTTCTCTTATATATACACGGCTGGTGATGTGGTCGAAGGTAAAGGTGAGCCCAATGGATTCTGGGAATATAGTGGCTATTGCCTTGGCAACAGGTGCATAGGTCACACTGTCGCCTATGTGATATCACTGGTTTCAAAGGTCTTGGTACCAACTATAGTGATGCACTAAATGCAAGGAAACAGTTCCTAAAAGAAACCACTAGTGCATAAATCACATATTGGCCCTCACACATAGAGTGGGAGATTTCCATACCCATTTTCACCAATAGGCAGATCATCTAGATGAACTAAACAGAAAGATATTGGAGCTAACTGATGTCATAAACTAAATAGACCCCCAAAATATATTTACAGAACATTTCACCCAAACAAAAAAGAATATAACTTCTTCTTAGAACCTCATATAATATTCTTCAAAATTGACACAAACTGTCTAAACAAATATGAGAAAAATTGAAATAGCACCCTGCATCATGGGTTATAGTAGAATATCAATAGCAATAGAAACGGAAGTTTTACAAACTCATGGAAACATAAGTACTCACTATAAATGAAAACTGGGCAAAGACAAAAATTAAGAAAGAACTTAGAGACCTTCTGGAATAGAATGCAAATGACATACCAAAACATGAGATACCATAAAGGGAGTTGTAAGTGGCAAATTCATAGCAGTAAATACCTATATAAATACAAAATTGGAGAGATCTCATACTAGTAACTTAACAGCACATCTGAAAGCTCTAGAATAGAGACAAAATCACACTAATTATGGGAAGACAATCAGAAATAATCAAACTAGGGGCTGAAATTAAGACAAAAATACAAAGAACCTACCTATGAGCTTATGGTGAAAGGATAAGGTTGCAAGCTAGGAATCCCCCATGCCTGAGTCTTGGGTGACCCCAAAGGAGCAGAGGTTCAGTCCACTCTTTGTTGGCCTGGAAGTGTGAACATATCACACCCGCCTCCAGGGTCTGGCTGCGAACCTCTGGGAGTATCCCTGGCGCCTTTTCCCATCTTGCCTCCCCAGAGCAGCTATGGCAAGGACAAGCACGGCTGGGGGCTGGCAGAATCACTGCGGGGGCTGCGGATCTCCTGCCTGGGGGTGCTTAGGTCCCCAACACTTACTGCCAGTGGGGGAGGGTGGGCGCGACCCTGTGCGTGGCAGCCATGTAAGCAGAAATGACTTAACTAGTTCTTCCAGCCTCTGTGGGAGGCTGATAGGTTCTCAGAGAGTGTGGGCTCGGATGGTTTGAACTGATTGGCTTAGAAGCTATGGAGTGGCTTGTATAGGCGGGTTTCCTGAAAATCTATAAAAGCAATCGTGTATCTGCCCCCAGTGTTCACTGTTCTCTACCCTGCGTGGGGAGAGGGCCGTGGCCCCAGAGCTCTAGAAGTAAGACCTCTTGCACTTGCATCAAGACTGTTTCTTGTGAGTGATTGGGGTTCTGGCTTCCGAGGCATGGGGTGCTGGGGTACCCCCGTTTTTTCTTTCGGGTCTTACAATGGGAGCTCTTTTCATTCAAACCACCAGAATACAACTGTTTAGGTTTAAACTATAAGGAATTCACATCTCATCTTAAGCCTATTGAAACCCACTCTAAGACATTCTCACTTGGCCAACTCTGTGTCTCTAAGTTGAAAGGGGAATCAGTTATAAACTCAAAAGGACCAGGGGTCAAGTCTTACCTCTGACTTGACCAAGCCACTGTACCTGTCTAATGTGGAAAATGAGGAGGGTTATGGGACATGTACATAGACTTCTACAAAGACAACAGAAATAACATATAGAAAACACTTAAAAATGGTTGTGGGGTGTGTAGATACCAAGCATCAGGGTAGCTTTGTGAGGGCTTGTTTGACTTTAGACTCATTGGAGTATAAAACACCAGCACAAAACAGCTTCTATCTTGTAAATTAGTATTAAATGACAATCTATATGCTTTAGATGACAATCTCACCTCCAACACTAATGTTAAAATTTAATCCTCCAATGGAATGGTATTAACAAGTGTGGCCATTGTGAAGCAATCAAATCAGGAAAGCTCTGCTCCAGGGAATGGGGTTAGAAAAGGCTCGAATTTCATTCTCTTCTAACTTCTGCACTGTGAAGGTAAATTAACTGTGCCCTTCAGGGATCACAACAGTGTGGATGGACAGACCAGGACCTCATTAGATTCAAGTTTCCTGTATTATAATCTTGGACTTTACAGGCACACAAACTATAGGCAACACATTTATATTCTTGAAAAATTACCCATACAGGGTATCTTACTACAGCAACCCAAAGACAGTGTCACAGCATTTCCCATGTGCCAAGTGTGACACTGTTAAGTGAGTACTGATATCTACTGCTAAGTAGACCAGCTTTCCAGATGATCGCTTTTGGTTCTTCGATTTTGTGTGTGTGTAGGGGGGGGGTTGTTATTGTTATTTTTATTTGATATCCTGTTTGCTTGTTTCTTCTTTATTTATGGTACTGAATCCTAAAATGTTTCAATGAATAAGAAACTAATATTGTCTCATGGCCTGTAGCAGGCAGAGATTAACCAAACTAGTAATAAACAAAGAAGTAAGTACAGTAGATGAAATTCTTCCAACACTGGACTGACATGAATGTTAGTTCACCTTTGAGAAAAAAAAATGGCTCTTCATAATGCCAAATATGCTCAAGGAATAAAGGCTTTAATTTCTTCTACAATACAGAAAACTATAGCAACCAGGAGAAAAGAATATATTGCTTAAGAGGAACACCTTTCTGAAATTCATCCTGCCTTCCAATAATAGCAATTTAAAAAATATCTTAAGATATATGCTCTCTATATACACACATTCAACTTTATTTTGCTAGCATCTAGTAGTATATTTTCTTCTAGACGCTAAGCAGCATGAGGAAAAGACCCACATTTTACCTACGTTGCTTTTTCAGGGGACCTAACACAGCAAGTACTTCACTCACAGTAGGGAGCAAACCAATGATTAATTGGTTAGTGGGTGCCCATTTCTGTGGCTATTCTTGGGTACTGAGCAGTCCATCTTGATAAACCACTGAACTGGCAAGCACTCTCTTTTATTTCCAACTAAGGACAGAAGACAGGGTAACAATGCAATAGATATGGAATATTTGTTCCATGAGACTTTATAGGAATTTATTTTGGGGGAAATATTATTTACAAAGTTATATTTTGGTGTGCATGAAACAACAATTAAAGCTTTAAAAAAAAAAAAAGACCAGGATTTTGAGAGAGCAAAAGGGTATGTGGGATGGGTTAGAGGGAGGAAAGAGAAAGGGGGCCATGATACAATTCTATTATAACTTTAAAATATTATAAAAATTGTCTCCCAAAGATCACATGATCTAAGTAAGTTTATAAATTTGTTTTTGGCCATGTTCATAGTCCTCCTGGGTAAATGCAGGTAAATGAGCTATGAGTTGGGCATCCCAAGCAGAGTCTTATTCAAGCTTTATTTTAGATATGTCTGAATGACCTGCTATGAGGGAATAATATCTTCCAATTCAATGTAAGCAGATCTTCAAAAGCACCTGAACATCAGGCTTAATTTTATGGAACATTCCCACTTAGAACCCATGCAGTTCTAGCCTCATGATGACTGGGAAACCACATGGGATAATATAGAGCTACTCCAGATAATTAACAATGACAACCCTATACAGAAGTGAAGCCACTGTGGATTCTAGGCCACTGATGAGCCCTTGTCGGCCTGTAGCAGAATAGTGTGAATGTCAAAAGATAATTAATAAAGTAGAAGAATGACCTAGCTGAGTGGGCCAAACCCCAGTCACAAACTCATACTGCTAGATTTTTCAATATACTATTATTATTTCTAATAATGTGCATGTGTCCATGGACCTCTCTCTACAACAACAAATTAATGTTGCTGAATAGCAGGAGGGCCAACAACATGTTTCTTGGATAAAGAATGACTTTTAGAGTTTTTAAATTGTTAACTTAATTTTTATACAAAACATTTCGATTGTATTTTATCTATCTCCTCCCTCATCTCCTTCCAGATATTCCCCAATTCCCTATCTATCAAATTTCATGTTCTTTCTCTTTCTCTCTCTTTCTCTTTCTCCTCTTCCACCATCTGTCTTATGCTTCATCTTCCTTCTAGCCTCTTTCTGTCAAAAAAAAAAAAATAACAAAACCCTTTATGAAACTCCTACCTTCAGGGTTAAGGCATCTATGCAAAAGAGGAGACAGAAAGATTGTAAGGGACAGATGTAATGGAAGACTCTAAGGGAATGGTGTCTTCCACACACAACAGGACTGATGCACACATGAACTTACAGACTCTGGCAGCACGCTCAATAGCTCACAGGCCGCCATGGTTTTGTAGGGTTGAAAACAATCACGCAGAGATTATGCAAAAGTTAAACCACAGCAACTGCGCATGAAGGACAGTTGTGCTAATTAGCCCATATGCTATCTGTGGCTCTTTAGTAATTAGAAGGACCCAAATCAAGGAGGTCATACCTTTATCCTCTGAGATATACATGAATGCAGACCAATGGTTGATCCTCACCTCAGCAGTATCCGGCTTATTATAGATTACTGAGTTATAAGCATTCTAGGAAATTTTAGAAAGAACAACAACAACAAAAAAAAAAAAACCTAATTAAAATTTTCCAGGTGCCAGGGGTAAACAGTGACTACTAAGAATGCTTTTTCCTATGACAAGCTAGTTAAGATTAAATACAAGTTGCTGACTGTGCATTTGGGAACCCCGGAGGCTCCTTATTCCCCTCCAAAAGCACCATGTTCCTGAAAATACCAGAATGCCATGGCTGCTTTCTCATCAAGAATTCTAATTGGTCCACACACAGAGAAAAGTGCAATGAACAGGACTGGAAAAAAATTAGACACAGATTTCTTAATAAAGCTGAAAATAGCTTAATAAAGCTGAAAATAGTCTCCTGGCATCCCAAGGCATGTTTATTTCTGTTTAAATAGATGACTTCCCATAGACTGTTACCCGCTCGGCAGGGATCCTGGGAGAGAAGTGCTTTCCCCCTCCTGTGCATTTTAAGCTCTTTCTTGCTGAAATCCCATGTGAAAACTGTAAAGTGCATCTGTCAATATGGATAAAAATCACATACATGGTCAAATAATGCCAATATCTTAAGCTGTCTGCATCTGGAGTTTCTCCAAATAGATGCACTATGGCTTCTTATAAGAGCATGCAATATGATAATGCTTTTGACACCCTGGGAAAGAAGGAAGGAAGCATGGGGTGGACCAGTGGCAGTCATTGGAAATGCTGTTTATTTCCTAGAACCTAGGAAGTCTGGAGAATGCTTTAGCCACTCCCTAGTGGTGCTCCGTCATCCAGAAGGCGCATATCCTCCAAACGCAACAGAAAAGTGAGAATCATTATTACAACAGATCTTGAAATATTCCTAACCCATCAGTGGGTTCTCAGGGCAGTCAGCAGAAGGTGAGGACAACAGAGAGAAACTAGTGACTGAAAAGGAACATCAAAATATCCCAAATCTCCAAATACCAACGATACAATTCACAGACCCCAGGAAGCTCAAGAAGAAAGAAGACCAAAGTGTGGGTGCTTCGGTTCTTCTGAAAACGGAACAAAATACTCAATACTCACAGGAGCAAATATGGAGATAAAGTGTGGAGCAGAGACTGAAGGAAAGACCATCCAGAGACTGCCCCAACTGGGGATTCATCCTATAAACAGTCACCAAACCCTGCCATTATTGTGGATGCCAACAAATGCTTGCTGATGGAAGCCTGATATGGCTGTCTACTGAGATGCCCCACCAGAGCCTTACAAATACAGAGGTGGATGCTTGCAGCCAACTATTGGACTAAGCGCAGGGTCCCCAGAGTTAGAGAAAGAACTGAAGGAGCTGAAGAGGTTTGCAACCTCATAGGAAGAACAACAATATCAATCAACCAACCCCCCTAGAGCTTCCAGGGACTAAGCCATCAACCAAGGGCTACACATGATTCCAGAAACATATGTAGCAAAGGATTGCCTTGTCAGGCATCAGTAGGAGGAGAGGTCCTTGGTCCTATGAATAAGGCTTAATAGGTGACCCAGTGTAGGGCGAGGAGGAGAGAGTGTGATGGGTGGAGGAACACTGCAGGGGAGGGAGGATGGGATAGGGGATTTCTGGGAGGAGGGAAACCGGGAAAGGGGTTAACATTTGAAGTATAAATAAAGAAAATATCCAATAAAAAAAAGAAAAGTCTAACAACAACAACAACAACAACAACAACAACAAAATATCCCGCAGAAACTCCAAGGACATTTCTGGAAGAAATAGGGGGCTCTTTAGTATCAGAGTAGGCAACACGCTCATCAAGAAAACATTAAGAAAGGAAAGCTGAGGTAAGCTCCCCTCTAAAGGGACACCTGAGAAGAGAGGGCAACAAAAGTTAGAACGCAAAAACATGAAACCTGCTCACAGAGAAAATGACATTAATGCATGAAAGGGAACAACAAAAAACAAAAAAACAAAAAGGTGGCAACTGTATTAAGAAAAAACTTAAGGAAAAAATAAATCTTTCTATTCTCAAGAATTAGAACAGGGCAGGATGGCACATGCCTTTAATCCCAGCACTAAGCAGAGGCACGTGGATCTTTGTGAGTTCCAGGCTAGGCTGGTCTACAAAGCCAGTTACAGGACAACCAGGATCAGTTACGTGGAGAAAACCTGTCTCAACAAACAAACCAAAAAGAATTAGAACATACTACAGTGAGCTGCCTGGTAAGGTTAACTCATGCCTGGAAACAGTTCATCCAGGGGCAGAGAAAGTCAGCTGTTTGCCTTGGAGCCTGCAAAACCATTTATTACCAGATGAATAAATAAATGTTCATAGAATTCATTCAACAAGAAGTACAGGCTATAAAATATGAAATGCTGGTGAAAACATAATGCGTATTGTTTGTAATGGCTTTGATATTTTTTGTTGCTTCATTTTTAATTATTTGATGTTATTTTTGTGACTTTAATTGTCCTCTATTCTGATTACAGTTGCCCCTCCATTTCTCCCCATTGCTCAGCGCCTCCTCTCTCTCATCCAGATCCATCAAGAACACAGGCACCCTTCTAAGAGAGAATAATAAAATAAACTAAACACAGTAAGATAAAACAAAATCTAATAAAATAGGACCAAACAAAAAGAAAGGAGCCCAAGGAAAGGCACATGAAACAGATACAGATTCAGATACCCACACATTCAATTCTAAGGAATCTCATACAAACGTGAAACTGAGTGTCATATGTGTGTGTGTGTACATATATATATATATATACATATATATATATATATATATATATATATATATATGAAGAAAGGGGGATATAGAGAGAGATATAGGTATAGGTATAGATATATCTATACTCACATATATCTATATAGAGATATACTCATATATATCTATATGTAGCTATATAGTTGATGAAAGATAGATGATAGATAAATCTATAAAAAGAGAAAATGTATAAATTATATAGATCATAGGTTATAAATAGATAGATATGGATGATAGATTAATAGATATTGATAGATGATAGGTGGTAGATTTAAAAAAAAAAAAAGATCCTAACATAACATTATAAGGAAGTAATCTCCAATGAAGTGCCAAATACCTTTAAGAGCAGTTGGTTTCCCTGAGTGAAACTCCTTAAAAAATAAAAAACTAAATTTCCATTTGCATGTGGTTTACAATAAGAAGTAGCTTCTGGGATAGAGATGGGGCATGTGAGCACTTTTCCAATCAGCTCTAAACCCCCATCCAGTGCCGACCTGTGCAGACCCTGGGCACACTGCCCCAGTCTCTGTGTGTTCATAGAAGCTGTGATTGGGTGGCTTTAGAAGGCCTTATTTTCTTTGTCTGCCATCCCCTCTGGCTCTTATACTTGTTCTACACCATCTTTTCTGGGGTTCCATGATTCCTGAGGGGTTGGATTTGACTGAAACATCGCATTTAGGACTGAGAGCTGTGTGTCTCTTTATTTGTTCCCATCTGTTGTAAGAGGAAGCTTCTCTGACAATCTAAGCAAGGCCATCTATGAGTATAAGTCATCTAGGGGTAAAATAGAAGGTCATGGTAATCATTTTATTGCTACTTACAAATAACAAACAATGACAACAAAAACCCGTAGTATTTGGTTTTGCCCTAGGTCCCTAGGCTATGCAGTCTTATATTCTTGATCACCCAGGCAGTATCAGGTATGGGTTCCATGTTGTAGTATGGGCCTTAAGTCAGACATTGGCTGGTTATTCCCATAAATTTTGTGCCACCATTGCACTAACATAGATTGCAGGCCTGACGCCATTGTATATTAAAGGGTTTATGGCTGGCTTGGTGTTTATATTTCCCTTTTGAGAGCATGCAGAGTACTACTCTGTACTAAACATTCTGGAACCTAGTGGGAAAGGCTCTGTGAAGCTTGACTTCTCCATGTTCTGTGAGTTGTGTGAGTATAGTCTTCAGTAATGAGGGTTTGCCCTCAGTTTGTAGGGAGCAATCTCTAGTCTTGGCAATAGATTCAGTTGTTTGGGAGTTCCCATGGGATCTCTTTGGCCAAGAACTCAATTAGATATAACTCAATACCAGTACTGAAAGCTTTGTTTGAAGCTTTTGTCTCCACCCCCACCCCCACCATTATGTGGTACTTAATTTTAATTAAATGGCCCTTAATTTTAGTTGTCTTTCTCCCCCCCCATCTCATCCCTCTCTTCCTCCCTTTTGCCACTTGATCCTCTCATTCCAGTTCCCCAACCCCCTCTTAGGGTTATAATAGCTGTGATAGGACATCACAAACAAAATCAGCATGAGGAGGAAATTATTTGGTTTATACATCCACATGACCATCACTGAAAGAAGTTAGAATAGGAATTTAACCAGGGCGAGAACCTAGAGGCTAGAGCTGATGGAGAGGCCATATTATAGGTGTTGCTTACTGGCTTGCTCCCTATGGCTTACTCCGCCCACTTTCTTATGTCTCTGTGGTAGGATGAGAAGTTAGAAAGATCTCCCATGGTCATTGGTTAATAGGATTAATATAGCAAAAATGCCCTTCCTTCCCAAAGCAAATCTACAGATTCAAGGCAGTCTCCATCAAAATTCCAATACAATGCTGCAATGACTTTGAATGTCAGTTAGCAAGTAAAGAACAGCAGCCCGGATCTCAGTGCTTACCCACAATGCTCCTCCCTATCCCTTCTACAACTTCACCCCTTCTTGTTCCTGAACTTTTAAGGCTCAGTTGACGCTGCCTTGTCTTTGGGAGGCTACCTTGTTTCCTTTGCTTTCTGTTCTCATAGCTCCCTGCTCATACATATCTCTATTAGTATGCACTGTTAGTGGCCTAATTACGTCTGATTCCCTCAGTGCAGAGAGCTCCTTGAGAGAGTACATATGGGTTCTCAGAGATGAAACCTCGGGGCTCCACAGTTTACAAGGTCAAAGCAGCAGCTTCCCTCAACAATCTTCACAGAGCAGCGAGTGAGAGAGAGAATGAACTGTAAGGTCACTACCTGCAAGGATCTTGCTGCTGGCAAGAATATGTTATAGACAAAAATAGCTTAATATCATCAGAACATGAGTATCTAGCAAAAGATCAGTTCTAGAGACATTTCTTAGCCTTGAGAAAACAAGTTATTTATAAATCAGGTTTTCTTTTTGGAAGCTTGGCATAAAGTTGGCTTTTAAGTACACTGCACACCTGTTCAAGAAACCAAACCTTTCATGACTTTGAAAGATCAAAACTAGATGAAGTACCACAGATGTCCCCTAGCTGCAGCTGTGAGGAGTTAAATATAACTTCTTTTGAAGCTCCTTTGTATTTCTTTCCATAAGAGAATCTAGAAATCTTGATGTCGTACTTTGCAGGTTTCTACACAATAACTTCAAAAATCTCTTCTCTTACTTCCCCATAGAGATCTGTGCTTAGAAGATGTTGTAAACATTTAAAGAAACAACTTCAAAGTTAGGTAAAGTGATTTCCTTTTCATTGGTTATAACATTTAATTATATCTTATATTTATGTTGGGGTGAACCATGCATGTATTCAGTCAGAGGACAACTTGCAGGAATCTGGTCTTCCTTTCCGCCAGGTGGAGACTTGGAGTCCAACTCACATCAGTGGGCTTGGAGGCAAGCACCTTTACCTACAGAGCCATCTCATTGGCCCCAGTGGCAGCATTTACAGAATGGAAACTAGTCTGTACAAAGTTGACATATAGACAGACAGCAATGTGAATACTTGACTTAGTGATTCAAATGTTCACAGAGAGTTGTATTGAATACATTCTGAGCAGAGTATGATTAAACACGCATTTAGAAATATTGTTTCTCCTTGAATATGACTGTTAAGTAATTCTATTTCACCTTTGCACACGAAGACCCTCAGCATCTCCCCAGTGCACAGCCACGTTCCAGGTGCTCTGAAGATCAAATCATCATCAGTCTTATCTGTTTTTCTGAGTCTCTGGATATGGGGGACTCTGGCCTGTGTTTCATGCCTTTTCTCATGAGAGTTCTACCCTTTTAGGACTTGTCCCCCCATTTTCCATGGTAGGTTTATATTTATAAACTCTATAATGGGACCAACATTGAATTGTATTAAAGTTTATATTTTCAAAATTTTCAGTGTTTGTATTTTTAGTCTTTATTTTTTAGGTAGAATTGACCATTTAAATATATATACATATATGTATATATATATTTAAATATGTATACATATGTACACACACATATATATTTATGTACACACACATATATATATATACTTAAGGTACATGTGTGTATGCATGTATGGCTTGGTGCTTTAATACACAGGTGTATTGTGAGATAGTTAATGCAATCAAGCTAATTAAACAATGGAATTTTCTTAATCCATGTTGCTATGAAGAAACATCAAGAACAAGACAACCATTATAAGACAAAGCATTTTCTGGGGGGATTGCTTATAGTTTCAGAGGTTTATTCCATTACCATCATGGCTGGAAGCATGGTGGCATGCAGACACTGGAACAGAAGCTGAGAAATACATCCTGATCCCTAAGCAGAGTGAGGTGAGAATTTGAAACCTCAAAACTCACTTCCAGTGCTGTGCTTCCTCCAACATGGCCACACCCTCTCATCCCTGTAACCCTATCAATGGCAGTTCTACTCCCTGGTGGCTAAGCATTCAACTGTATGATCTTAGGAGGAACATTTTTATTCAAACTACCGCAGGCATTCAATATTTGCAATTCCGAAAAGTACACTTCTGTGACTAATTAGCAATTCTTGGTTTAGGAATAGTTTTTCTCTTCTTACAATATATTCTCCAGCCAATTTTTATGAAAAATTAAGTCAGTATAACTAAGGTCAATTTTCTTTCCTTAAATATAAGTTCCTTACTGGGTAGCCTGAGAGCATTTATAATAATTTTTACTTGAAGGCATTTTATGAAAAATAAAAACATACCAGTTTTATATTTAGACATGTGACATTCTCTCTTTTGTGACGACCTTGGTCATGTACATCTATAACTAGATGTTTGAACTGAGCAGAACCCAAACTGAAGGGTTATCAGCAGATATTTTTACTCAGTTGAGTTGTAAGGTTGATAATAAGACTATTTTTCTTTCCAGTGACTTTAGTGAGCCTGAGGCAGTTTCCCTACTTTGCAAACACCCTTTCCCTTTTCCTCAGACTCCCCAGAACAACTGCAGATGTAACAGCTTGTTCTTTCCACCAGTAAACGAATTCTTTCTGATGTGAAGATCTCTCTGCCACTTAAAATTCCAATGTTACACACATTGTCAGGGAAACTCCAAGGCCCAAGCATCCCCCTTCAAACTCCTTCTGGCTGTGCTCTGTGTCCAGCTCCCTGCAGACGCCGAGCCTACAATGATACTGTCAGAGTTTTCAACCTCTGTGATAACCTGACACTGGACACTCCCTTTTGATTTCTCCTCTGATCTGTGGTAATTTACAATGACACTATTGTGTTTACCTCGGATCATTATTTTAGATATTTTGATTGTTGTTGATTCCATCTGAGGCCTCAGGAGTTGGGGACATTTTCTGGAACTGAGGACATGCACAGCCCTCTCTTCTACTCCCCTCTACGTTGTGAAAGCATCTCACCAAGTTGTGTGGGATGACCTTGAATGCACTCTGTAGCCCAACAGACCTTAACTTTCTACTCTCCTGAGTTATAGGGATTATAGACTTGCACCAGTTACAGCTTAACAACTCTTTTAGCCAAGCAGCCCATCATCTCTAGTCTTGGGTTTCTCTCCTTTTTCAGTTATTACTCCAGAGGAAGGATCTTTATCCTTGACTTGATGATTATTTTATTTTTTATTTGTGTGTTCAGGTGGCAGGGGAATCTGTGTGTGAGGAGGGCTGGGGAGGGGGGCACTAACTGAGCGTGTATGTATGTGTATGCATATATGGAGGTGTCTGTGTCAGGGGGAAGGGTTGTGTGGTGGGAAGGCTGTGTATTTGGATAAGGCTGTGTAAGTGGGAAGCTGTTGTGGTCTGGGGTGTGCATGCATAGGTACCTTAGGATGCCTGTGAAGATCAGAAGATCGTTTGTGGGAATCATGTCTGTTCTTCCAAATTTGTAGATCCAGAAATTCAAACTAAGGTTCCCAGGCTTGAGGATAAATGCCTTTTCCTTCTAAGCCATCTCACTGGCTCCTGACATGTCTTTGAATGCCACTCTAACATGTGATGCTCATCTCAGGACACAGGATAGTCTCATATGACTAAAACTTTATCTTCCTCTTTCTGGTCAACAGCAGTAACTCCCAATTCAGGGTTCAACTTTAGTCATGAATGTTGAATACTGCTACTGCTCTCTAGTCCTGACTCCCTACTGACTGCCCGATTGGCCCTGAGAGAGACTGAACTCGTCATACTTCGATAATCATAGAATAATGTGAGAGTTATGTTCCTACGGCTCAGGAAGCACTTAGAATAAGATCTGGCATATAGTAAATGTTTAAACACACCAGCACATGATGTGCCTGGCGGCCACCCAAGGAAAAGAGCTGCAGAGAAACAGAGACCTTCCGATTAACACAGCGTCAATGTTCATCAGGCTAAGGACCCCGTGGGATCAAGGCCTCTCAGTGTGCCGTCCTACAGTTTCTTCCCACAGCTTCTGAAAGACAGCTCTCACCATTTAATTCTACATGTGCCTGCAAAATTGTTTCCATGTGGAAACACGAGGCTATTGCAGAAAACTCATCTCCTTTGTTATAAAATTGAGAATTCACCACAAGCAAATGCTCACCACCTCTCAAAGATGATAACTCTAGAACTACCTGCCTCAATCGCCTCATGTGGGTGATACTGCAGGCGAATTTCTCAGGGTCTGTCTCTCAGTTTACTCCTCTATTAAGTGATGAGCATGATAATAATCACTGAACAGAGTTAGCATGAGAATTGTAAACAACACATGCAAAGTATGCAAAATAGGGAATGAAGCATTATAGACAAAATATGTCATATAAACTGTAATTGTTATCTTCAACATAATGGGGTGTATATTCCTCCTATGTAATCACGGCTCTAGTCACTATAAGAACTAAAAGGGCAGCAAGAAATATATCCTACCTTCAAAGACCATGAGATATATTAAGACTATTATCAAATAGATGACTTGTTTTTGCAACACAAAATGTGAGATGAAGGTGTTCAAACTTGGGATGTTAGCAGAGTGTTCTTTAATCCTTAGTTGGCAAAAAGCATAAAATGAATAAGAAGAGATAGAGTTAACACAGAGCACATTGTAGACCAGAATGCATAGATCCTAAAGCTCGGTAAGAGGTCATGGGGAGAGTGGAGAATCAGAAGAGCAACTTCTGGCTAAGCAATGCCTTTGGCAAGCAGGGCAGACACAGAAACAAATGGTCATGATCGCAGAGTATATTTCTGGATGTAGCGACATAACACTTTGTATTCCACTGGATGCTGTGCAATGAGTCCTTATCTGTTCCCTAGACTCCAATGCTAACCCTAACCCCCTAAATATTTCCTTATTCTTAAATATACTATATCTCTAGCCTGTTCTGATCAGCAGAATGTGGAAGAAACAGTATCTGAGATATTTTCAGCTAAGCCTTAAGAAATCTAGACACTCAGATTTGTTTTGTTGTGTTTTATCAGCTTAGAAACCAAGTACCATGCTGTGAAGGTACCCAGTTACTTCAAATTTTACATGTGGGGATGACTGAAGATTCTGACAGGCAGCTATTACTGTCACCATCCAGAAGGCCATCTTGGATGCCCCAGCCAGTCCCAACACTCCCTTTAACCTACAGAACTATGACACACCATCATTTATCCTAAACCACTCGATTGAGGGTCCCATTTAGGAGTGGACAAGCAATTTTTTCTTTGTTTGTTGTTGCTGTTGTTGTTGTTGTTGTTGTTGTTTATTCTCTCATATAAAACATACCAACCACAACCTCCCTTCCTTCTACTCTTTCCAGTTGCCCCCAACCCCAAACCCCAAAGAACTTTTATGATCTCATGAAGATAAACTTTTTAAACAAACAAACAAACAAACAAATTAGAGACCAGAGAGGTTAGGCAACTCATCCAGTGTCAGCACACCTTCTGTATGTGGCAGACTAGAGATGAATGTCAACTCTAGCATTTGAATGAATGAGTCATATTTTAAGGCCACCATTCAAAACAGAGAGCTGGTGAGGAGGAGGTCAGATAGACAAAGGCAAACAGCATGCTGCTATCCTTTATATTCCAGAAGTAAAAGAGAAGCAGAGAGGCTGGTAAAGACAAAAATGAGATGATAGAATGACTACAGAAAGGTGAGTGTGGGTACAACCTGCTATTTAACATCGAAGTCTACCTGGACTGGGCAGCTCCTCAGAGCTCTGTGCAAAATGTAGGTCTTCCTTTATCAGCAGGGCTTCTCCTTCTCTGACTTTTGTCTGGGGATCCCCACCCCTCAATCTCCCACCTGGGAAAGGTCATATAGTCCTTGGAGGACCTACAAATTCAACTTCCTCTTTTCTCATAAAAATCCACCAACCAAGTACCTGGGACTACTGGAATACCTCTCCATAAAAATGAGGCATTCATACTACTTTAAACTCTAGCTAATGATTTTACATTCTGAAAACTCCTTGCCACTCTCCAAAGCTCATATATAGCCCTACTCTACCTCAAATAAAGTGTATGCATACAAGCACCTTGAATAAAGGTATGATCACAAGCTAAGATCATCTAAAAGAGTTGTAACACCTCCTCAGAGAAGGCCCATCTTCTAAAAGAGCTGCCTCAGAGAAAGCCTTCTCTCTCCTATCCAGCACTCACTTCCAGCCAGACTGGGATCCTGTAGACTTTACCCATTCATCCTTCCGGCTTGGTATGCAGCAGCAGCAGGACTCACTGAGGAGGAGGAAGCAAAGGACGTAGAACCATATCTGGATCTCAACACACATACCACAGGGGTTCCCAGACCATAGGAACCACAGCTGGAGGAAGCACATACCTGATGCCACAGGTGAGATGCTCACGTGAGGTAAACAAGATCAACAGACTTGGCACTTATTTCCCTACCCTGTGGTCTCTTGAATTCTTTAGAAAAGAACAGTCTTGGATAGGTTTGTAGATGAAAGCCAGACAGAGGCATTTTGCAGTAAATTAGTTCTTCTAGTTGCCAACACTTGTCTGAGACCAGAACCTTTCACTTACTGTTTCCTTGAATGAATTCTTAGAATTCTGGTGTGAAGGCTGAGGTTTCCCCTGTCCTAGCTGACTCTTTAGTGATAAATTCCTCCATAATTCTTATAACCTAGGGAACATTGCATTTTATGTGCTTAGCTGGCTTTCTCCAAAGAACAAAGGGAAGTCCCTGAATTTGGAGTCTTGAATAAGAAGGTAACATGATTCTATCGTGTTTCAAAAAGAACCTATCAGGTGCATTGCAGGAAATAGGAAAAAGTGAACTATAGGGAGATACAAGTTAACAGGGTACACTTTTAAGTAAAAGATACTGGGAAGCTTCCAATGCACACACATGTATTCTCATATACACATGTACCCACACATGTGCATAAACATGCATTCACACAAATTCATACCGGACACATGCAAAAAGAAAGAAACAAACAAACAGGAGAGAGAATCAGGGAACTTAATGACAACAGCTCATTCTCATGGTCGAACATGTGTTACAAGAATACTAAACACCTTTTATAATAATCTGGTTCCCTTCACAATCATCATTTACTGTGGCATGTAATGGGAAATATTGAAGATATTCTGGAAACCGACTAGGTGCCATGCAATGGCTATACTTTCTTTGCCTTTTCAGCAATGCTGTGATATGAGCGCTATCAAACCAGGGTCAACTGTTTCATTAATTTAAAAATTGTGTACTTCATATCTTCTGTGTACCAGTCATCATGGTGAAGACACAGAGACCGAAAAATAATAGCTTCATGCCATTTGTTCTAGAGATACTCAGGTGGAAGAGTATAACAATGAAAATGGCAGATGACAGTAAGTCACCTCCAGAGTTCTGGAGGGTGTCAGGGGATGAACATTTTAAACCTGGAGATAAAGTTTAGCATGTATATATACATAACGACCCCCAATTGCTAAACATCCGCTGACAGTTGGGCATCTGAAGTTGAGCCGGCACTGGTGCTGGCTGTGCTATGAATAAAGCCCCAGTATCCCAACCCTCCCCTGTCATCATGATGAAATAAATACTTTGACTAAAGCAACTTAAAGAAGCAAGGGCTCGTTATAGCCTACATTTCAAGTATACCATGAAGAGGAAGAGTTAGTGACTGAGGCTTGAGGTGCCTGGTCACCTTGCGCCTTCAATTAGGAAGTAGAGAATAATGAATGTCTATGTTTAGTTCATTTTCTTCTTTCTATTTGTCTGACAATTAGAATGGGTTTTCCCACCTAAATTTATATAATTTATATAGTCATCATGGACATGTTCACAGCCTAACAAACTCAAGATAGTCTCTCACAGTACTGTCCAAAGCCTTGCCTTCTAAATGAGTCTAGGTCTGGTCACATTTTAAAATTGGTATTAACCACTACATACTTCTAGTGCTAGGAAAAAGGATCAAAAGTGGAGAGTGCAATAGTTAATTTGGCCACTGTGGCTTAGAGGTGGCAGGATAAATCCTTGCTCTGTTCACTAAATAATGGTACTGGTATCGGTCTGGACCAGGCAAAAGGTGGGATACCAACCAAAATGTCTTCAATTGTTGGTAAATCTCCACTTGCCTACCTGACTTTCTCAGGAACTTCTATGTAGGATTATCACTTTGTCTTCAGGCAAAATTTATCCAACTCTTCTGAACATGGATATACACATCATTAGGACAGGTGAGCCAACACCTCTGGGACCTTTTCATGGTCCCAGATGAAGAACCTTAATGTTTGATAATGAAGGATGCTGGTATCTACAGCTGTTAGATTAGATACGAGGATACTGATGATCTCTCTGCTTTTCTCAATCTCACTTCCAAACACATGCTTCTGGGAAAATTATTGAGGGCTTATATAACCATTTTTACACTTTCTATTGAGAAAGATATTCTTTCAGAGACTAACAAGGTTATGTTTGCATCCTTCCCAACTACAACTTTAAAGATACTGTAAATAGGATATAATAAAATAATGGCAAATATTTAAGTTAGCTCTAGGTTTTTGATTTTTATATGCAATTTTTATAGTTGTCAAATAAACCATAAGAAATTGTGAATCACTGAGTATGTGGCTTGTATTCCAGGGTTCTTTTTATATTATAGAAGAGAACTATGGTCTCTGACTCTGGAATGATCTGACAACCACCTTTTTAAAGTAAAACTGAAAGAAATTTAAGAGTATTCTTTCTAGGAGAGCTGAAGGGTTCAAGGGGGAACTTATATACCCATCAAAACACCATAGAGAATTCCTAACACAAATATCTTAAACAACATTAGAAGAAAGGAGATCACTGTGGGTGTGGGAGCCTTCCACACTACCACAGCATCATTACTAAAAGTATAATATATACTTAGTAAGCAAACTTTACAGCACTGATTAATTCAGTAGTAACTTCTACAGGAAAGCAAGACTCCTCTCTAGGTTTGATTGCTAAATTTCAGTGGCTCAGATAAGGAGAAAAATCACTTTTTTTAAGGCTCTGAGAAAACCCTGAATTTTACAGAGAGTTCTGATTTATTCAACATGTTACATGCCAGAGAGGTGAGAACTTTGGAATAAACTTTCCAGGAAATTCCTCTTCATCCATATTGTGATACACTTTGCTAATTAAAGTAAGCAATGTTTACTGCATTTAAATTTAATGGAAAAACCAATATTTATCCCCCCCCACCTTCCCTTCCAGTGAATTGGAGGCAATGTTCATTCTCAATTCATGCTGGCTGAGCTAGCAGGACTTTCTGGGGGTAGGAGGGTTGAAATCAAGTGAAAGACAGGGAGAAATGTGGTTGACAACCACTTTCTTTCATGTGATCTAAGATGTACTCGACAGTGCTTGACGTGGTCCCCTGACCTCCCATGTCTGGGGTGCAGATGGCTTTGTTTTGTAAAGAGGCCATGACTGCAGAGCGGATGTGAGTGGCATAGGGTTGGAGATCAAGGTAGTCCAGCATGATACAGCTGGTCAGCAGCATGGCGACGGGGTTGGCAATATTTCTGTGAGCTAAATCATGACCTATTTCCCTTGAACCTGTCTCAAATATTGCATATGAATCACCATAATTGGCTCCAGGGACAATTCCTGACCCTCCAACCAGCCCTGTGCAGATGCTGTTGATAATGTTGCCATAAAGATTGGGCATCACCATGACATCAAACTGTTGGGGGTTTGAGACCAACTGCATTGTGGTGTTATCTATAATCATACTCTCTAAGGTGACCTGAGGATAGTGCGCTGCCACATCCTTACAGCACTGAAGGAAGAGCCCATCTCCCAGTTTCATGATGTTAGCCTTGTGAACAACTGTCACCTTTTTCCGCCCCATCTTTTGAGCCAACTTGAAGGCATAATCAGCAATGCGCACAGACTTGGCCTTCGTCACAATCTTTAGGCTCTCTACCACTCCTTTCACACTCTCATGCTCCAGGTTCGTATACTCCCCCTCTGTATTCTCCCGAACAACCACAATGTCTATGTCCTTGTATCGGGTCTTCACACCAGGAAAAGTCTTGAAATGGACAACACTGGCATAGAGGTCAAGGATGGTGCGAAACGAGGTGTTGTGAGACTTGAAACGGGCGGGCAGATTGTGGTTGGTTGCAATATTGCCCTTCAGAGCCACACGGTTCCGGCGGATAGCCATGAGAGCATTGTCGATGTCCTCCTGATTAGACGTTGAGGTGACCCACACCTCTTCAAAGTCCACAGGCACACAATTGGATCTGAATATTCTCTTGACATGAACCATAAGCTCGGGCCCAATGCCATCTCCAGGAATCATAGTCACTGTGTGCCTTCCACCATACTTTGGTGATGGCTGCACTGTGTAGTCTGAGCAGAAATTTCTGAAGGGGGTCACCAGCTCACATACCGCCTTCCGAGAATGGCCAAGAAAAACGACAGGTTGGAGAATTGTTCGCACAGAACAGCTGGCACCTGCTAGCATCTTCACTATCAAGGCTGTCCTCTTACTCTCTCAGAAACAGCTTCTTTTGGAGTTCTGAGGCAATGATTCCTTCTTGAGTCATAATTCACTCTTCCTTCCTTCCATTCTGTTTGACATTCTACTCTTGCAAGCATGCTAGACACAGAAAGATAGGGTGTCTACACTAAAAGCTACACACATTTCGTGGCTAGGTAATAATTCATATATCCCACAATATGGGCTGTGCTCTAAAAATATGACTTTTTAAAAAATTTTACTTTTTTGGAAAAAAAATGTTATTTTCTTTCATATATTAGATCCCAAACATGGTCTCCCCTCCTCCCACTCTTCCCAGGCCATCTTCCCCACCTCCCCTCTCACCCAGATCTACTCCTCTGTTTCCCTATGCCCCTCAGTACAACATTCTTATAGTTCTGAAAACTTGTAGATGTATACATTGTGTTTCGTTCCTATCTATCGCCTCCCCCTCCGTCAGCTCCTAGCAGGAGGTCCTAACACATCTCCTCTAAAATTTCATGTCCTTTAAGAAAAATCAATAACCTACTAACTGATTAAGATTTTCCACATGTGCCTGAGTGAAGGGACACGTTTAAATGGGAAGCTTGTAGGCTCCGGGGGAGTCACAATCACTTCGCTAAACAGGTCGTGATTAATGCAGAGACTCATTACTGGTTATAATACTGAAAATAAGTAACAGTGCAGAGCTGTAGGTGGGATAACTACGTCAACTTCCTCTGATCTGATGGTTGGGAAACATCTAACAATGAGACGCAAAGACTGTAAGAGCCACCGTAAGGAGAAGAGACCGTGAAATGCCGTGTTTTAGATGTTACATGACAGATGCACATATAATTTAATTTTTTTAAACTGGACTTTATTTTCCAACAAGTACAGAGGCACAGAGGAACTGAGATGACGATACTGGCATTCCTCACAGAGCCAGGCCATTTCCCCCTGGTCAGAATCCTGCCTGCAACTGATAAATAAACATTGGCAAACCTTTGTGACTCAGAACCTATAGTTTGCTTTAGGATTTTCTTCCAATTATAAACCGAATATAGATTTACACAAATATGGAATGCCATGTATCCATTGTTATAGTGTCGTAATTGTGGATCTTCTTTAACACATTCTAAGAAAAAACATTGGGTAAGAAATGCAATTCCTTGGAAATACCTATATGTTTATGGACCAAGCATCCCTGCAGTTGACAGCAAAATAGGTTTTAATAGTGTTGGTGCATTCTGAAATGTAAGAGCTACTGAGCTAAGAAATGGCCCTAACAGAATGAGCAGTAATATCAGAGTAAGGACCAAGATACAAGGAACAATGTTTTCAGAGAGATTTAGCTCAGTAACAGGATTGGGCCAGACTTGGAGACTGTGAGCATCATTCTGAATGTATTGAACAGACTAGAGGAAAGATGTACAATTAACGAAGAAATGGGAAACACTGTTAGGACAGTAAATTGGGTGGGGAAAGATGATCTAAATGAGTTTTCAATATGCTTTGTCTTTGAAGCTTGGATGATTTCCACACAATGACCTCTGGTGAGTGCTTGACAAATGAGTCTGAAGCCCCTGATGAGAAATCATGGGTGAAGATATAGATTCAGGATCATCAACATATCAGAGAGAGATATAGTAGTGTAGACAATAGCCTAAAGCAGAGGATCCCTACTTTTATTTTTGCTATTGTGGATGACAAATGACATCCACAGGAAATAGTCCCATATAGGTACACACATATACATGTGTATGCACAAAGTAGTTGAGCCAATAGACCAAAGGGTCTCTAAATTGCTTTGTAGAAAATGTGCACAGAAAACAAAATAGTACCAGCAAATGATTATGAAATCTATTATTGGCTTTAAACCACATCACCTTAAAGAGAAAATATAGATGCAAATTTTCTAATATTAAAACCATATTGAACTGTATATCAAAGATACAACTCAGGTCTCTCTAGGTAATATAAGTAGAGCAGCATGCAGTAACTCAGACTAAGAAAACTAATTATAATCTCAGCATCAAAATGTATGGAAATTGTATTTCTGTGTAGTCTTTATGCTAATGCTATAAGATACGACTGACTAAGCCTCTCACTTGGATGACTGCTTTACTCCTGATGCCGAAGTTTCAAGGGCTTAAGGGTAGCCTCCCTCTTGTTTCTACATTATAAGGAAACAGATAAATATACATGTTTCATCAGCCTCTCATCTTAGTTATCTATGTAAAATATCAAGGCAACAAACACATATAAATCCACAGTTCATAGACTGTAGCCTATCAGAATTGTTATAACTTTTAAAAGGTAGATTTAGTAATTCTACAAGAATTACACCTACTGTCTTTTGAACATGTGCATCCTTCCCCCATCTCCTCTCAGGTCCACCACCCAACTTTGTGTCTTCAATTTAAAAAGCCACTCAGTCCTTTTTGTACCATCTGCATCTTCTCTTGTGTATGAATAAGGACTGAACATGCAGATCTACCAAGGTCTACAACCTAAACATAAAGACCTCTTTCCCTTGGAAGCTATTAATTACCTACAGTTTCTCAGGTAGCAGTGGGAAATTATGTTCATCTATTCCCCTCTAGGCTGGAATGTTTTTCTGGTTTTAGCTCTCATAGGTCTTATGTGTGTGTTGTCATAGCCATTGTCAGAATTGCTATAACTACATTAACAACAGATCATAGACATTTCAAGAAATATGAGTCAATGAATGATGGCCAATCCCCCATCACATATAATCCAAGATATCATATTGAAATACAGTTAAGGAAATGTTGCAACCTATGTCTAAGGTGAGTCCGATTCATTGAAAATAGAATCCATTCACAAGCACTCTTAATTTAAGGCGTATGAATAAGTGCAGTGTGGTTGGGTCATAGCTGATTGTGACATGATGCAGTAATAATGTCATGCCAGTGTGGTTTGGAAAGATGTCTGCACGGACAGCATAAGAGATGACAGCAGTGAAAGGGACTTCAGTATTTGAAACCTTAGAGGAAGATAACTAAGAAGAAATGGACTGATACACTGGACTTACACAGAGAGGCCATTGTTTTCTAAGGGAGGTGACATGTCCATGGACAGGACAGTCAACCTTATCGTAATCCTGTAAAGAAGGAAGTATGATCAGTAATAGCAACCAGGAGCTCAGTGGCAACCTCACCATGAAAGCAGATTAATGGTTAACAGCATGGCTCCAGAGACAAGTGGCCTGCTACTACTTGTCTTCCTTGACCACTCTCTACCTTATATTTTGTTCACTTATTTTTTTTTGCATGTGTGCCCATGTGTGTGTGTGTCTGTTGCGTGTGTGGTGTATATCATGTGTGCATACATGCTCATGTGTATAACATCCGTGTGAGAATGTATGGGCACATGTGTCTATGTATCTATGTGCATGTGGAGGTCAAAGGCTGATGCTGAAAGTCTTCGCCAATCACTTCCCGCCACACGTTATTCACTAAGGTAGGGTTTCTCGGTTGAACTTACACTCATCAATATGGCAAGTAGAGCTAGCCAGCTTGTCCCAAGATCTGACCTCCTTTAAGACCACTATAATTACAATGGAGCTAACACACCCACGGAGCATTTGCATGAGTATTAGGCATCGGAATCTAGCCCTTCTCCTTCTTTGGCAAAGGTTTTATCCACGAAGATACCTCCCTAGTCCTCTTTAGTTTTTGAGACTAAAAATAGATAACTTGCTCAACGAACCTGGATCTCACCAATTCAAGAAAGTGGACAATAGGACAAATACCAGGAATCCGTCTGTAGTTCTCTAATTCCCCAGCATTGAACTTTTTGGTATGCACTTCCATAAGTGGCTAGTTGCATGGGTGCCAAAGATCTGAATTCAGGTCCTCACAATCACACAGCAGGAGTTTTACAGACTCTCCCAGCTCTTACCAATGTATTCTCCTCAGATTGTGTGACCTATTTTAGAACCTGCATTCCAGGGAGAAGAGTAAAATAAAAATGGACACACAGATGACAGACTGATAGGCATCAGATCTCTTAATGCCACCATAAAAGTGTTATAAAACAAATACAAATACCTTTAATTTCAAAAACTGAATTTTAGACAGACTTGAAATATATAATATATACATACATAATAACTCATATTATATATATGCATATACATATATACATATAAGTGTATTACATATATATGTAATCAGATCCCTAATACTCATGTAAATGATAGGTGGGTATGGTAGTTCAACAATAATTATAGTGCTCTTAAAGTAGGTCAGATCCTGTGGCAAGTTTTCTAGCTAGACTTGCCATATCATATATATATATAATTCAATACATATTGAATAAATATGAGTAGAGATATGGCACTAAATGTTTTTTTTTTTTTTTTGGTTTTTCGAGACAGGGTTTCTCTGTGTAGTTCCGGCTGTCCTGGAACTCACTCTGTAGACCAGGCTGGCCTCGAACTCAGAAATCTCTGCCTCCCAAGTGCTGGGATTAAAGGCGTGCGCCACCACCGCCAGGCTACTAAATGGTTTTCTAACAACAGGCCTGGAATGACTTACCGATGTCCCTGGTAAGTATGGATAACAGAGGAACTTCAGCACAACTATAAGACATGACAAGTAGTGGATGGAGGAAGGGAAGAAAGCAGCTTTCTGAAATGGAGACAAAATTGAAAGGCCTGTAGGGTGTGCTAAGTTTTCCTGGTTGGCTGCATTTATGGGAGAAAATAGGCACACACAAAAATGGAACGTAATTGGGGTCAGAGATTAGGAGGTCTTCAACGACAAACTTATGATCTCTATTATACCCTAAGGGCAGCATGGAAGGATTCAGAAATAAAGGCTTTAAGTGGTGTGACTTTAAAAGGAAAGCATGCATTAGAAAGAGGAAGAGAGGCAGGAAACTTCAAGGATTATGGCGACTTTCTATAGCAAGACTTACCTTGATATAAGCAGAAAATTTTAAATGCACGCACACATGGAACGGGGAGAGAGGAAGTAGGGGGAGGGGAAGAGGAAGGGGGAGGGAGAGTTCTTGACATTCATTTGTGAGAACCAAATCATTGATAATATTGCTTTACATTTTTCCAAAACAACACTGTCAATGTATTCCAGGTTCTACACGGCACATTAATGCAATCTCTTGCACAGATCTTGCCTTTATCATTTGACAGCAACAGAAGTAAGATGCTGAGGATATTAATAATTCCTTATAATTTTAACAAAAATGCTGGGCCTTAGTCTCTTCAGATTAATTTGTATCCTCCCTCGTTGTGCAGCTTTCCTTGGGGCGGCGATGTCACCATGGACTATCTCCCCAACCTGCTCCTGAGAGGATCCTACTCACAAGCACACAAATCACTACAGCAGTTTCAAGTCTTTACAAGGCACAATAATAATTGTGCAGAACTACCAATATCTGCTAACAGGCATCTAGGTAAGGGTCCTCGAAAAGCATGTGCTTGCAAGGACTCCGTCTCAAAGTCCCACTGAAGTTCTATATTTCTTTTTTTCTTTTCCTGTTGTTTAAGTTTACATAATTGCAAGGGTCATGGGAATTACAGAGGATAAGAAATTTTGAAAATTAGAAATTAGATAAGGGGGTAGTGCCTGCCTCTTCAGACATTGAAAGCCAAATGTTAAGTAGAACACAGGAAGAAAAAGAGATAATCAGGTTTACAACACAGAAGGGAAACACAGGGACTGACAGAGGGACCTAACATCTTTTTAATAACTATATATACCCAGTCAGTTCCTCATTCTTCTCTGTCAGATGGCTGTGGTCTCAGCAGCCTAGCAGGAGATGAGAGTTTGATCTTTGGTTCTCAAAAACACCATATACAATTCAATGCAGATTCAATATTGACTATTAGGTAAAAAGAAAGCCATACTGAGTGCTAGATATGCCCTACACTGCCTAGGCATGTGTATTGAAGAGGAGTTCCAACAAACTACAAAAATACCTAAATATAGAATACTGACACTCAGATGATTCCATAGAGAAGGGACCCACTGAAGACTATAGTCAAACTGTATACCAGAGATTATAGGTTACAGTTACCCTGCTCAGCTCTTAAATATGAGTAAAAAGCCAAGGAGATCCATTGGTGGGAAACATCTAAAATAAGAAGCAGAAACCCAAACAACTCAAGAGACAAATATTATGAGGGAAGCATGGGAACCTGTTTCATGCATCAACACTAATATCTGAAGACAACAAGGGCAAGAGACTCATGAAACAAAAACAATATGCTCTGAGAACAATGATGGAGAGAAAAGAAATCATGCTCTGATATAGAACGGGAGAGCAGAACCAAAAGAAAGGAGAAAGTGTTTGAAGTCAAAATGAGAAATTTCCACATATGGACATGCACATACATAAGCATGAAAATTAATAAGAAAGTTGCAAGACTCTGCATCAATGTCTTAAGAGTGCGAGTAAAAGAAATGGGAGGCAAAACATGTATAAGCCAAAGAATACAGGATTCACCAAAGTCAGAAAGCAAGGCATTTGCACATTTAAAGTTTATAAGTTTCAGAGTGAAACAGTCCACTGAGTATGTACCTATCAGAATAAAAGAAAATGAAACCAGTTTGTTCTAGTTTCATTTCAATTGCTGTGATTAAAAAAAATATCTTGACAAAAAAAGCAGAATAGGATGAGAAAGTGTTTATCTGATTTACAATTCTAGTGGCAGCTCCTGGTTTCAGGAAAGTCCAGGCAGGAACTCAATCAGCTGGAGAGAGAGAGAGAGAGAGAGAGAGAGAGAGAGAGAGAGAGAGAGAGAGAGAGAGAGAGAGGAGGAGGAGGAGGAGGAGGAGGAGGAGGAGGAGGAGGAGGAGGAGGAGGAGGAGGAGGAGAAGGGGAGGAGAGGAAAGGAGAAGAAGGGGAGGAAAGGAAAGGACAGAGAAGAAGGAGAAGGGGAGGAGAGGGGAGGAGAGGGGAGGGGAGGAGAAGAGAAGAGAGGAGAGGAGAGGAGAGAAGAGGGGAGGGGAGGAGAAGAGAGGAGAGGAGAGGGGAGGAGAAGAGGGGAAGGAAGGGGAGGGGAGGGGAGAGGAGAGGAAAGGAGGGGAGGGGAGTGCAGGGGAGATGGGAGGAGAGGAGAGGGGAGGAGAGGAAAGGAGGGGAAGGGAGGGGAGGGGAGAGGACAGGAGAGGAGGGGACAGGAGAGGGGAGGGGACAGGAGAGGAGAGGGGAGGATAGGAGAGGGGAGGGGAGGGGAGGAGAGGGGAGGATAGGAGAGGAGAGGGAAGGGGAGGAGAGGGGAGAGGGGAGGGCGGGGACAGGAGAAGAGGAGAGGGGAGAGGAGGAGAGGGGAGGGTAGAGGAGAGGAGAGAGGAAGAGAGAGGAGGGGAGAAGGGAGGGGAAGGGAAAGGAGGGGAGAAGGGAAGGGAAGGGAGAGGAGGGGAGGGGAGGAGAGGGGAGGAGATCATCATATCCTTTCGTAGTGCATGCTTGTTTTTAGCTAGCTTTTCCTTTCTTATAATATTCAGGAATTCCTGCCTAAGGAATTATATGACCCACAATGTCCTGAGTTTCCACACATCAATTAACTATCAGGATAATCCATTGCAGACATGTTCATGAGCCAACCTAATCTGGCAAAATAATTGACTGAAACTCTCTTCCCAGATGATTCTGACTGACAACTGAAACTCAGCAGTATACCATGTCCTTATGTGACTTAGGGGAAAGGGAAACAAAAATACATTGGGATTTTGAACTATCATATTCTAAGCTGAAATGATGCCTTAACAATCTGAAGGAGAAACTGAGTCATAGAGTAAAATATTTTTTTAAATCACTAGTCTTAAATGGAGGTTAAATTAATTTAGAAACATTTATATTTTGTTCATTATATTCCAGGTATTTAAGCAATGCAGAAATATTCAGTCAACACTTTTTAGAGTGATAGTCTCAAAACTTTCCCATCAGGCACTTCTATAATGTGTTTCGCCAAGTTAGAACAGAAAACCAAAATCCAGGGCTGCCTTCCACGGGGAGAGGGCAAAGAGCCTCCCGTGGCACAAGCTGTGAAATCAGTTGAACTGGGTGTGGAGGGGTTAAGGTAAACAGCTAATGTCTTGATGGGCATCTATTTCTTGAGTTGGAACTTAGACATTATGATAGGTACATAACAAATTAATCGAGAATATGATTATTCATGGTAAGGGAACGAAGAGCCTCGCATGCCAGAAAATCAACTGTGTGTCCCATAACCCGCTCATGATCATTTCATACACAGCTACACTAACAAACTCACAGGATACTGAGCCAAGAAGAGCGTAAAGCAGTAAGCCGCAGCCACATTAACTTAAGTGCGGAGAATTGATCTACAAACTGTTAAACTCGGGGCTATGATGATGTAATAAAGAGGCATACTGTTCAAGGGAGCAGCTGAGAGGATCTGCAAACAGGATTGGCCATCATTGTCTCACGGATAGGAAGTCAGGAAGGGCTCCCGGGGCCCATTTTTCGAGTAGAGCCGGTTGTGGTTGCGGCACTGATACCTAGGAGTTAGAAGTTCCCGATGCCCTAGGGCCGCATGATGGTTGCGCCACTCCCACCGACTGGAGCCTGACTCTGACAAAGCTGACCTGCTTCTGACTCTTTTACTTCCAGCTAAGGTCACCTGGCTTGGACCAGAATGTTAAACCTTCTCTGTCTCACTTGCCACGTCTTCCTCATACAGACTGGCAAGAACCGAATACATGTAACCTGAGTGTTGCCTAGGTCATTGTTATTCATACAAATACAGTATATTTGGGAGCAGCTTCAGGTCGCATAAGTAAGATTAAGACAATATGCTCTTTCACTGTATTTGAACTCAACTCGTGCATGCTGGACCAAATTTATAACTTAAAAAATTCTAAGACATCAGTATCATTGTAGTGTACTGAATGCTTTCACGGCTGAGTATTACTTCTCTATATCCTCATTTATTATCTTTTCACATATGCAGAAATTTCCTCCAATTACAGAATATTGGAAGCACTTAATAGCCAAATCTCTCTTCACTTAACAATTTGAGAAACTGATGTAAAGTATTAATATGTCTTCTAGAGGGAAATGAATAAGCTCCTATTCATAATTCTCCCCTCACTCTGAGAAATTATTTTAAGATCGGTCTTCATAGTTTGTGAATACTGACTAATTTTTAATAATTCTTGAGCCCGTGTGAGTATGAGCTAAAATTCATTTACCTAAAGAAAAAGTGAGAGGCCATTCAATAACCCTCAAGACAAAATATCATTTCCCTCCTGCAGATGAGGACTCTGTCTGCTGCATGCTGATTAGTTAGTGCCCGGGATGCCAGCTAGAAGAGCGAGCTTTCCTTTGCTCAGTTATAACTTGGCATGGAATACCAGAGCAAGTGGCCCCTGGTCCTGGAAAGACTCAGTGCACCAGTGTAGGGGAATACCAGAACATGGAAGTGGAAAGGGGTGGATAGGGGGACAGGGGAAGAGAAAAGGTCTTATGGGACTTTCAGGAGCCAGGAAAGGGGAAATCACTTGAAATGTAAATAAAGAATATATTGAATTAAAAAAAAAGAAAAAAAAGAAATGTGTTAACCTAAATGATTGACCAAACCTCAGTGTTCTGTCCATGTGGCTTTCACTTTCTGACTATCAGAAATTATGTAACAAACAAACAAAGACACCAGGACAATCTGTACTGCCAATAAGCTGTGTGTGCACATCTCCACGGCCAGTCATGACATTGAAAGCTCCTTTACCTGTTCACAATGACCCCTAATAAAGACATTCTCATCTGACGGAAGTCTCGGGGATGGCGATCTTTCTCTTTGCTGCGGCAGCCTGGAATACTGCCTGTCAAACATAATTACCAGCAGAACAGAGAACCTATCACTTGCCCATTAGCCTGTTAACACATCCACGATAAGTGCATGTGAGAGGAACACAAGACGCTGAAGCTCGCTAGAGACCTGGGCTATGGCACTCTCTGAGGTCTGTGTGTCAGAGACAAGATTGGGAAGAATTACTAGGCACCTGTTCTCAGAGGGGAACGATACGGGTCACGTTTGCAGAAATTAATTTTAGCCACAGGTGGCAGAGTCAGGGTCTCCTCACACCTGCAGACTCTTGGGCTGCTGCTTGACAGAAATTTTGAAACTTTTTATGTCGGCTGTGACCCTAAGCAAAGGATGTGGACTGGCAGCTTTTATGCAGGGGGGGAATTAAAAGGGGGCACTTTACCTCTGCAGTTCTCTCTGGAGAAGTGTCAGCTGCTCATTTGCAACCTCAAACTTGATGGTAGAACCTGGTGGAGTCTACAAAGGAAGCGGTTCTCAGCGAAACAGTGTTTGCAGGCTGAATGCTCTGCACAGGGACGCTGAGGGAAGACACCGAGTGTAATGGCGCATCCACCAGCAGAAGTAAATCTGCACATGCAGAAAGACTGGTGTGGACAGGACTTCTCTGCATATTTTAATAAAACCCTTTCAGAAGAAACTGGGTTCAAAGTCTATTGCATTTCCAAAAGCAAATACATAAGTACAAGAAGAGAAAAAAAAAAAAAAAACTTATCAGGCAGGACAATACCCATAGTGCTTTGGAAAGGGGATCAGAGAGGAGACAAAGCCTGACCACTAAGCAGATGTAGAGAAGGCAGCTTCCTGGAGGGCCTGCCTTCTTATCTAGCTCCTCAGCCTTCTGGAAAGTTGACCCCCCACCCCCCACCCCTGTGCTTGAGGTTTGTCTGAGCATCATCTTGTCAAATTTCTTTGCAATTTTCTCTCAGAAGCTGGTTCAGGGAGGGTATTTTGCGATGAAGTTTTGAGTTTAGATATTAGGCTGCTTATGGCCAAGCAGAGAGGCCCAATTGGCTCACAGTACATCCTTAGAGGCTTCCTAAGAATGGCAAATCCGTTTCGCAGCAACTCAAAGAACGAGGTAATGTCTTTTCTAGGAAACAGAGAGTGGGGAGCTCAGATTCCTAAAATCTTAAGGAAGTTGAGGGGTCACCTTTAGGCTGTCAGCACTCATGGGTATGTGAGGTAAATACTTCTCTTGTGCCAGCCTCAGTGTGGGAGATCATGCATACCCACAGGCCGCCTTCCACATGGAGAACACTCTCAGTTGGCTCCACTAAAGGCCTCCAGACAGCCCTTGCAGACTTCATTCTTTGGTGTCCAGCTGGATGTCGGGACAGGGAGGTTTCCATAATTTCTAGTACACTGATTCTCCCTTCTACCTTCTTGTTAGTTTAGAGCACATCTGCTCCCTTTGCTCCACAGTGGCCACCTCCACCCAGCTGGGCATGCTCGGAGACTGGGGAGAGATGTGCGATGAAGAGGGGGGATGGGGACACTCACCAGACGAGCAGTGCAGTTTGCCCTATTGCTCTTTTCATCAGAGACTGCCAGCACACCTGCCGCCTCCCCCCAAGGGAAGAGTTGAAGTCAGCCCTGGCTGGAGACCACTGACACCGCTAGTGAGCAACTCAGCAGGCCTCAGCTCCCTCAGGCATATGGTGGCAATCCTCGTGGCCACTGTCAAAGCTCCTTCTGCACCCACTGTGGCCTCCCTCGTGAACTCCTTCCTCCCAAAAGCAGAACAAATGCTACTTTAATATTAACCTTACTCATGATATTTAATTTATGCATTTGTTTTCTGGGCATTGGGATTTTTTTTAAAAGTCATCTACTAATTCATTCTGAAGGCACAATTTCCATAATGTAATTTCTTGGGTAGAAAGGAAATGGCTTTCTTCCATCATTCCATTTCTTCAGGTACCGATATGAATGTTCCATTTAGCCTTGCAATTAGTCTTATACTTAACATATGCCGACTGCTTGGAGACACATTTGTTATTTCCACTGCCTAATGCTATAAAAGAGACGCTCAGTATAGTTCAGGGCCCTACATTTCTCAGGCAATTTTGACAGCTGAAGGACCAGACATATGGGAAGGGAATCTTCGCACATATGCTCTGCTCTTTCCTGCAACTGTCTTAGAATGTTCCTGCTACAGGAATTCTCCCCCACTCATCATATTTCCATCTTCAGCTCTAACATCTTGTTTATCTCACACATGTCTATTCACCTTCGGTAGTCAGCATAAAATATCATTCCCAGACCCTCTACTTCTATTCCTCCACTAAGACACACACTGAGGTTCCTCTCTCACGTTCCACAGACCTCAGGCTTTCTTCACTACAGTATAGCTGACCAATGTTGCCATTGCCTGGTTTAGAGTCTGCAGCTATGTGAAACTAGTCCTATTGGTATCAAAGGCCATGCTTTGCTTCCTTTGTTTTATATCATATTTCTCCTTTAAACATCTGGGTTATTCTTAAGTGACTCTAAGCTTAGGATAAACAATACAACTACAAAGTGCCCCACCTCTGTTTGTCCCATGTGGAACCACCAATGAAACCATTAATATCTCCCTGACCCACTCTCAGAAGCATTGTGAATGAAGGGGCCTGAAGTATGTGCCACTGCACCTAGATTCTCTCTGTGTTTTTGCTCTAACCCAGCAGTTTCCCAACCTGCAGTTTGCAACTTCTTTGGGAGCCAAATATCAGATAGCCTGCATATCATATATTTGTACTATTATTAACAACAGTAGCAAAATCACAGTTATGAAGCAGCAATGAAACAATTTTAGGGTTGTGGGTTATCACTCTGTGAAGAACTGTGTTAAAGGGTCACAGCATCAGGGAGGTTAGTGCTCTATCGCCTGATATGAATGGTTGCTCTAACTCCTCCACTGCACGCTCCAGCCATGATGTACTGCCATGATACAAGCTCAGCTAAAGGACTAAGCTGTTCTGGACTGAAACCTCCAGCACCATATACTCCCAAACCCTTTTCTCTTTGTAAATTTGTAATCTCAGATAGTTTGTCGCAGTGATAGAAATCTAATACAAACGTCTCAGCAGGCCATGTCTTTCTCCATGCTTCCTGACTTATTGAGAACTTTCTTGTTCTTTTGAAATTTAAAAGAAAGAAATAAAGAAAGAACATCACACTGCACCTCTCTGCTCAAGGCATGAGGGGCTAACATGACCCGTTCAGATCCTCTGTCCCCTTGAACTTGTTCCAGAATATTGCTCTGAAGCCCAGTTGCTCCAAGGAACCACCCAAAGCCAGAAATCCGCCTGTTCACTGAGTGCCTCTGACTGGTCCTTTACATCCTGACCCATTTTGTCACCTTGAAGCATTCTCCTATTGCTGCCAACATCCAATCTGGATCCCTGGAGGTTGGATTTGCTCACCAGAATGAAAACTCCTTGGCAGTAAGTGCAGCTCGCTTGGTCTCTGATCATCTCCTCCTACCTTCATGCCAGCCAGGGAGAGATCATGCCAACCTATGTCGACAGAGTTTGGTCCCTGCTCGTGATAGGGGATGGGCAAATAGGCTACTGGATTAAGATTCCATGTGATGAACACATTTCTTGGTGGCTGTTAGGTTGGCTAATGATGTATGTGTTATACATACATAGGCTTCCAATTGGCTCTAAGAACCATTAATTGTATATTTGCATGATGCTCTATGTAAAAATATGTGATGACTTTCAGAGAGGCTGCATTGTTTTGGAGAACATGAGGCTTTAGCTGTTGCTGTTATCTCAGACACTCTATGGGTGTTCAGGGTCTGGAGAGATGGCTCTGTGGTTAAAAGCACTTAGAAAGGGTCAAGGCTCAGTTTCCAGCATCCACATGATACTTCACAATTATCTGTAACTCCAGGTCCAGCGTATCCAGTACCTTCTTCAGACTTCTGCATTTGACTCAGGCCCTGGTGCTGTATATAATACCCTGTCATCATAGCATCATGGATAAGAGACACAATTTTATATTTAAAAATCTGAGCTGTAATGAAACATTAAAATGGGCTTCTTGATGTTTCATGATAAATCCTCAAAATATCTCATGAACCTAGAACAGTGTTCTTAAAATGTCTGCTAAATGACTTTTAAATTTGAACCACATCTTAGATGCCTCACAGAAGGATTAAGAACTTGAAAACCAAAATGGAAAGGGGAACGTACCATGTGGTATGCAAATCAAAGTGTTTCCCAACTGAGTACCAGTAACAGGGTAAAGTGGGTTGAACAGCAGACACCTCAGCATATCCAGGCCAGCCCCAGCAGGGAGAGGCTCGATCTCATTTGTGCCTATACAAGATACATTTCTATGTGTCATGACATAGAAAGAACTGCCAGTCAGTTTTCATTCTTTAATCCTAATATTTTTAACACACCATGTAAAAGATTAAATGTTTTGCTCAAAGCTACATAATTTATGGCATTATCGGAATTACAGACATTGGCTTATTCTTGCCCAAAGAGTTACTCATTTGAGATTATTTGTGATCTAATTCTTATTACTCAGAATCAAAATATGGCAACTTTCTGTCTAGGTCAGTAGTAGCTCTTACCCCTCCTACTGCTGTGACCCTTTAATATAGTTCCTCATGTACCATTGTTCCTCAACCATAAAATTATTTTTGTTGCTCCTACATAATTGTTATTTTGCTACTGTTATGAATCGTAATATAATTATCTGATATGCAGTACATCTGATATGTGACCCCCAAAGGGGCAATGGCCCACAAGTCGAGAACAGCTGGTCTAGGTGATCAAGCTATAACCCTTTGAATCCAACCAACTAGGAAGCAAAAAATGTATCATTTTAAGGAAGAGGAAATTGAGAAGAAAGCAGCCTGCAGTGTGTTAGGACAGTACAAAGACATCAAACAGCAAATTCTTTACATCCTTAAACTGAAAGGCTCCAGAAATCACTGGAGAAAAACCAGAAAACAGCTACAATATACCACATAATTCACTCAAACAATAAGCATATTTTAAATGAATAAGAGTTTTCAAGAATATATCTGTTGAGATAGAAAATAACAATGCCTGATATACAAAATATACTGGTTTGTAGTAAAATACGCCAATTATTCTTTTGTCCAAGATACTGTTTTCTGTTTGGCTTGGTAGTAAGAACCTAGGTAGAAAAAACCAGCTGGCTCTTTTTAGTCTTTTCACAAAATATATTTTACTCTAGAGTAAGGTAAGAGTTGTAAGAGTATTAAAATCTATTGCTGCTTTTCTTCATAAAGTTGAGTTAATAGGCCAGCAGTCACTACTGTGTTCAAAGGGATACAAGCTGTTGAGATGATGTTTAGTAAACCTAGGAGTCCAGACTTGAGGACATCCCTGTTGTTGAAGTCTGATCCCACAATAACACCATGGACAGATGGAAGGACCTTCATTGCGTTGTCTGGCCATTAAAGTAATGTCTCTCATTTCTTTATCTTACAATACTCAAGTTTGCTTCATGGGATTAAGTTAGTTCCTGTGAAAGTGTTTTAACTTTGTCTCTTTCACATGTGACCTTAACCATCCACTTTCTTTTACATCTCATATATTTTGTTATAGAAACAGAAAAGAGGTTGAGCCAGCTTCTGACCAAACAGTTAAGCTTCATAAGCCATGATCTTCATCACTCCATCATCCTGCATGACTAAGGACTCAGACATGTACTAGATGGGTTCATGAGCAATCAGCATGACAAGATAGGGGTGGTTAGATTATGCCCTCTATGGGTTATTGTTATTTCTTCCATATTCATTGGACAAGAAAGCAAACCCAGAAAAGAAGAGGAGGTGTCATAGATAAGATGACGTATATCACTGCTGCGATTTAATTCCAAGAGTGTCAGATTCAAAATCTGTTTGGCCTAGGGATTTATCTAACAACTCAATTTCTGTGAAACAGTACAAATTCCAAGTTACCACAGGCTACCTTAATAAAGATTTATCATCTGAAAATTCAGGAATGATCCCAGTAAGTGATGTCTTCAAGCATGCCACAAAATTACCCACAGATTGCTGTGTACCCTAGTCTTGGGAATGCTAAGGTTCTCTGCTGGATAATGGCTGTACTGTGGGGTAGCACAGGATGTCACTGTTTGAAGTTGATAGACATTGTCCCAGTGAGCTGGTCATTATGAAAACATCCTGCCTGCTCCATTATGAACTGTCTTTAATTGAAATTGATCTTGACGTACAACAAAAGTGGATGCTAGCGTGTCGATCCCCCTCTCCTTCCTCTGCTTCCTCTTATCTTAGCATAAATCAGGGTTTCAAGAAGACTGCTCATTCTATTCAATATTTGACCTCCTGGTGAAATTCCGTCCTGAGACAAGAAATGTTACACTATTGTAGGAATTAAATGGCCTCGGCCTCTGGATTCCAGCCACCTGTCTCTTTAATAGATGCTATGATGCTGCACTTGACTAAAAGCCAGACCTGAGCTCTCAACACAAGGGAATTCATAGAAAATTCCTTTCCCTATTTTAAGGGCACTGTGACCTCCTCAAAAATCTTCTTTATATGCCCTAGTAGTACGGACTAGCAAGCATACTGTGTCCTTCTCCCACTAATAAAAACCTACCCTGGATGTAACATCGTTGCCATGTGGGTCATTAAGTATTTACAGCTAGTCTAGTGTAAACTGAGACGTTTCATACTTCTTTCTTGGCTAAGGAAACTTTCAGAGAACTTACCTTACACATGTGGCTCATGTTACCTTTCTCCTGAATGAAGCTGTTTGGGATTACACCTCTCCCCAAACTTTGAAGCAAAAATCACAGAAACTTCACGGTGCACACATACTTGCCTGACTGAGTTCAGATTGGCGTTGTTTTAAGAGCATAAAGAGATTCTCTTCAAGTGAGTACACTACACCTCCCTGGTCAGTCATAAATATAGTCTTCAAAGAAATAATATAATTCACCATACAAAGGTTTGGGCTAGTTGGACAGCTCAGTGAATTTGAGCACAGATGGCTCTTTCAGAACTCCTGAATTCAATTCCTAGTATCCATATCCAGAGGCTCACAACCACCTGTGTATCTAGCTCTCCAGGAGCATCTGATGCCTCTGACCTCTGAAGGCACCTGTGCCTACATGTACATACCCAAACACATATTCATACACATTATTTATAATAATTTATTCAAAGGTATCAGGGTTTAATACAACTCTAGAAGACAAGAATTGTGGTCTAAACCTCCCAAATAATCTAGGTTGGGATTATTTAGGAGACTGAATCCAAATCATCTTCCTACCCCACCATTTTATATCTGCAACTACCCTACCTTTTGGAGAATGATAAACAATGCCTTCTTCATGTTTGTCTGTTAATTCTAAAAAGTATATTTTAATGCGTGCTTATTTCTTTTGTCATATCCCTGCCCAGGATCTTCAAAAATGCCACATTAAAAAGGCAGACAGTGGTGACACATGCCTTTAATCCCTACTTGGGAGGTAAAGGCAGGTGGATTTCTGAGTTCAACGCCAGCCTTGTCTACAGAGTGAGTTTCAAGACAGCCAGGGCTACACAGAGAAACCCTGTCTTGAACAAAACAAAACAAAAACCCTGCTGTCACCACATGTACCTATCATCCCAGGACTCAAGAGGTCATGAATTGAAACAAACTTCTCTAGTAGATTCTCTCTCCACTGGCCAAACCATCAACAATAATAGTTGGCTAAAACAAAATAAAAATGTGATCAACACAAATGAGTTAGGTGATCCATCCAAGAATGAGATTAAAAAATAACTAATATGCCAGTCCTTTCTTGCACGTCTTAAAAAATGACAGATTCACCAAAGGAAAGAAACAGTCAAGAAGCACAGAAAAGAAACCACTATATAAACAAAAGCAAGCAGCTCTGTAGCTAAAGAGTTCAGAACGGTACAGGGCTCCGGTGTCACCTGCAGTTCCACTCAAGAGCTTGTTATGGTTTCAGAGCTCTTCGTGCTACTTTCAAGTGAGCCACAGAGCATTTTCTCAATTTACTCTAAAACTAAGAAGATCAAGAGCTTCAGCAAAAACCGAACCGCCTTAATTTGACTGAAGCCTGAAAGAAGCAATGATGAAGATGATGATGTGGTTCAACCAACAAGAATGACCTTCAAGCCCTGGATATATCAGTCTTCCTTACGTGAGCCCCTACAAATGACCATCGCATCGAACCAGGCTGAATGGCTTCAGAAATTCACCCAAGCTTTTATGTGCATGTTGCTGGCAGCAGTGCTCATCTGAGACTACTTGTGCCCACAAATAGCTACATCCTTCCTCTTTTCCACAGGCACACAGACACTTTGCTCCAACAGTGGATATGGCATGGGAAGGGTTCAGTCAAATTCAGTGTGAGCCAGTGACAGGTGCTACCTTCACGTCTGACCCATAAGCCACCTGGGTACAGCCTGCCATCTCTCTGCTGCTGGAGAGATGCAGATGATGAAAACCGTGGACAGGTGAGCTCTCTTGGAAAGACAAGTTGTGGTCACACCGGGTGAACAATGACAACCACAAGAACAGGTTCCTGGGCATCCGTCAGAGCTCCACCATTTCCTCACTGGGTACAGGCAAATTGACACATGCTGTCCTAGCTAACACAGGTTCAATGAAAAGAGAAAAAAATGGGGTTAGATGAAAGCACCAGAAGCAGACGTTCTGGCCCGAGTGGTTGAGTTAGAGGATGTCACATTTTCAGAATGAGGTTTTAAGTGACAGTTGCCAGGGCCTGGAGAATACTGCCATGCACACAGCTAACTCTAGTTCAGAAAGCAAACAGAATATGCTCTGAGTTGAAATACTGAAATTCATGGACACGTTTTAGATTAGATGAAGCAGAAACTTGAAGGCAGGTAAGTGCTGACGACAATGAGGTGGAGTGACCAGTCTTAATTATCCATTCCACTAATATTCTACTGAAGGAGATGTGCAGTGAACAGGACTCCCAGGTTATGTTTGGAGTCGCACACTATTTGTATATATTACTCAATTTGTACTTTGCTGCATTTTGCTAAATGAATTAGTGATTAAATAAACAGAGTCACCAATTTATGTGTCGGTGCCAGATTCAGGCAAGAAATCAAAGACTTTCTTCTGAGAGTATCGTGACCAAGAATGAACTCAGATCTGAATTCTTCAGCACTCTATCTCTCTGTAGCTGGTGGTTTCTGGTCTATCTGTACTCTGTGTGAATCTGGGCCTACCTGAATACTGTCTCATTAATCTGCCCTTAACAAAGGTCTTTGCTCTCTCTGTTATTGGACAACACAGAAAGCATCACATGGGGGAGGAATGAGAGTTACTTTACAGAAATCTTTAATCACGTTTCCCAAGGGATTAAGTTACTGATTTGAACTGACCTCACCTGACCAAGATGCAAAACAAACAGAGGCTACCAGACAATAACCAAATGTTGCTTCTGGTGCTTATGGTGGATATTAGTTTCGTAAGATTGCCTATCATGTATCTGCTGTTTCGAGCATTTATTTACCACTATGCACAAACACATATACATTACTTAAGGTCAGGGGCAGGGAACAGTATATGACTTAAAATTAAAGCTATGCATTAAGTTAGGTTTTAAGAGCAGAAACATGGAAGATCAAAGCAAGGAAGACTGGCTGGCACGTTGTTCTCTTAAAGACAGGCTAAGCAAAGAGCACAGTAGGCTGCCAGTCTTACGTCTTTTGAGGTCCAGAAAAAGTGTCTATCTCTTAGAATGTAAGAGATGCTTTAATAATAGTTCCATCGCCATCCTTTGCTGCCTGAATAGAGCCCTGGATCAAAGACACTGGCTAAGATAATAGCAAAAAGTATAAGATGCAGGTAGACCCAACAACAGCATTCATCCCCCCTGCCCCCAATTCCTGATCACTTAACTCTCAGTTCCTACTCAAAACAGTGTTAGGTAAGACAGCATGTGTGAATCTGCCTGTATCCAGTAAGACTATGATAGAGTTCTAGCAGGTGCCCAGGAACCTGTTCTCATGGGTCCCGCTGTTCACCAGGTATGACTACAGAGTGGCTTCCCAAGGGAGCTCACCTGTTCGTGGTTTTGAGCAGCTGCATCCTTTTCAGCATCTGCATCCATCCCTCCAGCAGCAAAGAGACAATAGCAGGCCGTGCCCAGTGTGCTTATGGATCAGACCTGAAGGTAGCACCTGTCTCTAGCTCACATTGATTGTGATAAAACCTTATCCATACGCTCTCTCTAGCATTAAAAATAAAATGCATTTGTGCCTGTGAAGTAGGGGAGAACATAACTATTTGTGCATTCATTGAAAGTTAATAAAACAGTGCAGGTGTGGTGATTCATGATGCCTTGAAACCTACCACCCAGGAGATGGAGACAGAGGCAGATGGATTTCTATGACTGCTAGGCCAGATTGTCTAAATAGCTAATTCCAGGACAGCCAGAGCTCTGCAGAGAGATCCTGTCTTAAAGAATAAAAAATAAAAAAACCAAAACCAAAAAACAGGGTAATAGGTAATAGTTCTTTTATAATGCTAATCTTAAATGTGGTCAAAGCAAAGCAGTGCTTTTACTCTCCATACACAACCTGACCTAATACAGATGCAACATTGGGTGCTGCTCTATAATGGGATCCATCACTGGCTGCTTCTCTGAGCTTTATTTTTATTATTTTTAATTGTCTGTATGAGTGTGGGTGTTGTGGAATGCAGAAGAAGAGAGCCAACATCCTGAAGCCAAAGTTACAAATGATTATGAGCCGTGTAATATTTGGTGCTAGGAGCTGAACTCCAACGCTTTGCAAAAGCAGTATGTCCCCTTAACCACTGAATGGTCTCCCCAGTTTCCGTCACTGACTAATCTGAGTATTCTGTCAATAACTGCTCAGCAGCACACATCACAGTGCAGCACTGAGCCTGGACACCGACCATGGCATCTCCTAGTTAAGCTGCCTAAGCAAGGTTGTTACTTAGGAAAGGAAGGAGATCTGGTCCCAGTGGCTCCATAGACACACAATGCTTAGTTGCCTGCTTTAAAATAAAATGGACTGATGGGTATTTATAGTGCTGTGCTAATCCTGTGAGTCATTTACACAGTGACAAGTAGGGTACAAACACCTGTGAAATTCACCCAAGTGCAGCTTCAGCTCTGGAAAGAGTCAGCACTTGTCAACGCGTCCTATTTCCACACCCTCTGAGAAGTCAAGCTAGCTTAGGATGCTTCCTTTAAGCCTCAGGGGACTCCATTACTGTCTTCCCGGCTGTGAGCCTTAAACAGTAAGTACTGACATCGCTTAGCGACGAACTGTGATTTGAGTATATCCAAGAGACTCCTTTTATTCTCTCCTATAGGAAAAGCAGCAAAAGGAAAAAGAAATTAAAGTCCCAGAAAACAACTACAAGATCTACCTTAACAAGCCAAGGAACACACCCAGTGGAGGGGGCTTTTGTCACTGAGGTTGGCTTCTGTCTCTCTTGGTCTGTCAATGTTCTCTGTCTGGTTTTGGGAGGGCAGCATAGCTTCCATTGACCCACAGCCCTTTACCAGATGTACAAGCATACATGTCTCTCAGTAACCAAGTATGAGAAAAATCACTTCTATTTTCTAGTTCCAGATACATCTTCAAAGGTTGAAGTGCTGAAGTATTAAGCATAATAACTTTCTTTGGGCTTAGAGGCTTTTTCTTCACTCGGCGTTAAATCAGTATTATAAAACGCTTCCTTTTAGGACCATAATAAGTTACTTGCTGGCACGTTTGGTAGCAAGCAGTGCTTGCTGGTAAGCATTTGTCTGCCAGGAAGTTTTTGCTTATCCCCACCACCACAAACAACAGTAGTGCAGGTGGGAACAGGGGGACTTCTCACACACCTTCCCAAGCCTCCAGGAGGGAGCAAACATAAAAAGAAGCAGCTTCAGCTTTCATTGTCTCCCTAGGAAGCAGCACAAGCTGCCTTGTAAAGGAGAGTTTCCTTGGCAAGCCTGATGAAGTCTCTGTGCTGGGCTCCTTACACGGAGCCACAGTGAGAAAGCCTCAGAATCCTCAGCATTTCCAGTCTCTGTTTGGCCAGGTTTCTGCATCCTCAACTCCAGCATCAGCCTGTCATAGCATTGAGAGGGCATGGACGTCCTCTCTGAAGTGCGGTCCTGCTGTCTTATGTACTCTAAAGGCCACTGCGCTGTCCACCCTGTCCCATGCCTATTCTCTGTTGACTCCAACCTGCTCTAATGAGAGGAAAACTGTGGCATCTCAAGCTCCAACATGAAGCAGAGTCATGTCCTAATGTTTTACGGAATAAAGTGAACTTGGGTTTGTCTGTGATTGAGAATTAAGTGGCTAATGCTTTGTGGGGTCACACAGAGGCTGCTAATCTCAGGAACGACTCTCTTGATTACAGCAAGGGAGAGCACCATGAAAGGACAATGTCCAGCTCAACTACGCACCACACTCAGGTGAATTTTTATGATCCTTTGGTTACAAAAGGACATTTCTCATTTTTGTTTTCTTAAAATATATATTGAAGTAGCCAGCCCAGCCCTGTACTAATTAAAATAGGAAATACATATGGCTCTTATGTTTGTGTATGTTTGTGAGAAGGCTCTGTATGTCCTAAGGGAAATTGAGTCTACCTAGTGATATGACTGAAGATCATATAAGAGTTAATACTGGGGCTGGAGAGATGGCTCAGCGATCTTCCAGAACTCCTGAGTTCAATTCCCAGCAACCATATGGTGGCTCATACCCATATGTAATGGGCATCTGATGCCCTCTTCTGGTGTGTCTGAAGACAGCAACGGTGTACCCACACACATGAAATAAATAAATCTTGAGAAAGAAAGAGACAGACAGACAGACACACACACACACACACAGAGAGAGAGAGAGAGAGAGAGAGAGAGAGAGAGAGAGAGAGAGAGAGAGAGAATGCTGACTGTAAATTTGATGGGATCTAGAATAACCTAGGAGTCAAATCTCTGGGCATGTCTATGAGAGATTATCTTGATTAGTTTAATTGAGGGGGGAACACCTGTCATCATTCTACAAGCTGGGGTCTGACAAATAAAAGAGGAAAAAGCAAACTAAGCACCGCCATTCATGGTTTTCTGCTTCCTAACTATAAATGTGTTTTGACTATCTACCTAAACTCTCTCACCATAGCTTCTCTACCTGGATGGAATGTCTTTCAAACTGTAAATTGATATAAATTCTTCTTTAAAAGTTGCTTTGTTTAATGTGCTGGTTAGTTTTGAATGTCAACATGCTACAATCTATAGCCATCTAGGAAGAGAGTATTCATGGGGGTTTATAAATATCAAGTTTATATATGAGACACTGCCTTGATTGTTAATTGATATAGAAGATTTAGAACACTGTGGGTGGCACCATTCCCTACACGTATGTTACTATGTTATCTGTTACATAAGATGGAAGAGAGCTAGCATACATAGGTTGTTGTTTCTCTCTTCCCTTGACTGTGGGTGTGATGTAACTGAGTCCCTGCCTCAATACCCCTACAATTATGACTATAACCTGCAGCTGTAACATACAGACACCCCTTCTTCTTCATAGCCACTTTCTGTCAGAATATTTTATCATCGCATAAATAGAAATGAAGTTAGAACAGAAAAGCATTTTATCACAGCAAAAGGAAAGGTAACTAATACAGATGAGAAGGCAGACATTCCCAGTGATATTTTAATCCAGTGTATCTATGTTGTTTTATTTAAAATCATATAATCACATGAAGCAAGTACCCTTGGGTCCCTGATAGAGACAGGAGCATTGTGTGCCACCGTATGTCTTTGATAGTCTTGAGGGTGTAGAAACTAGGGTAGAAAGGAACATGGTCAGTCACTCATGGCCATAGTGCTAATACCAGTAAATGCAACACACGATCCCAACATGTCTGCCTCCAAAGTTCCAACCAGGACACCGTTTTCACATATGAGTGAGTCTCACCCAACAGCTCTTTCCCCATCTTAGCAGAGTATCTCATGCTGTACACTCCGGCAATGACTATATTTTCAATGAAAGTCTTTAATCTTAAGAAAAAAGTTACTTTTTGGATTTCTATTTCATTTTATACCTTTTCCTCCCATCAAAGCTCATTCTGCCTTTCCGGCAGCCTGGCCCTCGCTGCTGTGGCTGCTCATTTCCTGAAGCACCTCTTCTTCTCGATAATTTTGGCACCTATTCTAACTCTCCACTATTCAATCTATGAGAAAATAGAAGTTACTGTGTGTGATCCTTGCAATCACATATGTGGTTTTCAAAATTCCAGCTGGAATTCTTTCTAGTACGTACACCAGTGAAGAGATGATTGTGGTTTAAGCTATGACAGAGGTCTGCAGTGGTACGAAATTACTGTATTGTGGGTAAGCGACAGATGATAGATTGGCTGATGGGGTGGTATATAACATGAAAACAAGAAACAAAAGGAAACATTTAGGTCAGTTTTTAAGCAATCTGGTGAGACATGACCCGAGTGCCCAGTTGGGGAATGGCTTAGAGGAAGAAGCGAAATCTCTGTTTGCATTGTACAATTTTGAGATACAATCCCCTCCCCTACTTATACTTTTATTTCTGTGGTATGGGTAACCACAGACAACTGCTATCTGGAAATGTTCACATGGAAAAGTTCAGGAGTAATTCACAAATATCAAATTGTGTGCTATTCTGGGTAGCATGATGAGAACAGGTATGTATTGCTCTATCTTGTCTTGGACATGAACCACCCTTTTGTCCAGTGTATCTCTGCTGTAACATATATATGTGTATGCGTGTGTGTCTGTGGATATGTATGAATGTGTATGTGTGTGTGTGTGTGTGTGTGTGTGTGTGTGTGTATAGTTTTAGCTACATTTTCAGGTATTTGTAGTCTTGGAGTATATTCCCAATGGACAAAGGTGACTACAGTGCCTGTGAGAGACTCAAGGAGGTGGTTCGGTGGTTTGGTGGTACAAGTTGATGACTCAGGCTACCTTAGAGTTTGGAAGTAAAGGCATAAATTTCATGCTTGTCAGAAAACAAGTTCTGTTTATGCCTTTAAGTTTGAACATGGTTACTTAGGAAAGAAGAGGGAGAAAATGTTGAAAAACTAATCAAAAAGTTTACCAAAGAAATCAGAGTATTTGTTGAAATAGGAAAAAGTCAAGGACTGAGCTTTCTGGAGATGTGGAAAAGGCGTTTTTTGGCTTTTGGGGTTTTGTTTGTTTTTTTTAAGTAGCTGATTATTTCAAATGCTGCAGGTAGCCGAGTTATAGTGAACCAAAAGCTAACTTACCAGTGCCTACAATAGTGCAAAGCTCACAGTGTCTGCAGTAAATATTATTCAATAACGTATATGCTAGTTGCCATTTATATCACTGATTACAGCAGGAGAAAGTTCTTATGGAAGAATCATCAGTGAGAATTCGAAGAAGGGGCTTAAATAGCAGAAATACACAAAACAATGCAACAAAAATCTCATTCTGCTTGGCAGAAGAAGGTACTATCCTTCTTGGGAGTCAATAGAGAGCCCTGCTTATCTCAGATTATTTAGCCTAGAGGTTTATTCAGCAAAGCTGAGTTCCCAAGGGCATCTGCAAAGCTATAGGATTAGGAAAAACTGTTGCAAACTTATGGTTTTTCCTTGCTGCTTTGATAGCACATCAGAGCCTACCTTCTCTGTGATAGTCTATATTCGGGAGTGGCTCACCCATTGAACTACAAGAACAGAGCTGACCTTTGTCAAGCAGTCCAGCCCATTGCAACTGCTTGGTAAGTCGTCATCATACATAGGGTCTCACGGCAGCAGGAAGCTATGTGTGAAGTGGTTGGTTTGACTACACAATAATGCATTGAAGAATGCACCAGAAGGAAGAGGGAATTCGTCTATCCTGACTGAGGAGATGAAGGGAATCAGCAACTTGAGCAGCACTGAGGAGGGTGAACAGAGCATCAATGGGAAGAGGAGGATGTGAGAGGTCATTCTATACCATGAGTCGATTCTCAAGGGGAGAAAGAAATCGCATGAAACTAACTTGTCTGGTCAGGGATGGTCAGTGGGCCTCCAGCATGATTATGGAGGCAGAGGGGGAGACAATATGGTGACAGATTGAAGAATAAAAAATTACAAAGCATATATACAGATTCAATGCAATTCCCATCAAAATCCCAACTCAGTTCTTCATAGAGCTAGAAAGAGCAATTCTCAAATTCATCTGGAATAACAAAAAACCCAGAATAGCTAAAACTATCATCAACAGCAAAAGAACTTCTGGGGGAATCAATATCCCAGACCTCAAGCAATATTACAGAGCAGTGGTATTAAAAACTGCATGGTATTGGTTCAGTGACAGGGAAGCGGATCAATGGAATAGGATCGAAGACCCAGAATTGAACCCACACATCTATGGCCAATTGATCTTCGACAAAGGAGCTGAAAACATCCAGTGGAAAAAAGATAGCCTTTTCAACAGATGGTGCTGGCTCAACTGGAGGTCAACATGCAGAAGAATGAGAATTGATCCACTCTTATCTCCTTGCACTAAGCTCAACTCCAAGTGGATCAAAGACCTCCACATAAAACCAGACACACTAAAACTAATAGAAAAGAAACTGGGGAAGACCCTTGAGGACATTGGCTCAGGGGAAAAATTCCTGAACAGAACACCAATTGCTTATGCTCTAAGAGCAAGAATAGACAAATGGGACCTCATAAAATTACAAAGTTTCTGTAAGGCAAAAGACACTGTCAAAAGGATAAATCGGCAACCAACAAATTGGGAAAAAATCTTCACCAACCCCACATCCGACAGAGGGCTAATCTCCAATGTATACAAAGAACTCAAGAGGTTAGACCCCAGAAAACCAAATAACCCTATCCAAAAATGGGGTACAGAACTAAACAGAGTCTTTTCACCTGAAGAAATTCGGATGGCTGAGAAACACCTTAAAAAATGTTCAACATCACTAGTCATTAGGGAAATGCAAATTAAAACAACCCTGAGATTTCACCTCACACCAGTCAGAATGGCTAAGATTAAAAACTCAGAAGACATCAGGTATTGGCGAGGATGTGGAGAAAGAGGAACACTCCTCCACTGCTGGTGGGAATGCAAGCTGGTACAACCACTCTGGAAATCAGTATGGCGGTTCCTCAGAAAACTGGGCGTGATACTTCCGGAGGACCCAGCCATACCACTCCTGGGAATATACCCAGAAGATTCACCAGCATGCAATAAGGATACATGCTCCACTATGTTCATAGCAGCTTTATATATAATAGCCAGAAGCTGGAAAGAACCCAGATGTCCCTCAACAGAAGAATGGATACAAAAAATGTGGTATATATACACAATGGAGTACTATACAGCCATTAGAAACAATGAATTCATGAAATTCTTAGAGAAATGGATGGAGCTGGAGAATGTCATACTAAGTGAGGTGACCCAGTCCCAAAAGAATACCCATGGTATACAGTCACTGATAAGTGGATATTAGCCTAGAAGCTTAGAACACCAAAGACACAAATCACATATCAAGTGATGTCTCACAAGAAGAAAGGAGTGGACACTGGTGCTAGAATGGACCAAAACATCATTGTGGGAGAGTACAAGAACAGTAAAGTGGGAAGGGGTGGATGCGGGAGCAGGGGGAGGGAAAAGGACATGTGGGACCTTTGGGGGTGGGGAACCAGAAAAAGGGAAATGAATTGTAAATATAGAATATGTACAATAAAAAAAAATGTTTAAAAAAAATTAATTAATTAATAGCTATCTGTAAAGACACGGGCTTGTCACCTTTTGTCATCTTGGGCCTCCGCCCCCTGCAGGCGGCGGTTCCGGAACTCTAGAGAAAAACACCCCCCACCTCCTCCTGGGACTCTTGAGAGAAAAACAACTCTCTTGAGGAAAACAGCTCCCGGAATAACCACAGGGGTCCCAACAGCCCCTATGGAATGTCCCAAAGCCCCAGGAATGTCACTTAATGTAACACATAGTAAATAGTAAATGTGTGACTTTAGACTTCCCCTATTTCCTCCCCAGTCCTCCCCCCTCTTTTATGGTTTTTGCCTTTATAAGCTTGTCACAAGTTCAGGTGGGGGTCGAACTCCTCTACCCCTGCGTGGTGTATGAGTCTCGACCCCAGCATGCTGGCCTGAGATCTCGTTTAATCCCATCTTCAATAAACTTCGTGTGATCACAACGAATTCGGTCTCAGTGCCTTACTGGGTGCGCGCTACTCCCGAGACTTGAGTGAGGGTCTCCCTTCGGGGGTCTTTCAAGATGAGGCTCAAAATGCCCAGAAGGGGCAAAGTTTCACAGGAAAAAGGGTCCTATAGGAGTTTAGGTGTCCTTTAATAAGAAAGAGTTTATTCATTAGTTTAGGAAGAAAAATGGAGATTGATTACAGGGTTGCTGGAGATGGATAGACAGACAATTAGATACACACAGACAGACACACAGATTTACCTTTCTGAAAACCACTTCTCAGGTCTGTGCAGGCTTGAACATATTTTGGGTCTGCATGTTTCTGACAAGAATTGTTCTGCCTCTGTGTGTTCAAATTCATGCCCTATGCTATGCACGTTTTCTGACAAGTTGAGCTTCATTGAAGTGGAGTTTTCTTCATCCACATTTACATCAGTTTTGTCTTTAAAGCAACTGATTTATAGTCAAGTGTCTTAATAGTCCTGTATTATTTGAGAGTCCCATTCCTTGCAGTGAAATAATCTGGATGTCCATATGCAGCTACGGAAACTCTTAAACACTAACGAAGAGGGATCCTCATGTGTTAACTTCCATACAAAGAAAAATTGGGGTAACCTGCAAGATGTGCAGAGATTAAGATGGAGCAGAAACTAAGGTAGTGGCTCAGCTTGAGAATTATGCTATGAGAGGGAGCCCACCCCAACACTGCTAATGTTACTCTTCTATACTTGTACACAAGACCCTAGCATATTGTCATCAGAGGGGCTTCACCTAGCAACTGATGAAACAGATACAAAACCCTACAGCCAAACACTAGGCAGAGACTGGGAAATGCTGCATGCTGTGGAATAAGGGGATGAAGGATTATAGGAGCCAGATGGGTTAATGACATCATAAGAAAACACGAAGAGTCAACTAACCTGGGCCCATAGGGACTCACAGAGACTGAACAGCCGACCAGGGAGCATGCATGGGACTGACAGAGACCCTCGGCACATGTGGTACAGTTGTGTAGCTTGGTCTTCATGAGGGACTCCTCACAAAGGAAGCAGGGCCTGTCTCTAACTCTGTTGCCTGCCTTTTGGACCCTTTCTGCCTACTGGGCTACCTCATCTAGCTTCAATAGGAGAAGATGTCTAGTCTTGCAGCAATTTGATATGCCAGGGCTGTTTGATATCCATGGGAGACCTCCTCTTTCCTGAAGAGAAATGGAGGAGTGGATGGAGTGAGGAAATGTGGGGGAGGGGCTGAGGAGAAAAGGGAGGGGAAACTATGGTCAGGATATTAACTTTTTTCACTTTTTTATTAGATATTTTCTTTATTTACATTTCAAATCATATCCCTTTTCCTGGTTTCCCCTCTGAAAACACCCTAACTCATCCCCCTCATCCCTGCTCACCAACCCACGCACTCCTGCTTCCCAGTCCTCACATTCCCCTATACTGAGGCATCAAGCCTTCTCAGGACCCCGCTCCTCCCTTTAATGTCCAACAATGCCATCCTCTACTGCATATGCAGCTGGAGCCATGGGTCCCTCCATGTGTACTCTTTGGTTGGTGGTTTATTCCCTGGGAGCTCTGGGGGTACTGGTTAGTTCATATTGGTGCAACAGAATATTAGTTCATTAATTTAAAAGATTTTAGGTGGCTCTATTACAAGCATATTCCATGGGGCTGAAGAGGTGGTTCCAGTAGTTGAGAGCACTTGCTGTTCTTGCTGAGTACCTGGGTTCAGATCCTAGCCAGGACTTAAGTAACTATATCCACTAGTAACTCCAGTTCCAGGGAATCTAACATCCCCTCTGGCCTCTGCAGATACCTATGTATATTGGGTGTTCACACAGACAAGCAGGCACACAAACATATACAAAAATAAAATAAATAATCCTAAGGAGAATCCTCCATGTAAATAGAATACCCCAGGAGCTCATCTTCCTGACTTGACCCTGGTCCTGGGCTACCTCTAATATATTTGTTTTCCACCTTTACAAACCAATCAGAGCTGGAATAAAAATCTCAGTGTCCTTCCTGAGCTGGTGGGAAATTGCTCTGTAAGTTTAGGTGTATATACCATCCTTATGGTATGGGTGTGATTTCACAAATGGCTGGGTCAAGACCTCTTATCTTAACAGTCAATCTTTTTCATCATCATTCTCTTCAACATTCTGTCTGCAACCCTAACAGTGGAATTTCAGAACGAAGCCTTCCCGGGTTCTTCCTCATTACATTAACCACGTTTCAGAACTCTGTCTAGAGTGCTATAAGCACCTTTGCCAAGGGCTTCACATTTCCCTTGCTATTTGCTTCAAAATCTTCAAATTTCATCTACTCTGATTCACAGCCCGGCAGTTCATCAATTTTATTATTTTCATTGATAGCTTGCCATAACAACTTACTATTCTGTTCCCTCTCTCCCTCTCTCCCTCTCTCTCTCTTCCTCTCAACACTGCCTATGAGCTGCTGAAATCATCTCGGCACCTGTAAGATGTCTGCTTTCCTTAGACTATCTGCTAACTCAAGACGTCAGTGGCATTGCCAGTGTGGGCTGTCACATTAATCTTTCTATGCCTGACCTTCCCTGGCTGTCTGTTTCTGGCCTCCTCACATACAGGGAGAGTATCCAGACTCCCATCAAATAGATATTTCCAGGAAGCAGCCCTTCTATGCAAATAGTCTCTGCAAAGTGCTCATAACATGTCACCTCTGAGAACTACCAGATTCTTAGAAGCCTTAGAAGAAAGTCTCACTTATGTGCCTAAAATTCATACAGTGATCCTAACTAGTGCTTTTCTTTGAAGCCAGTCTCCCATTAGCAGCCCGGGCTTCACACTGAGATTGGTTTGTGTGTCTCTTTCAGGAAGCAGTGGCTTCTCAGATGGGGATAAGCCTGGGTGACCCCCTAACTCTTGGGACTCCAGACAGACTTGCTTTCTTATAAAACCTTCCAAATACCTGAGTGTATATTCCATTAGAAAGGCGGATTTGCCTAATGTTCCCTCATGAGGAAACTTCAAAGGTCTACAGTACGCTCTGCTTTTGCTAAGCATCATTGCAGATATATCAAGCCACAGGGAGCAGATGCATAAGCAAACAGGTGTAATATGCGGTGGTACTGGCAGAGATAGCATTCAGAGAGCTTTTTTTGGGAGACACAAAACAGATAATCCCCCAGCCTAAGGCATCGGGATGGGAACCCAGGACTTGAAAATTTACTAGGGACATCCACATCTCCACATGTTACAGTTCATTAGTGTCTTCTGGGATATCTAAAAATAAACCCCAGCAAGAGGAAGATAAATTATAGATTCACTTCTATGGATACTTCTAAGGAAGTGTAGGCATTAAAAGATACCACAAGGGTGTCCCAACCTATCTATCAGCTTCTGAAATGCTGGGAAAGTTTGAACAAGTGCCTCCTACTAGCTTTCGAGTATTCTTCAGAGAGCCTATACAGAGGTGGTAACAGTAGTCTGCACTTAGCCCCTTAGTTCTGATTTCCATGTAAATAATTACACATTTTTGTAAACGACTCCTGACATATCTCGTAGCTCAGAACACCAGTGAGAGGGCAGACGCAAATGTCTTGCCACTTCTTAGGGAACATCATTAGGAGTGTGAAGTTCAGGAGAAGGTGCTGACACACCATTTGACATTCCCTCCTGAGCAATCCCATCTGCCTCTAAACCTAACCTCACCCTGACTGCGTGTGGTTAGAGAGAAGATGTGGACATGATGGACTTTCACCTCCCAGTTCTGTCTTCATCTTCACACTAGGGATCGGTGTGCCTAGAAGATCACCCATTCCAGGTTTTCCTCCTGCCCTGAGGAGCATCTGGCCAGCACTTCAGCTTCTATGAGCTTGACTGCTTTACCTTCCCTTCATTTTCTACTAAGTGGGGGAGCCTGCCATTTCTAGTCTCTTCTCAAAACCACAACTGTTCTCAAAATTAATCAACAAATCACCAGTTTTCCTAACAGATCTGCTATTTAGTCAGCTTGAAGAGAAGGACAACATCAAGTTTCCTGGTCAAACCTGGTGTCTGAGACAAAAAAGAACCCCAGTCTTCAGTGAGAGAATTAAACACACACACACACACACACACACACACACACACACACACATACATGAGAAATGACAGGAATGTTTGCCCCTCACATTGTATCCTTTGGAGCAGTTATCCCCAATGTCAGGCTCCTTTCTGCCTTTAGGTTCTGTTATATTCCTGGGAAATCTATTTTTGTTTGTTTCAGTTAACTCTAGTTCACACCATGCAGGACCAACTTCACAAGGATGCATCACCTAGGAGGACTCCCCACTCAGTGTTTGGCATTCTGTAACCACCACCGCAAAGTTCCTAATAACGTGAGGCACATAGATTTGTTCTAAGTAGGATTCAGTAAGACCCAGAATGGGTGTTCTCCTGGGCACACCAATTCTTAGTGCAGACGAGAAGAATAAGAAAGGTCGCGTACATTCAACATGTCTGTGTATCCTCTCACCTACTCACTAGCTCTTGGATAAGACAAAAGTCTGGGTTGGATGCCCTAGAAAACTTTAGTTCAAATACAGCCTCTACAGATGCCTCTCTGCCTTTTCATCACACCAAAATAGCTTAAAGACTTCTACTAGCAGACACTGAAAGGGTTGGTACTGAGCACATATGTTGTGCTATTTCCAGAATAAGAATGATGGCACCCTCCTGGGTGCTGGATGTCAAAGGCCTGGTGCACGACACAGATATCCAGAGAACTGCTGCGGAGAACATCACATCGTTGAGTGCCCTGTCTGCTGTGGATTTAGGATACGAAATCTTGGGAAGGGAGGATGCTTGATTCAAGTTCTCCGCTCAAGCAAGGTCAGGATGTGTTGGTTGGGGCATATCTATATGAGGATTGCATACTGCAGGAAAGACCTCTAGCTATCCTATGGGTCAGCAGTCACACAGAGCCTGTCCTCCATACTCAAAGAAGCAACCCTGAACAGTCCATTTCAAGCACAAATGAGAATACATATTTGGGTACCTTTAAGGAACAAGCTTTTCCTGCTTTTGTAAAGGAAGCCTAAACATACATTGTCTTTTGGCTCTCCAAATCACAAGTCTTCATTTCAATTCCTGTTGCTTGCAGCCAAAGGACTCCTAAAGTGTACACCACACAGCACGGGGCTCAATATTTTCATAGTTATCATGAACCTCTTTTGTATGAGTCAATGCTGCTTTGTAAAATTTTCCACTTGGGTTGGAAGCGTTTGTTCAAATTGTTTTCCATTTTAAAATGATGAATCCTCTGAGACCTTGTCTTACCTCTGTTTTGCTTTTTGGGGGGTGGGGGTGGAAGTGGAGGAAGGGGGTTTCTGAACATAAAAGTCACACTCACTGTGTGTTTACAAAATAAATGCCAATATTATCAGCCACTGAGACAAGAATGCTTTCCAGGATCACCAGATTTTATCCAGCTAATGACAGATAAGAAAGGAGGCTTAGTCTATCAGCTACATATTGACAACTGCTTAGTTAAAGCCCCATTTCCATTCCAGCACTAATGCCAGGCTGGCAAGGCAGATAAACACTCTCCTATTCAGAACCTTAGCCCTCAGGTCAGGTTATGCTAATCTCATTTAGAACTGTCTTGCAAGCATTCTGTCCATTTAACCCTAAATGCCAAGATATTTAGCAACATGTATTGCTTGGTTTAAAGTGTTTCAGTCTGTTTATCAAATATGTGAGCAAAATTTTTTTCTAAAAGGTACACACTGTAATTATAATTATCTTTCCTTTCTGCTTTTGTTTTAGTTTCTAGTTAGGGGAGAAGGAGTTGTAGGAAGGGAAGGAAGAGAAGAAGAGACGTTGTGTCTCTGTCCTTGTTGATTGATTGGGCTGGCTATCACATAGGTAATGAATTGCTATAGTATGCCAGGCACATTCTTTTCTTAGACATTAAGCTGTGAAGATATGACCATGTGCTTGCTATCTGGGGCGTCCACCCTCATGGCAAGGCAAATAACACAGAGACAAACACAAATATGTAATACAGAGTGTCCAGTCAGGCTGCTTATGAAAAGCAGTTGAGCAAGCTTTGGTCTCGGGAACAATAACAGTGCTTCTGTGATATGTAGACATCAGAGCAGAGACATAAAGAAGGTGACCACTCTCAAAGGTAAAGAGGATGGATGGCCATGTCCAAGGCCTGGCAGGAACCAATGGGTTTCTGTAGAAAGAGTATGTGGGTAGTAGGTGGCCACCTGGGAGGCCCCACATTCTCATAAGGCTGAAAGGATATGAAGATGACCATAAAATAGGTACAAAGGCAGACCACTGGCTGAGCTCTAATCAGCATTTCTAAGGGTAAAGTTTCGCAGTCAAGCAGATGCCCTGAATATGACCACAACTCACATGGACCCAAATCCATACCAGAATTGGGTCTTCCATCACTCGTTCCAATTTTCTCTAAGAGGCAAAAACTAGAGCACCCCAATCAGGTGTGGAACTGCACCAGGACCCATCCACAGCCCCTGAACTATTAAGACTTTTTTTCCCTATGCGCAGTGCCCTGGCCAGCAGATAGACCAGGGGCAGAAATCAACTATGTTCAGCTCCCATAGTGACAGCAGGAATCCTGCTCATGAACATCCCAAGCTCAGGCAGGATAGCAGGTGGAGGTGCCCCACAAGGCAGCAAGCCTACCTTTGCAGACGGTGCCATTTCCCACATAGCCTGGCTGGCAGGTGCAGCTATGTCCCTGGACTGTGTTGGTACAGATGGCATTTTTGTCACAGTTGTGTTGTCCGCTGCCACAATCATCATGCTCTGCAGGGTGGGAAAGGAGAAGAAGAGATGCCATTATAAAAGTATGAACAACTGGACTGGAAAAGTGTGCTAGTCATGGTGAATCTAGCATTTGACATAAATCTGAGGCAAGAGGATACCAAGTTTGAGGCAAACCTGGAATACATAATAACTTCCTTTTTATATCCATTGTCTTTGTTGTAAAGGAACCATGGAACCTATATTATGCTAATATTTGAGTTTTAGAGGATGATCCTCAATCATGGTGTTGACAAAATCTGTATTGGTGAATTTCATTTGTGATGAACTTTCATGATTCTAAACATCCTGGATATACAAAAGCAAGTGTATTCTAATGGCACTCCTTGACCCAGATCATGGCAACCAAAGTTCTCTTCAAAGATTCCTAAGTGCATCCAGGAGTATAGTACAGCATAGCCAATCCTGGAAAAACAGTGCCTTAGTGTAGCATGTGGCAACTGTAAAACAACATAAATTGATTGAAAACTCTGAGTGTTTTGTGCTGCTCAGACACCAATATGCACCCAACAGGGACATAGGAGCGAAGTGATACAGTTTTAAGTAGGTGACTATATTTCATCCTACCATCAGGACACATCTAAAGCAAAGGATGCTCTGTTAATAATGGTGTCATGATAACAGGAATAAATCTGAATGATTTCAACAAACCAGTATGTGTTGTCATACTAATAGGAGCACATGCAATGAGAATGAGAATTCATGACAGAGAAGTCATTGTATCTACAGAAGAGAAGATACTTCATATGAGAATATATATCCTTTTCTTTCAAGAGAAGGATGGTCTTCTAAGCCAGAGCTGCCTACAAAATATACACACACAAAAAAAGAATAGTGTGTGGAGGGGGGAGTGGTTATGAAACATTCCCAAGTCAGACCCACCCTTGACTATCTGCTCGTGTCTCTTAGTACCCTAGAGGACAATTCTTTTATGCAATAACCTGGCACCACTGCTGTCTTGGCAATAAAACTTCATTCTTGCTCAGTATTTATTTAGCATTCTCTTGGGTTTTCATGTTGTTTTCCTGACTCAAAATGCTCACCATTCCATATGGTTAGAGTAAATATAGCTCTGTCTAGCTTTAAATGCCAGTTCAAAGCCATACTGAAAGAACCTTTCCAAATCTGTTCTCTTAGACCACGTGAATTTCAGTCATCTTACTTGTTCTATCCATGCAATCCTGCATTGTGATATTTTTCACATATTGTCATCAATGCTAATTAACTTTGAAGAAACTCATGTTATATTTGAGGGACATTTTGAAGTCTGCACTTTACCACCACTTTAGATAATGGTATTGAACCCAAACACTAAAATACATTTTACAGGTGTTCAGTTATTTAACTTACCAACAACATGAGAAGCTTTCTCATTTGATAATGAAGGAAGCAGAAAAAAGACACATTAAACAGCTTGCCCAGCATCAAAATATGGGTGAGTGGGGGGTCTCAGATTTGAGAATATTCATACCAGATAAGCCATTCCAGCAATGAACAGTGGTTGCAAGCTACCTGGTTATGGTCAGTGGAAAACCATGACAAATGTAAGTGTCCTCATCTTTCCATTGATGAAACAAGTATCTTCTATATGACTCCTGGATTCTCATGCATCTTCTAATACTTCCTGAGAGTCTGGAAGTCCACCCAGAGGATGAAGCATGTGAAACTCCCATATCTCATTATCCGTAGCCTTTCCCAAGTCTAAAAACTGGGTCTTTAAACAGATGTATCTGACAAAGAAGAACATGCAATACACCATTTCCTTCTTAAAACACCAAATTGCTTTTCCAGATGCTGCAAACAATGCCAAAGGTACAAGATATGTAAGGACTCATGAAATATAGCAAGATATGAGAGTGAAGAAAGCAGAACCCAAAACCAGACACCCCCAGACTGAAGATCCTGGATTTGAGAGTTTCTAGCAATGTGCACTATCAAAAGTTGTCCAGTCTCTATGTGTTGTATTTACTAATAGTAAAATGTGAGTCAGCGGTACCTATCTCCTGAGCGTGTACTAAAAGTCAGTTAATGAAGGTGGGAGACAGTGTATTGCTGTTAGTAAATGCTCCAAGAATAAGTAACTTTACTTCACTGTCACTATATTACCATAACTACTATTTTCTACTGTCACTCATAGTACCTCAACTACTTTTAGACTTACTTATTGGACAGCAGTTAAAATTAATAAAATGTTTTCTTTCCCTTAGTAGTCACAGGCTAGAAGACTCAAACGTCCTGCATACTGCCAAACGATAGCAGAAGAAATAGCCAGGGAATCACTATTGGCCTTTTGATAACTTCTTTTATCAGAATGCTTTATAATAATTCATCTCTGAGTTGTGTAGATTTCTCTTTTGCAGAACCAAGATAACCCTGTCTCCTTCCCACCCCTGCAGGGCTCCCATACCACTGGCCCTCTCAGGTAAGCCCCAGCCACACCTTCCCGATCGCTCTGCTCCCTCCCTACCCCTGCTTTCCCTCTGCCAGTTCATTCTTCATGCCACATGTATGGAAATCTTTTGGGAAATAAAATCTGGTTCTCCTGCCATTCCTAGTTAAAGACAAACAAAAGCCAGCTACCCCGTCACTGTTTTTAAGTAAACATTTTATTTTAAACCATCAGACAAAGCATGGTGTTGTCTCTGCTCCTTTCCAACCAAAACTGCTTTGTCTCCTCTTTGCAAAGGTCCTCATTTCTTCTTGCCCATAGGCACTTTCCTCTTCCACCTACATCATAGTATTTTCCTGTCCTTGAGATCTCAGTTAAACCTTTACCTTATTGCAAGAAGAAAACCCGATTCCCTGGTCTGGAGCCATTTGCCCTGGAACATTTGTACATCACAGCCAGCACTTCTCCAACTTCACGGGTTAATCACACTTATATTGCTACATTCATTAATGTATGATGGATGCCTTCCTTCTCCACTAGAACACAAATCTCTTGAGGATAGGAATTATCTTTCTGTTTTTCATTCTCCCCAGCCTCTGGCAGAGCTTCTGAAATTTAAGTGCTAATACAAATATGAGAGTAAGGGTAATGTCTGGCACAAGGGGTGAGGGGAGGGGCATAGAGGGAGGGAAGGTAAAAGATGCAGAGGACTAAGAGGATTAAGACAAGAAAGTGGTATTGACCTGGGTAGGAGATTGAGAGGAGCAAAGCTAAGCAAGGAAGCAAGCTGATATGGTGGCCTTGTGTTTGTTTCTCACGGTGAGTCTGGAGACAGCCCAAGAAGAAATAGAGTACAAATGCTATTGAAGACATAATCCACACATAGAAATAAAGCGTTTTCCAGCCATGTGTCTGTGAAAAGGCTTGAATCTGGATCATGCAAAGAACTTTTTACAATGCAGTGCTAAAACATTAATCGTTGCGCACACCTGTAATCCCAGCACTTGGGAGGCAGAGGCAGGTGGATTTCTGAGTTTGAAGCCACCTTGGTCTACAGGACAGCCAGAACTACACACTACACAGAGAAACCCTGCCTCGAAAAACCAAAAAAAAAAAAAAAAAAAAAAAAAAAAAAAAAAAACCCAAAAAAAACATTAATCGTGTTGTAATGGAGCACAAAAAAAGTCAGTGGCAGTTTTCCTCGAAGAAAGATATCCAGATAGCAAATAAATACATGAAGAAATGTATATCTATTAGGAAATGTTAAGACAAAACCAAAATGTCACCTCCAACCCATTAGAATAACCAAGACTGCAAAGACAGAAAATAGTAAACTGGCAAATTGTGTAAAGAAATTGATTAGTCATACATTGCTAGGAGCTGTGTAGAATACTTCAGCTACTTTGGAGAGTAATTTGACAATTCCACAAACTATGAAGCAAAGGCTTATCATAACGACCCCAGCAATATATCCAAGAGAAAAGAAAATCAATGTCCACACATAGATTTGTATTCCAATGTTCATAACAGCTGAAAGCTGAAGCGGTGGTCCACTGATGAGTGTACAAAGGAAATGTGAAATCATCACACAGTGGATTATCACCTAGTGATGATGGAGCGCCGATAGATCACACAACACACAACACAAATGCCAAAATCCTTATATGAAATGAAAAGAGCCAACCATAAAGTCACACATATTAAGGGTTTCAGTTTTGTATAAATATCCAGATTAGGTAAGTTTATGAATACAGAGAGTTGGGTTCATAGTTACTGATGACTAATATTAGGGGGAGGGGGGAGTAATGACTATTGATGGATGTGAGGTTTTCTCTTCCCGGTGATGGATACATAAAACTAGGTCATGGAAATGATTTTGTGAATCTAGCAAGATGTGTCAGCAGGTAAGAGCCCTTGTCACCATGCCTCATATCTCGATTTTGATCCCTGAGACTCACATGGTGAAAGGAGAGACTGGGTTCCTCTTGTTTGTTCCTCTTGGGTTCCCTCCACACATACTGTGGAACACATGCTTCTCCCACACACACACACAAAAAAAAAATAAATAAAATATAGCTATTTTAAAGGAGTGAATGCCATACTCCATGAACCAAACATCATCAAATGCATTTAAAAGATCACATGGAATGCTTTGTCCATGCATTCACAGGAATATAAAAGCTCACTGGGGTATAGACCTAAATGAAATGGACTTCAGAGAATAGAAATTCTTTATGCTGATTATCTTGCTAATGGCCCAGCTATATTCTGTTCTTCTCTAGTTGAAAATCTTGCCTATTTCATAGTGGCATCCAAGATGAGTTATGTACAAAATAAACACTTCAATTAAAAGACATTTCCCTAGTTTCTTAGATACAAATTCTGAAACTCTACGATCTGGGCTTAAGGATGTAGGTTATTTATAACACAACACAATTCTCTTTTCTTCAAGCAGCATTTTTCAATGTCAAAATAAAAGCAGCTCTAGGATCACTGTGTGCCAGGATGGAAGACTAAATCATGTTCATTACTGTACGCCTTTTACCCATCAGGGTCCCAGCACGATTCCAGGAAACATAGACAAAAGCTCTTGGGACAGCTATCCAAGCCTCACAGCAGGTATCTGCCTAGCCAGAAAAAGGTCTTGGAGGCTAAAACCCTGCTGATTCCCAGCTGAAGTCAGGTGCTAGAATCTAATCTCCATGAACCACCAGTCCCCCTGCTTGGGGAACAGCATAAGAACTCTCAGGCCTGTTTTTCCCTGCTCCAGAGACAAACTGCATTAACTTAAACCACTTCCAGAGCTACAAACGCCCATCCTGGCTCCCCTAGGAGAGGCTGTTCCACGGAAGGGGTCTAACTCTGCACTAGTAGAGCTGGCCTTGCAAACAAAGAGGTAGTCCTTAAAGCTCTGAGTGTGGAGACACCCAAAATGGATATGTCACTAAGAGACAATGGAGACAGTGGGAGAAATGGGTAAAAAGACTTGCTCTCTTCCTTCCTAATTCTTCAAAAACAGGAAGAAGAAAACTGAAAAGTAAAAACATTATCTTGTACTTTTGACTTGGATCGATGGCATTATGTAATAAACATGGCAAATTGTATGCACTATAAAACTATACTTACACATGATACTACTGCATATGTAGAGAAAGACTGTAACACTCTATGTTAAACCATTAGCAGTGATTTGTTAGTTAGCTGGGCAGAGGAGAAATGGGAGATACTTGTACTATTTCTTATTCACCTCAGGTTTTTGAAATTTTACTACCAGCATGTATTTTTTTTTTTTTTTTTTTTTTTGGTTTTTTCTAGACAGGGTTTCTCTGTGTAGTCCTGGCTGTCCTGGAACTCACTCTGTAGACCAGGCTGGCCTCGAACTCAGAAATCCGCCTGCCTCTGCCTCCCAAGTGCTGGGATTATAGGCGTGCGCCACCACGCCCGGCCCAGCATGTATATTTTATTGCTAAATAAGAGTTTGGGGTGATTGGAGCTGGAACTAAGAAGAACCAAAGTGAATTTCAGACACATCCAAAGATTCTCTGTGAAGAGGCAAAGCTTTGGAGACTGGCAAAGGTGGACAGGGATGTCCAAGTTGTTACTTGCAGGATCATTAACAAATGGTACTTCCATTTGCATACAAAATGTAACCAAAAGAAAGACTTAGTCTTCATTTCCTCAGATTCAACGGAGTATTCCACAAGACAGATGTTGAGAGACATTTATTTAATGACTACTCATAAAGTCTATAATGCATACAGTATTGAAAATGGAACAAAGTTGGCACTTTTAAATGATAGACGACATCAACACTGTCACCATCACTATGTTAGCATTGCCATCTTCATCACCACTAACACCATCATAACCACTATAGTCACTCTGTCACCATAAGCATTCTTACTAGACCAACACTATTACCATCTCACTGTCACCATCACCACAAAGCACTTCTCATCACTATTACCATCACCACCACCCTCACCACCACCATAGCCACCTCAATTACCACCATCATCATCACAACTTCACCACTCGTCACCACCACCACCACCACCACCACCACCACCACCACCATCACCATCATCACCAGTACCACCATTAGCAGCACTAGCAACATCAGCATTTAGGTCATTTCCCTACTCCCCAGGAATCCGTGCCCAATAATGGTTTACTAATTATTTGTGTTTCCTCTATATTCCTGAGTTCCTAGATCTGATATTCTGGAAAGCCAAAAGGCCTGAATTCCAAATCAAATCTCCCTTTCTATATAATTCACTGACTTCCTGATCTTAAAAAGCATGTATAATATCTTTCAGTCCCTTTGTTGTTGCCCTTAAGTGTGAGCAGGATCAGTTCAGAGAGAGGTTGGGAGAATTAGCAGAGAAGATATGCAAAAAGGAGACATTTCCAGACACAACAGGGCTGATGTACACAGGAACATATAAAGATTTTTAACAGTATGCACAAAACTTGCCGAAGCACAAGCTAGACAAACCCCTAGCACAGGAAAGAAAGAGAAAGTAGATACAAAGACCCCCACACCTAGCCAAGAAGATATTTGCAATTCACAGCTTCTGGGAGAGGAGAAATCAGTTTTCTCTAAAGGAGTGTCACTCGGTCTATCAACCACACTCCAGGGCAAACATCATGTTCAAGAATATTTTGCCAATACAGAAGAGAATCTATGCTTTTGTTTTGTTTCAGGCTTAGATTTTGACTGGGAGAAAAAAAAAAGTACAGGAAACTGGGTGGGTAGGAAGTGGGTAGAGCATCTAGGAGGGATTGGGGAAGGAAGGGGAAAGAATATGATCAAAATACATTGTTTTAAAAATTAAATAAATAAACAAACAAACAAACAAACATAAGACGTGCTAAGCAGCTTCCTAGCCAAGTGATACAGATTCAGTTATCATTAGTTACTGTAGCACTGGGATAATTTAGAAATGCACCATTAAACTATGAAATTAACAAATAATTGGTATCTGGGCCTGTGCTGTGAGACTTCACTTAAAGCATCCAGTCCAGCAGGGATACTCACAACTGACACAAAAACAAGACACAAAGCAGCTTGTTTGACTTTGGTTCCTTTTAATGGTCCCATGCTTCGCGCATGCCCAAAGCGACCCTTTCCCTGAGCCCTTTTATCTGTCTGCTATGAAGAAAGCAGCTTCTGATGTTCTCCTTTGGTTCCACAGCTACCTAGAGAAACTGGAAAGAAATGCTGAAAATAAAACATGGCAAGAAAAATAATGTGGGCTTAATCTTTTCTTTTTTCTTTCTTTCTTTTTTTTTTTTTTCTTTATCACAAACGTTTGCTTTGGGGATTGTGCCTGAATGAGTTGTCCCTTCTTTTTCTGCAAAATAAAAGTGATGGATTCGCAGGTGACCATGAAGCTGCCTGGAAGCTCTGAAACTCCAGACTTGTGAAATTCCAAAGGAAAATAAAATAAAATTGAAGGCTTGCGAGAGTTCAAGACCATGCCACCGGCCTGACCACAGTTCTCAGCCCATCCTTCATTCCAGCTGAATCCTTCGGCCGTACCTAAGTGTAACCAACTGAATTTCCCCCAACATTTTCTGTGATCATAATGTGATCCTATTGGGGAAAATGGATATCTAAAGGCAATTTGCAAAGAGGGTTCTTACATTCATATCAGAAGAAATGACATGCAGATACATAGAAGAAAAAAGATCAACCGAAGATATAAGCAAATACTAGACACTGCTAGAAGTCAAGGAACTCCAGGAGCCTCAGAAGCCAAGAACCCTGGACAGTGGGAGCCTAGATGACTAGAAAAGGCCAAAAAGGATTATTCAATGGAGTCTTTAGAAATGTTGCTTATTCCTTTAGTTTACAGTTTCAAACCTCTGAAATCAATGACAAAGAGGGAAAAGATCTATTGGAAAACTGTTGGAAGCCAACAGTGTGTGCAGTGTGCCTAGCAGGATCAGGAAGTCAATGCGATCACTGTAATTGAAAACTTCTATGAAAATCCTACACCAAAACGTCCTGAGAGAGGAGGGAGGAGGGAAGCTCAGTGGGCTTCTGTGTTTGCTGGAGAGACCACAGAACAGTGGGCAAATAGGTATGCATGTCCACAGTGTTTGAAGGGAAGAGAAAGAAAATGGAGTTACAGGCAGACACGCTAAGCCTCTTCCATAGCCCCAACGTGAAGCAGCCATGGGCTACAGGGAAACCTTTTGCTCCCGAGTCTGTCTCCTTCTGTGTAAACTAAATAAAATGAAAATAGAATTACAGAAAAACACCCTCTCAGTGTCAGTCCTTCATGTTTAAAACATCCCTTCATTTCTACTGACTTCATCCTCCAACCCCACTGTACTCGCTTGAATAGTGTCCTCCCAAATCTCTGTCATTTTCCCTGCTGAGGACTATGAGAATTAAGGAAAGTACAACTAGGGCGTATTGATCAGAGTTTAACACCCACTAGATTCCTGATTCTTGTCATGTTAACCTTTATCTACCATTTAGACTCCAACTACAAAGCCCAGTAAAAGAGACAACATCAGGTTAACTGAGTATCAAAGGAAATATATCACCTTAGAAATGAAACTGAAGGAAAGCCTAAAGGACTCCATCTTTGGCACCTACGCTGTCCCAACAGTTTATATCACGACAGTGAAAAGAAAGTCCCATGGGAGCTGAAGTCCAGTTCAATGGACTTCTTTTCCTTTGATACTCACATTCTAGGTTCAACTCCCAGTACTCTAAATAAGTAAAATCTCTGCAGCGTGCTAAAGCACTGGTTTCTCTTAGTCTGATAGGCTGGGGTAATCTTCTTTATTGACTACCCATAAGTTGGAATCCTTTTCCATATTTTTGACCAGCAGAATCTACCTGAGTTCCAGAGTCCTGGTAAGTATACTAAAATGATCACCTCCATCAAAGAAGGAGGGGAAGAAAAAGAAGGGGGATGAAGATGAAAGAGGAAGAGGAAAGGCTGAGGAGTTGGGGGGTAGGGTGGCAGTGAGGATCAAGAGAACAAGGAAAAAGAGGTGGGGTTGTGTGGAACATGGTAAGGAATATGATATATTTGTGGTCTTTTCTTTCCTTGGGTTTCCAAGTTTACCTCCAAAAAATACAAGGGAAAAGAAGATCTAAAAAAGAAATTCCAACACTGTATCAAGCACAGGGAATATGATAAGAGTATGTAGACACGGAGCCTGACTTCATGGATTCTACAATCAAGAGACACAATGACCATTCTTATCTCAAGTGATACATGTTAAGCCAAGAGTGAAGCAGGGTACCACAGTAACACACAGCAGGGTACCATAACCCAGGGCTCTGAGAAGTTTACGAAGATAAGTGACATTTAATTAAAAAACCTGAAATGAAAGTAGAAATGTGAAAGTGAATTAGTCACTGCTCGGATGTACACACAACATGAGCACACGGTGCATCTGGCTCCCCACAGTGATTCAGCTCTTGCAGCTCCCTGGCATTTTCCTGTGTTAGGGGAAGGTTAGGTTTTCCAAATTTGTCTTTATTTTGCTTCCCACATGCTGATCCTCAATGTAATTTCATCCACCTCTATCCAAAGGTCTAATTTAATCACATTCCCTTTGATTCAATGCTAGTTTTAGATCTCTGTAACCAATGAAATGTAGCATCAACTGCGCTACTTCCAAGGCCTCTGAGAAGTTGATTAGCTTCTGGGATAACCCATGTCTGTAGATTTCACATCCAGGTATCATGTCTCAAAACCCAACTACCATGGTGTCAGAAACTAAGAACACAGAGATGTGATCATTGGAACATGCCAGACAACGTGGCCAACTGAATTCAGCCTTCAAGGCATAGAGCAATATTTTTGACAGCTGAAGAAAGAAGCCTTCAGTGGACTCTGCTTACAAGTTTTGCTAAGCCCTTCCTTCTCCCTTGAATCCTTCTTGATTGAGGACCAAATATTAAGGAGAAACAAGGGGGGGAAGAAGAGATGGGAAGAAAGAAGGATAGAGGGGGAAATAAGAGAGACAGAGAGGGGGGGAAGAAAGGAGGAAGAGGGAGGAATGGAGGAAGAGAGAGAGAGAGTAGGGAATGGGAAGAAGAGGATGAGGGAGGCAGGGAGGATTGAAAACTAGATCCTGAACACAAAATCTATGGTCAAATTCATAGCTCAACTATATGATGTCTTACCTGCCACACCAACTGTCACAGGACTGAATGGGATTTTTGTGAAGTGTCAGGCTGGGAAGCCACTAAAGTACTCAACATTTGCTTCCAATGCACTTGCTCTCTTCTAAGCACAGGGTGCTAATGATTTAAACATCTTGCTGTTGTAAAAAGAGTTCTTATTTTAACAGGAAAAGCAAATGCTAGGTCAATAAGCATGATTTGTTTATTTAAAAGTGATCTTTAAATCCAAGAGAAATGAGACAGAGCTAGGAAATGAAGACATGAGACAATCATAAAGGAACAGCAGGGATCCTTCTGTCCACATCTCTATGACTGTACTTCTTGTGAAAACTCTAGCAGGACAACAGAAGGCCGTGTGCAGAAAACCATTTGACTGGGACAATGTCCCTGAAAAATGAATCCATTGAGGCTTGGACCAGGCTATACTTTTGTCCCCAATTCAAGATTTAGACCTACTCTATCCAACAGAGCAGTGACTAACACAATTGGCTACCAAGCTTTCAATAGGTAAGCATGATGACTGAGATGTGCTGCCATTAGAATATATTCCCTGGATTTCAAAAACACTCCAAACAGTAAGAATAAAATATCTCATTAACAATTTTCTACTAGCTATATATTGAAATATTTTGAACATTTTACATTCAGTAAAAATTGTTTTAAATTTTATTTCACCTGTGTCATTTTCCTTCCTTAACAAGTATACCAAAAATTTTAAATTATATATTTTATGATACACACACACACACACACACACACACACACACACACTGCTACTCAAACAGAAGCAGTACTTTGTAAATGTGAAGAAAAGGGAAGCATCTTTGAGATTTTGAATTTTTAAAGAAAATGGTAAATGGGGTTTATTTTGAAAGCCGGGTATTCACTGTACGATAGTGGTTGCCTAGAGTACTGTTTTAGAAGATTGAACACCAAACACCAGCTGAGGAAAAACCTGCTTTACTCAGTTAATTTTAAATATTTGGCACAGATACCAGAAGAGAGTCCACAAGTACACCATGTGTTGATTATCCTCCAGCCACCTGCAGTGAACAGGCATTCCTGCTGGAGGCCTGAGCTGTGAACAGGAACTCCTGCTGGAAGGCTGTCTTCCATGGGTTGGAAGGCTGCCAGCATGGACTTTGATGACCTGCTTGCTCCTGCTGGTTGATGTCTCATCATATCCTAGACTTGGGGCTATTTCATCCACCTTCTGGATGGGGAATGCACCCTCAGCCTCTTTTCTCACCTTTGGGGGGGCTAATGTAGATGGTATATCTCAAGCGTTGGCATGTATCTGAATTGTTTGGAGGGCTTAAGGAAATGCAGATTGCTGGGTACTGCCTGTGTAAAGTATCTGTATGGTAAACTGGTTTGGGGCTGGGGGATCCAGATGCCAACAAGTTACCAGGTGGTACTGTTATATTTGGTTCCTGAGTTTATAAAAATTTACCTTGGGCCAGCTCCCTGATCTTGCCCATGCATTTAATAATGTAGGCAGTTTAAAAAGATAGCAGTGTGTAACTGAATGCAAAACCAAACCACCCAACTAGTAATTTCAATGTGTGGGTCCAGACACAAGCAGCTAGTAAGTACTAGTTTATTTAGTCTTCCTGTTAACCCTTCTTTCTAGGTGGCGCAAAGGACAAGGTTGAGGTAGAATTAAAACAACCAAACCTACACTCATCAAGAATCCTCATCTGGGTCTACAGTGTACCAGAACCAGGCCTAGGCTTAAGTCTATCCCATCGGTTGATAGGTAGAAATCAGAATGGGACACTATGTGTGAAGATATATCTGGTAGCACAGCAGAAGCCTAAGTTCCCAGAAATGCCATCCAGCCAAAGGCATGACAGAAACTTACAGGCAATTCTTTAATGATATTTTAATGGTAACTAAAGGTCACTCTGTACTTATTCCCTGTCATTGGCCTCATAATTACTATTGTAACATGAAGGACACTGACATTATAACCATCAACTGACTCCAGACAGGTTAAATTTGATAGAATGGAATAATCAGCATTCACAAGGATCCCTACACGGAAATTCCATGCAGCTAGCATCTAATCACAGAATATCTACAAAACTCGGAATTTCTGGTATAAACATCATGAGGTGGTTTCTCCTCCCGTGAAAGTGGGACAAATCCTCAGAATCTGAAATCCGATATTGACTTCTTCCTCAGCACCAGAAGTGAAGCCTGCAGACAGTCTTTAAAACATGTCCTTTATCTCCATCACTCCGAAGAAAGGGAAAGCTCTGAAACATCAAATGAAATGACTTATTCCTGCAATTTTCTGGCGCTTGGTAACTTTGCAGAAACAACTCAAAATTTCCCAGCATCTACCTGTCAGAAAAGTTCTCAAATCTCTGCATCCACTTTAGATTTATTTACAGAATTATTTTCGCTTCTAAGAAACAGTATCCCTCTTTTAAATGATTATATTTTTTATTGTTTGTTGGATATGGGAAAGATGCTGGCTGCCTCTGAAATACAAATTAATTTTCAAATATTTATAAATTTTACCCCACAAGATGTTAGCAACAAGATGCCTCATGTTATACCATTTCCTCTGTAGGGTATATGCAGACAGTTCTTCCCAAAGTACCCTCTTCCCACCCGTTTTCTGTGTGTTGTCAGACAATCTCTCTTTCTATGCTTCTGACTGATCTGTACCAATTTGTACTGATCAAAGCTGCCAACCTTTCCTATGAAGCTCCATTCCAACCTTTCTGAGATAAGCCCTATTCTTGAATATGTAAATCAACTATCTTCAGCATTGCAAACTCTCCCATTTACCGACCTATTGAAATGCAATATGATATCCTTCCCTGATCTTTGTGTTTAGGAGAAGGCTCACCAAGAAATGAATAGCCAGCATTTGTATTACAAACATATCACTGTTAACCACGTACATTGTATAAATGGTTTTCATTCATCAGGAATCAATAATGTTCAAGCAATGAGTAGATCTTACCAAATCCTCCGATTATTAAAACTTGCATCAGATACCACCCATGACAAAGTAAATATATATATATATATTATATATATATATATATATAAATATATATATAATATATATATATATATATATATATATATATATCACCCAAATAGGAAATCAAACTATCTCAAATGTTTGGCTTGATGTGACTTCTACTGAAAAGACTATATATTTATGCATAATAGTGTGGCCACGCCTTCTCCCTGGGCATTCTGTTTAGTTTAACTTTCTCTTATGCTCCAGGATGGAATATAAATAAAAGTCTTCATAAAATCTCCACAGGAAACACTGATTAGAAAATAATAGCACTATAGAATGTGCTCTTTAACTGTGCCCAGGAGTCAACTGGAAAATAAGAACATGAAATAAGCTGTCTGTAACAGTGTTTATTGCTGGCTTTAAAAAGAGGAATAAGCAATTATATTGTAGTATGATGTTTAGTTCTCAGTATGCACACACACATGTACAAATACACACACACACACACACACACACACACACACACACAGCATGCTATTGACCCAAAACAGAATCTTTTTAAAAAGCAAACTAGGAATTAAATCTTAATTTCATTTGCTTAAATATACTGATTTAAATGTGTATCTAATCAAAACTCATGATAAATATTTGTGATTTGCTTAATTATTGGCATGCACTCCAATGAGAGCTTTGCCATCCCAACTACTAATGAATAATATACCTTTGAAAGCTCCCAGAACATGCTATGAAGTACGATAATTATCCTGACCACACATGCAATCTCAGCTGAATTGATTAAATATCATGTTTGCATAGCAAAGGTTGTCATTAAATAATAACTCATATCTCTGCGGATTTGGATAAAGAATATTAATTATCATTATACAAATAGAATATGTAAATTCTATAAAAACAAGGTATCTTAAAAGAAAAAACATGTCACTTGGGACCAATACTATTGATTACCTTTGTGCTGGTTTCTATAACTGAAACTGCAATAGTTTCTCCTTTTTGTGTGCCTCTTATAGGTATTGTAATAAGTTCATTTGATATGTAGATTAATTCAAATGAGACTTTACATATGATTAATACTTCAGTTACTGCCACACTGATATCAGCCCATCCAAAGGTGAAGGAATACTGCAGAGAAAAGATCCTAAGAATGTAAGTGCTAGATGATATGAAGAGGGCCACGACATGCTGTCATAAGCACATGGCAAAGTCACGACCCTAACCTATTCACAGCAGCTGAGGTTACCCATATGGGGCTTGAACAAGACTGATCCTGGCAACAGGTAGAAGGGGGAGAGGCCATGGGACCCTGCTTCACAGGGAAAGCCAATGACAGTGAAGAGCCCCTGGGCAAGTAGCAGTCACTCACTGTCTTTAATGATGTAGCCATTAATGAGTTCCTCATGCCCCAGTGGCTAGCTCCTCACTCATGGCCACATGGGAGGCCCTAGTTCAACCCTGGGCATCACAAAGCCAAAACTAACTAACCAACTATAACTAACTAAGGACAAGGAAATATGGAGGGTAAAGTGATGAATTTGACCAGAATGAATTGTTAATATGTGCTAAATAGCCAACAATAAGTGGCTTTTTTAAAGAAAGCTAAGCTGATTTCATTTGTTTCTCAAGTCAAATTAATAAGAAAGCCAGGAAGTTGACTTTAATGGCTGTAATACACATGTGAAGAGTTTGGCCCCCAGTATGGTCATGCTAAGGAGTGGGATGGGAAACTTTGAGCTCAAAGTGATGTTCCTCAGACAAATGCTGATGAAGTAGCTGGAGTGTCATGATCTGCATCCTGGTATGAAATCAAGTCCCAAACTATCTCTCGCCACCAGGGCTCTGTCTTGGTATCTGAAGTCTTTATCATACTCTTGAAGGTATACATGGCAATATTCCCTATTCTATAGCCCCTCTGAATGCTAAATAATATTGTGATTGCATGGAACTATTTGTGTCCTGTGAATTTTGATTGATAATATAATTGCGGATGAAGGCAGACTGTTCAGTTCAAGCCACAAGCTGCTTTCCATTGTCCACACAGAGTCGTCATTCCTTCAGTGTCAATACTGCCAAGCACAACAAATAAATACCCAAAACTCAACTCAGAGCAAAGAAGGTCTTTTCTATGGTTACAACATATCTGTGCGGTTAATGAAATACCAGTAGCCTCTACCTACAACAAAGCAATCAAATCCTAAACAGCTGGAGCATGTGGGAGTTTAAGCTTTATCAGGAGAGATGCACACTCCAAGGCTCAGAGCAAAGAGATTAAAAATAGATCAAGACATGTCAAGGGATTTGCATCCAGCAGGGTTCAAGATGCTTCAAGTGAATCACCACTTCCCAGCTGCCTGAGTCAAAATTCACGTGATCACACACAACAGTAACTAACTGCAAAGGCTTGTTGCCCACATATAATGGGAAGTTTGTTTACTGCAGATTGTCCATCTTTCTGCTAAACCTGAGTATGTGATATAAGACACATGAACCAAAACTGAGAACAGTAAACTTGAGATTCTTCATCATTGCTGGAGTTAACAGGTCATGATAAAATAAATAAGCCTAGAAACAAGCCATTGGAATGGGGGTTTTCCAACTTTTAACAGCAATTTGGCAAATTTAAGGGAAGTTGAAGATGTACAGGCAGGAGAGATTTCACCAGGACATTAATTCCAGCATTATTTTCCATTGTAAAAGCTAGTCAGCAAGAAAAGGGCCAAGCAAGATGTGGACAGTTCGCATAATTGATTAACATACAGTGATTAAGATGGATGGTAGGACATATGCAAGCCTGGAAAAATGCCAAAATTCCATAGTGAAGGGCTGGAGAGAGGGCCCAGTCTCTTATGTCCTTGACACACAAGCACAGGTACTTCAGTTTGATTCCTAGCTCCCCCCACCACAGGAAAAAAAAATGGCATGGTGGCCTGTGCTTATAATCCTAGCAGTAGTGGGGCAGAGAAAAGGGGTTCCCTGATGATCCTTAAGGAGAAATCCTGTCTCAAAAAAAAAGGTGGATAGTGACTAAGGATCAAAATCTGAAGTTGTTCCTTTCTCCACATCCTCGCCAACACCTGCTGTCTCCTGAGTTTTCAATCTTAGCCATTCTGACTGGTGCGAGGTAAAATCTCAGGGTTGTTTTGATTTGCATGTCCCTAATGACTAATGATGTTGAACATTTCTTAAGGTGCTTCTCAGCCATTTGAAGATCTTCAGGTGAAAATTCTTTGTTTAGCTCTGTACCCCATTTTTAATAGGGTTATTTGGTTCCCTGGAGTCTAACTTCTTAAGTTAGTTCCTTGTATATAATGGGTATTAGACCTCTGTCAGATGTAGGGTTGGTGAAGATCTTTTCTTAATTTGTTGGTTGCTATTTTGTCCTTTTGACAGTGTCCTTTGTTTTACAGAAACTTTGTAACTTTATGAGGTCCCATTTGTCAATTCTTGATCGTAGAGCATAAGCTATTGGTGTTCTGTTCAGGAACTTTCCCCCTGTGCCCATGTCCTCAAGGGTCTTCCCCAGTTTCTTTTCTAGTAGTTGCAGTGTATCTGGTTTTATGTGGAGGTCCTTGACTTCTCCACTGCTGGTGGGAATGCAAGCTGCTATAACCACTCTGGAAATCAGTCCGGTGGTTCCTCAGAAAACTGGGCATGACACTTCCAGAGGACCCTGCTATACCACTCCTGGTCATATACCCAGAGGATTCCCCAGCATGCAATAAGGACCCATGCTCCACTATGTTCATAACATCAACTCAATGAATGAATGGATACAGAAAATGTGGTATATTTACACAATGGAATACTACTATGCAATTAAAAACAATGAATTCATGAAATTCTTAGGCAAATGGTTGGAATTGGGAAATATCATCCTAAGTGAGGTAACTCATTCATAAAAGAACACACATGGAATGCAGTCACTGATAAGTGGATATTAGCCCAGAAGCTCTGAATACCCAAGACACAATTAACATATCAAATGATTCCCAAGAAGGAAAGAAGTAGAGGGTCCTGGCTCTGGAAAGGTTTGATGCAATATTGTAGGGGATTACCAGGACAGAGAAGTGAGAGGGGGTTAATTGGAGAATGGACAGGGGGAAGACAACTTATGGAACTTATGGGGAGGGGGGAACTGGGAAAGGGAATATCATTTGGAATGTAAACAAAGAATATAGAAAAAAAAAAAACTGAAGTTGACCTCTGGTCCAAACATGGGTGTCTACCTACACACAAACTAGAACACATGAATACACATGTACAATTAACTTTGCATATACACACAACTGTATAGACATACACACACACACAAACACATACAGGCTCATTAATGAAAGCAAGCATTGGTTCAATATATACACTATGGTGTTATTACATTTATGAAAATAAAACATTTTAAGCACAATATATCATTTGCAGGCATGTAAACATATAATAATAATATGCAGACATACACAGAAATGATAAGCTACAGGTGCAAGTAAAAGATTGATTATGGGAGGAAAGAATGAAATCCAAGAGCGACATCTTGATGGTTAACCTCGACTGTCCATCTGACTGGGTTTCAAAGATCAGAATAATAAAGTTCATGACTAGTGCTCAGTTTGTCAGTGAGGTGCTTCCAAAGAGGATTAACTAAGATGGGAGAGACCTAGACTGAAAGTGGGCTGTGCCATCCCAAAGCCTGAGACCCAGGTGGCATAGAGGAAATGAATAATGTATGAAGGCAGCTCCCGTGTTCATTTCCTCTCTTCCTTCTTCCCGTGATGGTGTGGACATTCTGAAACTAAGTAAAAATGAATCCCTCCTCTGCTGAATTGTTTGTGTCAGACATTTCTCCCAAAATGGTGGAAAGCTAATAGATGTGAAGTTCTTTAATGCTACAGACAGGTTTTCTCAAAGAACACAGACACATGGCAACATGCAAAATCAGGTACACGATTGTTTATCCCTTTTTACTCTTGAGTGTGCCTACATTATTACAATAGTCTGGGGAACTATTAAAAGTTTTATACCAGGTTTGGGATGTACCTCCCTGGTATATATCTGGCCATGGGTTCTAACACAAAATAAACAAACCAGAAAGGATAATGCATACAGTGCCAGAAAGTAGTGTGCTAGAAAGGACTATGGAAAAAAACAAAAAGGTACTATCCAGCAACCTAGATCACACAGCAGAGCAGGATCCCAGTTAAGCAGCACTGAGATTCTAATCCATCTCTATTCTCCAGCCACTGCGCCTCCTGGTATCTTAAAAATCCCCTCCTCTCTAGTTTCTGATAAAGAAAAAAATAGTTTCAATGAGAAAGGAAAATTCCACTTCTGTTGAAAAAAACCTGTAACTGTAACCTCACTTTACACGACAGACAAGAAACAGAGAAACCGGAGCAGCATACCCTTTTGAAAGTCTTGGTGTGTTCCAAGCTTGAAGGAAACTGTCCACATATACACCCCTTATGAGAGCAACATACATTTGTAGAGCCGTGGAGGAGGCTGGAGTGCAGTTATTTGTAATGGAAATGATGGCCATCTGTCTCAGTCCTCAAATGCCAGCCTACATTCCAAACAGATATGGGGGAGGATCGCAGCCCCAGGCACAGTGGGGACAGAAGGAGCCTGATCCTTCTTCCCTCAGTGATACTACAACTAACTAGGAAAAGGTCAAAGGCCAAACCAGTCCCAGAGGATGGAGAGGGGATCTGGCAATTACTGACCCCATGATCTGCAGGCAGCTCCTCATGTCAAACCACATCTATGCAGAAATTGTTATCCTTATATTATGGAAAGAACATGGTAAAATGCCCAAGTTGATGAGATTTGTAAATCGCAAAATATTCACCCATAATCCCTGTGTGTGTGTGTGTGTGTGTGTGTGTGTGTGTGTGTGTGTGTGTGTGTTTAACATGATGATTCCAAAGTCATCATTGGCCCTCACTGAGAGTTTCAGGGTTTTTTTTTTTTTTACTGAAAAATAGGTGGGGCCAGGTAGCCAATCTTGAGCATTCTAGGACTGAGGAAGGCCGCCTTAGAAGGACAGACAGGGTATATAACTCAAACACAGAATAGTGAGATTAAAAAAAAAATCAGAACAGAAACTATGGCAAATATGCCAGCACCGTCATATGCTATGTGAAACTTTAAAATAAAAAAATTTGAAAGTATCCATTACTTAAGAGACTAGTCAATCTAGCCTGGCACGGGCTTAATCACATTAAGTGTCATTCTGATTATTAATGATCTAAGTCCTGAAACACCTCTCCACCTCCCAACCAACCTCCAATCCTCAACCTCAAGAGCAGAGCAGTTATCTTACAATCAGTCCTCTTCGGGGAGAGGGAACAGATTGAGCATACTCCCAGATTTCGCTTTTGTTTTTGTTGTTTTGTTGGTTGGTGTGTGGCAAGGTCTCAGGTGCCCCAGGATGGCTTCTGAACTATGTATCTGAAGATGCTTCTATCTCCTGCTGCTGGTCCTCTCTTTGCTCCTGAGTGTAAGCATTACACACAAGAGTTGCCACACTTGGTTAAGTTATCTTATTTTTTATTCTCCCATCTTTTTCTCTGATAAGATTAGCTTTCTTCCTTTGAAGGTCAGTTTGAGGTACTCTCTGCTGCAGTCTCATCTAAATCACCTCAACAGGACCCAGTGATTTCAATTACTTCACAATCTCCTTGTCTCTCTGGTTCCCAGGGAGGAGGAAATTTGATTTTTGAATTTTATCCTACCATGTGCCAAATATTCTGCCCCAACAAGTGTAATTACATGTATCACCCTCAACCCAAGTCTGCCTGTCCTGGTTACTCACTCCTGCCTCACTGGTGACACATCTGAGATGCAGCAATGTTACAATGACTCTACAAGTACCACGGGCCGGTTCAGAAGTGACCATCAAGCTAACCTAAGTCTAAGACCCAAACCAAAGGCTGTCTGCATGCAGACAATACATAAGGTCATTAAGATAAGTCCACTGGGGTGTGTAGAACTGCAGATATCTAGTTTTCCTCCTGTCCTGGGTGAGGTCAGATTTCTCCTATCTTTGTTCCACCCTTTTATTCTTAAATGTAAATCCTCTTCTAAGCTCAAAGGCTTGCATTGCTAGATGCCCAGCTGATATAAAAATAAAACTATTGTCTTTCAATAAGTATCATTCCTGTTGACAGTGGATAACAGACATGAAAACAAATGCATTTTTCTTCCCCTGAAACCAACCACAGCATACTAGCACACAAAATTGTCAAATCCAATTGCCACAGGACAATAAAGTCTTTGCCACAGGACAATAAAGTCTTTTTTTTTTTTTTTTTTTTTTTTTTTTGGTTTTTGGAGACAGGGTTTCTCTGTGTAGCCCTGACTGTCCTGGAACTCACTCTGTAGACCAAGCTGGCCTCGAACTCAGAAATCTGCCTTGCCTCTGCCTCCCAAGTGCTGGGATTACAGGCGCGTGCCACCACGCCTGGCTCGACAATAAAGTCTCAACAAGAATTGGAGATGGTTCTCAAGTGACTAAAACTCCTTGAGAAATAGAAAAGCGTGTCTTAGAGGAACAAACCAGATTCAATCAAGACCTTTAAGTTCACTGACACAGACTGAGAACTGTTGGATCCAGGGTCTATAAAACCATGCTGACAGTCACTATGGGTGGCATCTAGCACTGTGTCCTCCCCTGACTGGCATCTGGAATTCTTGTGGTCTTCCCAAGGGTCTATCCAGTGGAGAAGAGAATGTCCTAAACTCTCCCACTACTGCAGGACATCAGGGAAAGGAGCCTTCTTTTTGATATGCTAAGTAAAGCCATGTCAAATAACTTAAAGTCATGTTATGTAACTTAAAGAGATGTCACATGATAAGCTCAGCCCATCAGATGTCTCCTTTTTCATTAAGCTAATTTATATATATATATATATATATATATATATATATATATATATATATTTATATGTAGTTATACTATATATATTATATTTATATCATGTGCTGTCCCCTAACTCCTTTTGCCCCTCACTCCCTCTCAAATACATGGCCTTTTAAAAACTACTATTGTAACACACAGCCATATTTATATATAAATATGTAAAGTAAATCCCACCTCAGAGGATTGTTGTGTGACTCCAATATATACATATAACCTGCTAGACTCATTTAGTATTGCTTGACTGTATATCCTTTTAGAGCTGACCACTTGGTGGTACTGGATAACCAATTAGGGAGCTCATCCATGGGACGCACTAATTCTCTCAACAGTAATTAAATGGCCCCAAGAGGATGTACAAACTGAGCTGAGCCTAGAAGTTGGTATGGTGCCAAGGAGTCAACATCAGGCAGACACTATGATCCTCTTTTAACTTTGAGTCTTCAGAGCTTAGTGAGGTCAGTGAGATTTATATATCCAACCAACCAACCCCTGTGGACAGCATCTCTTTCCTCCTGTTCCTTGATGTAATGATCCTTCTGTGTCCTGATATCTCTACACAGCCCCCCCATCCTGTCAATCAATTAATTATGATTTCATGAGAGCCTTGCAGTAAAATTCATTAGTCCTCTCTGATCCCTCTTTGCTTAGAAACCATCATGTTCATTAAATCCTGGGTAGGGCGTTAAAAAGCAATAAGACTACAGTCAGCAAAGTGCAGGCAGGCACCACAGGGGAGGGAACTAATCCATGCTGGAAACACCACTAACAGCTTTGTGCCTATTAACACATCTGAGTCTCACAAACAACCCTCTGAGGTAAGACTTAATCTGAGGTTTAGGAAGAAGCCCAAACTAAGCGGTAAGGAGTGGGTGTACAGAGTGAAACGCATGTCCCCAGGTGAATTATCAAGAATTCTGATTTGAAACAATATTTGGAGTTATGTATTTATAACTGTAGGAGACTTCAAGAAAGGAGATGTTCTTTATAACAGGACTGAATGACAATTCCTAAGCCTTCCCCCACCCCCCTCCAATGAAGAAAATATAGACCAGATTAGACTAGATTAAGATCAGATAAATGCAAGTTTATTAGGCACTGCTGCTGGGTGAATTCATTAGTACCAACAAACAGGGCTGAAGAAGTCACATACCTGGGCTAGCACAGAGATGTTTTGTAGACTGTAGGTGAAGGGGGATGATGTGCCAGTCAGAAGCTGGGTTTGTGCCCAAGTAAAGTCAAGAGCTGAGTACTTAGGTGGGGACTTGGGTGGCTGGCAGCATCGGGGAAGGAGGCTATAACAACTGTCAAGAAGGTGCAGCTAGGCTCAGGAGCTATTCCTTCATAGGAGTTTTTCTATGTGGGTGGGGCTGAGGAAAGGAGGGCTTACGGGTTTCCTATTTTGTGCAGAGGCAAGCAGGTGCTCCAACTATACATCCTGACATCATTGAGTATATGGGCACCAGTTCAGATCTGGCTACTTCCTATTGGCCTGGGACGTCATGAGGATGGGGAGTCGGGAGTTGATGGGCTAGTATTCAGAGGGAGGTATGGGTGTGGGAACAGTTGGTTAACTGCCACCCTAGAGACTTTGCAAACCTGTTCCTGGTGGAAGAGGAGAAGGCAAGGGGCTAGAAGAAAAACAGACAATTAAGAATGAAGGGTCCCATAATAGGGCAAGCCAGGCAAAAGGGAGGACTGCCATCAGATTAAGGGAGAGGAGGAAGGCTGGTTTTGCCATCCAAAGTTCTCCCTTCAGTTTCTAGAGTAACTCCATCTGGGTCTCCACCAGACTAGAATCGATGGAGCAATACTCTTTTCACAAGAATAGGCAGGTGCCACCCTTATCAGCTTCCAGGAATTCCTTAGCTCTTCAGTTTTGTAGGGCCACTGAAGCTTACAGAAATCTTTTTAAGTTGGCAAAGAGATAAATCTGAGACATGGCAGCATTATCATTGTTTGTAATCTATATTGAGACCCATATTGCAGAAAAGGCAATAGACTTATACCTTTGTGTAATAGTAGGGGTTTGGGAAAAGATTTGGGGTTAAAAGCATGAATACTCTTTAAGGTGGGCTCAGGAAAGGCAAACCTTCTGGGGAGCAGAAGGGGCAAAAGCTCAATTGACCTTGATTTTCAGTCTCACTTTCACTACAGACTGTGAAGGAGAGGCTTTTTTCTCTATCCAGAACACCGGGTGTATACAAATTAAGCATATATTTTTAATGAGAAACATTTTTAAGTATATACTTAGAAAACAACCAGAGTAGATTTTAATTCATGAGTTTGTCGTGATACTATTAGCAAGTACTGGTACCAGAGCTAGATTACATATTTTATCAGAACTCTATTGATTAATGTTAAAAACTCTGATTTTTTTTCAAATTTTAATATAACAGTAGAATAGTGAGGGTAAGGAATCTGAATTTTTTAATTAGATATATTTTTTATTTACATTTCAAATGTTGTCCCCTTTCCTGGTTCCCCTTTCCCCAAAAAATCACGTAAGCCATCTCCCCTTCCCCAATCAACCCTCCCCCACTTCCCTGTCCTGGCATCCCTCTACACTATGGCATCAAGTCTTTCCAGGACCAAGGGCCTCTCCTCCCTTTGGTGTCTAACAAGACCAACCTCTGCTGCCTATAAGCTTGGAGCCATGGGTACCTCCATGTGTACTCTTTGGTTGATGGTTTTGTTCCTAGGAGCTCTGGGAGTACTGGGTGACTCATATTGTTGTTCCTCTTGTGGCACTGCAAACCCCTTCAGCTTGAATTTTTTTTTTTATTTCTTTAATTTACTTTAAATTACCTTTTTATCATTATTTAAGCTTTCACATCTTCTAACCTTCACAACATGCATTTATTAACCTTAAAACATCTTATTAGGCCCTAAGACAGTTTTAGATCCTTTATAACTTAAGGTTTTATGTCTTTTAACCTTTATAAAGTTTATTTTTTTTGTGAGTTTTTGTTTTCTGAATCTAGTAACAAGGAAAACTGTAAGACAGACCTGCAGCTCTAGGAGAGTGAGGTCTGTGTCTGAATTTTACATATGAAGAGAACTGAGAAGGCATCTGAAACCTTGGTTCTTGTTGTTAAATTGATAGCCTAGTCTTCAAACTCATCAGAGACCTGAGAAGAATGAATTTTACTTGAGTAACAAAACCAAGCAGTTTCCAAATCTATTTAAAATGACAGAGTCACAGGCTACCTCAGAGTCACCCTGGGTTCTTCTGTGGTTGGTGGAGCATCAGTCTTCAGCCACCAGCTCAGATACTCCAATAGACTTTCCCGTAGAGTCAGAACTTAGGGAAGACTGTCCCACCCTGTCTTGGCAAAGTGAAGCAAATAGCTCTCCAGTGTCCTGCACGTCCACAACCTGGATAACATGCTGTCAGCAGTTGAGGTAAAAGGGCAGTTTATAGGCCAGTGCCCAGCTTCGTCACATTTAAAGCAAACCCCAAGTGGAGATTCTTCTCTGCCTGTCTTCTTTGGAGGAGTTTAGGGGTGCTACTGAGGGCAGATAGTTTCTCTTATCATGTAAAATGCTTTCATTAAACAATTTAAATGCTGTATTCTGGATATCTCTGAAGTGTTCAAGGACCATGTTGGTTCTGAGACCTGTGACGTCATATAGGCAACAACTAGCACCTCACTGCACTGCAAACATAGGCCAGTTACCAAGGCAACGGCCACCATGTACCCAGAATTCAATGGGCCTACCTTTTTACCTGTAATTTAAATTACCACCCATATAAAAGGGTAGCGTTTCTTCCCCTCTCTCTCTTTCTCTTCATTCCCTGCCTTCTTCCTACCCGCTCACCTGTACCCTATCTGAAATAAAGCCACGTGGAATTGTCTGATCTAAGCCCTCATTGCTGCGGCCCACATGGCCCGCGGCCCGAGGGCCAGGCATACAGGTGGCTCGCGTGGGCTGCAGGTCACCGAACTGCGTGGAAAAACCAACAGACCATCGATCTAAAATATATCTAAAGAGACAAACTGCTTGTTTTTAGTTACTTAGGCTTAATCTTGAAATTACAGATACAAGAGTCTAAATAAGTCTTATTTCTGCAATTAATTATATTAGTTCTTAGAAAGACTATAAGTATTGTTGGTACTCTGTTCAAGCTCCACCCCACAGTTACCTGGCAATAGCCAGGTATGCCCCGCCCCACATGCCTGGCCCACTATAAGAGGGGCTGCCTGCCCCCTCCTCTCTCTCTTTCCCCTCTCCTCCCTTCTCTCTTCTCATCCTCTCACCTCTCTGCCCCTCTTGGGCTCCCCTCCCCCCTCTCTCCACGTGGTCATGGCCGGCCTCCACTCTCTATTCTCTCTCTCTCTCTCTCTCTCTCTCTCTCTCTCTCTCTCTCTCCACTATACCATTGACTCTCATCCTATTCTCTAATATTCCCTAAATAAACTCTATTCTATACCATGTTGGTGTGTGTGTGTGGTCCTTCAGGGGGAAGAGATGCCTGGGCATGGGCCCGCTCAGGCACCCCCTTCCCCCACATCGCCAAGCCATACTCACTAACACCCTTCCTCTCTTTTAAATCCCATCAATGGTGCCGAAACCCGGGAACATCAACAACCCCATTAATAAAGAAACCATCAAGTATAGCTCTGAAGACATTAAATGATTTGATCATTTATAAGGCGACTGAATATTAAGTTGTATTTTTTTAAATTATCCTTAACAGCTTATAATATGTCAACAATATCATAGTGTTTTTATGATTAGGTTTAATTAAAGACAAGACAGGAAAGGGTTAATAAGTTGGGGAAAGGGTAGGTCCTTGGCCTAGAGAACTGTTATCACAAGGTAGCTTATTTGGTTATCAATAGTGAGAACTTAGCTGTGGGAAGAAAACAGAGAATGGCAGATGGGCTGACAGAGGGGAAGCCTTTGGAGCCTGGGCAGTGAGGAGGAGGAGGAGGCATTCTTGGAGTGGTACAGCTAGAACAACTTTGGGGACCCAGGGCAGAAGGACTGAGAGGTTGGGAGGGGAGTTGTCGAAGTAGCCCTACATGAGCACAAGGGGAAAACTGTTGCTGTGGCCCCAACGTGGGCCTGAGGAAGCTGCAGGAGCGAGCCTTTGCTAAGAAGCATTGGAAAGGCCGCACGCTCCACGCCCGAGCCTTGAGGCCAGGCTGAACTGTGAGGAGTGGGCAAGGCTGATGTGGATGTGAGTGTGGCCTGGCCCGATGGGGAAGGAGAAGGAGCTGTGTCGACTGTGTGTTGTCAGAACTCAAGCAAACTGAAAGGAAGTGGGGTATGGGGAGGTGCAAGAGCCAGAGCCATGTGAAGGGGGCAACAGCAGGCTGGAGAATCAGACTCTAGAAACTGGAATTCTAGAAATTTGAAGACAAATGATCCATACTTCAGGAGGGTTTGATAATCAGTTCAGTATATAATAACCACGGTAACTGGAGCAGTTGAGTTCCAGTTGAGGAGGGGGAGACGGTTGGGGACTCCGGCAATAGAAGGGACACCAGTTTGCTGTGTGAGTTTATGAAGGCAAGGGTCTGCCTTTGCCAGCCTGACCACGTTGCTAGTAGGATCTGAGCCATAAAATATTGGCTACAGTGGGGGAGGGGTGAGAGCACAATTCCCCAAAAAACTGGACAGAAGGGGTTCAGAACAACTGCTCATACACAGGTAGAAATTTTCAAGTATGATCAAAAGTTGATCACTTTGCCAGGGATTAGGGTGGTGGGCAGCATCAGAGAAGAAGGTTTATGACAGCCGTCAAGAAGAACACACATGGTATGCACTCACTGATTTGCGGATATTAGCCCAGAAGCTCAGAATACCCAAGACACAATTCACATATCAAATGATGTTCAAGAAGAAGGAAGGAGAGGTCCCTGGTCCTGGAAAGGCTCAGTGCAGCAGTGTAGGGGAGTACCAGGACAGAAAAGCAGAAGGGAGTTGATTAGGGAGCAGGGGGAGGGGAGAGGGCTTATGGGACTTTCAGGGAGGGGGAACCAGGAAAGGGGAAATCATTTGAAATGTAAATAAAGAATATATCAAATAAAAATATAATTAATTTAAAAAAAAGAACTCAGAACTGGGCTCTCGAAGCCATCCTTTGCTAGGATTTTTTTCAGTGTGGCAGGGTTGGGGGAAGGAGGGCAGGTGGGGTTTCCCATTTTATGGAGGGGTCAGCTGAGGTTCCAACCAAACAAAATCTATATGCAGATTTAGTTGGCTCCAAACAAGCAAATCTATATATAGATAGATGGATGGGTAGATTGTTATAAAGATTACAGTTGATAGAATTCAAGGGAAGACAATTCCTCTATGATTAACTGTCAAGTTACCTCTAAAAACTGGTGGTAACACAATACAGAACAAACCACCGTGTCTAAAGTTGCTGTTTGAAGGTGTAGTACACACTAACTTGACTGTCCATACAGTTTTTTTTTTTTAATATTCTATTTAAGGGAGTTAAGACAATTACCAGCCACTTTCCAGTCATGTGTCTGTCTTTCAGCGTTCCACCTCAGCTGCTAAGATCTGAGGCAATAATCATCCCAACATGAGAGCTTTTCAAACAAAACAGACCAAGGTACCTTTATCTTGCTATAATGAGTTCTTTCCTGTGTTTTGGTTGGGGTGGGTAAGTTCTTTCTTTCAGAGGGATTGGTCTACATCTTGAAAAGCTAAGGATCTCTTCAAAATGGATTCACTTCACACAGCTTAGAGGAAAATAAGAGAACAGAGAATATGACCACGGGGGAGGGGAGAGAATTCTTTCCAAAGAGACACGTTGTTTCTTAAAAGGGAAAAACTAGTTTCACAAAAGGGAAAAATGCTGGGCAGTGGTGGTGCATGCCTTTAATCCCAGCGCTTGGGAGGCAGAGGCAGAGGCAGGCGGATTTCTGAGTTCCAGGCCAGCCTGGTCTACAGAGTGAGTTGCCAGGGCTACACAGAGAAACCCTGTCTTGAAAAACAACAAACAAAAACAAAACACAAAAGGGGAAAAACCCAAGCTGGTGAAGTCAAGCCATTTACTCAAGCTCACAAAGCAATACTGGCTGACTCTTGCCTTCCTGGATTAGGACTGGGGTCCCGCCATTTTGTAGGCCTAAAATTATATTGTGGATAAGCATGCAAGGAGACATGGAAAAATATTCTTTTTTGAGTCAAAAAGGGGATCATAGTAATAAGGCGGTTGTTTTCCCTTCATTTTTGTTTCAGACTGATGGAGTTATTTCCTTTTCTTACTTCATTTTAATATGTTGTTATCACTCAGAGATATGACACACTACCTAACCTTAGTCAGGATCATACCACAAACCTTATTCCAATAGCATTTCTAAAATGAACACAAAGATACTGGGTTGCAATTTTCTCCAACTAGAGGCATCCACTCTATTGAAATATAGTACCAAATTCCAGAAGGCTACCATCCTGAAAAGGGATAAGTATCTCTATCTATTCACAGGGCATGAACAGGCTGTTGGAATATCACCAAAGAGGTTTAGATCATCCCTCCTCCTCCTCCTCCTCCTCCTCCTCCTCCTCCTCCTCCTCCTCTTCCTTCTTCTCCTTCTCCTCTTCTTCATCCTCTTCCTCCTAAATTAATGACCATCTCATCATGGAAGAAGAAGTAGGAGTAGACAGTCTAGAATGCCTATAAGCACTGGGATTCCCTTGTGTATTCAAAGAGGCTTAAAAGTTTTCTCCTGAATGATTTTTTTCATTTGAGAGACTAATTCTGAGGCTGACACTATTTTCAAATGTACTGAATCTGTGAACATTTGGTGTTTGTTCAGACAGTAATATTATATGAGCGATGATCACTTACTGTGTACCTACCATACTTACTGTGCAGATAGGAAGCCTAAATTTTGTGGACAAAATTTTCAAGTTATTGAAAAAGATGACACTCATAGAAAGTCTAGAGTCACAAAATATGACTCCCTAATAACGCTTTCCTCCCAGCTCTTAAATAGACTTATTTCAAAGTCTTCTTAGAGTTAAATGATGTAATTAAGATTCTGAAATCCAAGGCTCTATCTGGCTAACTGCTTCCTGTTGGGCTATTTGTGTCTGGGACCTATTACTGAGGGTGTCTTTTGCTGTGATAAAACACTATGACCAAAAGAAACTTGGGAAGGAAGAATGCTCCATCTTATTATTTGTACTTTATCATCTAGGGATGTCAGGGCAAGAACTCAAGTTAGAAACTTGGAAGCAGAAAATGAAGTAAAGCCCATGGAGGGACACGACTTAATGACTTGTTCCTCATAGTGTTCTTGGCCTGATGTCTTATAGAACCACAGACCACTAACTCAGGGCAGCCCACAGTGAGTAGACTCTTTCTGCATCTATCATTAGTCAAGAAAATTTCCAATGGACTCGCCCACAGGCCAATCTTATGAAGGCCATTTCTCAGCTAGATTCTCACTCCCAAGAGATGTCTAGACTTGGTTAAGCTGACAAAAAAACCTACCAGCACAGATGTAGCAGAAAGTTTGTAAGCCTTGGGTAAAGAAAGAATCTCATCCTAGGCTGAGGAGACTGCTTGATCAGTGAGGTACTTGCCTTGCAAGGGTGAAGCCCTAAATTCAACTTTCCAAAATCTATGTTTTATTTTTGGTTTTGGTTTTAAATCCATATGAGCTTTTGTCATTGAATATAGAGAAATTAGATTGGTGTCTAACTAGAAGTTTTTCCTCTGCTGACTTGTATTCATGGTAGTGAAAGAACTAGAGACTATGGAAGGAGAAAGGTAATATCTATCACCCAGCTACAAATACTATGACTTACAACAGTGACCTTCCTGAAAGGTATGCTGGTGCAATATTAGCACGAATGTTGTGTGAACAACCAAGCACTTACTGATTAGATTCAAGGCCAATTCTTTGAGATAGAACCTACAACTGACACTTTTAAAGGGACCAAGAATGTGAGACTACATACTTCACAGGCCTAGAGGAAAACCTAATACTATTATTTTATTAAAGAAAGATAGCAATAAAATGATATATTGCTATGCTTATAGATCACTACCTCAACCAGCTCTCATCAAAGGAGCTTCTTCAGTATGTGAGAATTAGCACAGGCATAGTTCTATCTCTCTAGCCTTTTGTTTCACTGGAATAACAGATATCTAACCTTCAGGCGCTTGATGACTGAGTTCACACACACATAACCTTAGACCAATACTGACAGGTATAAGCACCATTAGACTCTGACTTTGCCAGAGAGAAATGTACAATATTCAGAAATCCTAAGTTCCTGAGGCCCTGCTCCGGAATATAGAAGAGGCAAGGGGACCCTTTTCTCTGCAATAAGTTTTCACTCCTTCTCCCTGTTGCAGGTTTTACTTCCCCTTTTATACCATGAAGAAAAGTGGGGCTAAGTCTCAATCTAGCCACAACTAGTAAGTAATAATTTCCATACTTGTGCTATGAAACATAGTTAGAGGGCCCTTCTGCATCTGTTTCCATGCTCAAGGACAGAAGCAGAGGACAATTATTGTGCTAGAAGCAATGTCTAATTGGTTTACCCTCAATAGAGAAGAAGGGAAGTATCTGAGGAGAAAGTTCTTAACCCAAGGAAAATGTAGTCCCCATTAGGATCAGTGCTTTCCACTTCTGCGGCCTCTTCCCCAGCCTAGAAGATGGTAATGCTTGCCAATAAACTTGACAATAAACTTGACTTTTAGATTTCTCTGAGCACTTGTCTTGTCTCTCAACTCTTTAGTGCATGAAGGAAAAGGACCCTTCATCTAGCCCGTGTCACCTGTGAAGAGTCACGGGGAGATGATCGCACCCACTAATGTGCTGTATTTTCTATTTTAACAGAGACTTGAGGTGTCTGGATGTTTGCTGTGGTCCAGTTTAAACAGTGAGAAAACTCACTGTGCCCTAAGAGACAGGACACAAGGGAGTGTGCCAGTTAAACTGAAGCAGCGCTGCTGTCTCTGGAGACATGCAAATCCAGATGCTTTGCTGAGCCAGCCTCTCAGAGCCAGGGGGAAGGGTTAATTCTATGCACAGAGCCAGGTTCTCCCTCCAGCCTTGCCACGTCCTGAGGTGAGGACATTTTTCTGACACCCTGGAGGGGCACAGAGGAGGCTCTCAGTGGGGAATTTCTTTGAATAAAACAGTCTACAAATAAACTCAACTTGGTCACTGGGTTTTACTTTATGCTTCTTCTCATAAATACAATATGAAAGTGTGGCTCATCCTTACTTACCAGTCAAATAAAGCTGCTGAGTCTCAAGGATGTCTAACAAATTGACTTTAAGAGAACTGTAATTGTACCAACTTTTGCTAGGCTACTTGAGGGAGAGAGGGCAGGAGAGAGGGGAAGGGATGGAGAGAAGTGAGAGAGAAACAAGGGAAGAGGATGAAGAGAAAGGAGGGAAGAGTAAAGAGAGGAAAGGAGAAATGAGAAAGGCAATAGAGAAAGCTGGAGGAAAGAGACAAGAAGAGAGAGGGACACACAGAAGAAAGGGAAGAAGGGAGGGATAGAAAGAAACAGAAGGAAAGGAACAAAGATAGAGACAGAGGAGAAAGAGAAGGGCAGAGAGTAATAGGCAGAGAGGAAAGAGGAGAGACAGAGGAGGGAGGAGGAGGAGAGGGAGTAAAAGAAAAACAGAGAAAGAAGAGTAGGTAGAAAGGAGAGAGGGAAGGGGAAAGAGGGTGTAAGAGAAAGAGAGAGGAGGGAAGTGGTGGTGGGGAGAACTCAGCTCACCTAATACAAACCACACAGAGACTTACGCACAAAGTGCACATCTTCATGTTAAAGATACTTCTCTAATTTGGGGCCCACTCTGCCCACCACATTCATGATGAGATGCAAGAAAAAGAGGAGGGATTGAGGATCCACCAGAACAGTGCAAATTTTTCACACAGAGAAGATGTCTGTTTACGGAGGAAATTCTTGAAGTACAGCATCCTTTAGAACCAGGAAGGGTGGCTTGGTGACACACGAATGGAGGAATAAGTGGAATGTTGTATAGAAGCCTGATACAACGGCTTCATGTGGTGAGAACCAGCCAACCAGCGATGCGCTGGGCTGTGGTCCAAGGAATGGATGGTGAACTGCACATGAGACGGATAGAAGACTGCATGAAACTCAACTGAAAATCTTCTAGACCAAATTTAGACAGAGTGCTAAGCCCAAGTGGCCTTTGCTCTGCAAGAGGAAGAACAAATCTTCGTCCTAAATTGGATACTAAACGTTTCCCGGCTGTAAATAAATAGAAACGAATGACTCATTTCTATATTAATTTGCCAAGTCATTTTTCTTCCACAGAAAAGAAAATTGTCTACTCTTGATCTTAAAGTATTTTGTGATTGCTCAGAAAGAATGTCAGAGGCAGAAGAGAGGCTCTGTGTAAACCCCGTGATAAGAATCCAGAGCAGCATGACTGTGCACCAAGCATCCAAGCAGAATCCAGCAAGAATTACTAATCCAGATCGCAGCATGCATCAGACATCTAAGAAGTTATTTTCCAATTAACAATCAAAGACTTTTTCAACAAGCAGGAATTATGTTGTAATAACCTCAGCTTTGGAAACAATTGAGGATTTGGTTTAGTTTGTTTCCTGGTAAGAGGGTATGGGTTAGAGGTTACACAGTATAGGTTAATTTAATTCTATAAGAATAGCAAAATAATATCTGATGTTTCGGATGGGGGAATTTACACAGCATTATCTGCTATATCACAATTCTGCAAATTTGTAACCAGAGGGCCAAATCCAGTCCTCATGATCAAGCCAGTTTCAACCACCTGCCTTGCTGTAAATACAGTTACACGCCTTTGTTTGCATAAATATGTCTCCTGCTTTCCTGCTACAGAGTCAGATTTGAGTAGCAGACACCAGGGTATACAAACCAGTGATACTTACTGTCTGTTCTTTAAAGCACAGGATCATGAATTCTTTTTTTTTTTTTTAAAGATTTTATTTCATGTATGTGAATACTCTGTAGTTGTCTTCAGACACACCAGAAGACAGCACTAGATCCCTTTACAGATGGTTGTGAGCCACCATGTGGTTGCTGGGAATTGAACTCTGGACCTCTGAAAGAGCAGTCAGTGCTCTTAACTGCTGAGCCACCTCTCCAGCTCCAGGATCATGAATTCTTGTCCCAAAGAAATATGTTTCTGTATTTCAATTACAAAATAGTTTAGGACACCCAAACTGTGAAAAAAAAAATCACAGGACTCCATGGTACAGATGAGACTCCCCTATGTGGCTGGTCTATGTAAATCTTGAAAGTCAGGTTTCAGTGTAGACACACATCACCCCGGGATCTGGGATGACTGCAGAGCCTTGCACTTTTGATTGTGTACATAACCAGAGTTCCTTGCTTTGACTAAGGGATGTTGCGTCGAGATGACCCAAGCAAAGGCGGAAAATGTATGTTCCTGTACTGAGGAACGTGACTTCCTGTTGCTCCTCTGTCCCCCCTTCTCTGTTATCCCAATAAGGATTCAAAGCGTTCAATGGCAGAGTTCACAATGAAGGAGAGCTGCGCCAGCCAACGGCCAAGTCACTGAAAATTATTTTTTCTGTTTAGTAACCGGCTTTGGGTTAGTTTGTTAGACGTCACTGGTGTGAAAATAGCGAACAAATACACTCTCAAGTGTCTCCTCAAAATAATCCAATTCCTATGCAACTGGATGGCTGCTAACCTTCTACCTAAGCAATTCTCTTTTTCACATCCTTGAGAAAAGATTTTGTATTTTCAGGACTAAACTCCAGCACTACTCTGGCAAAAGGAAGCCATCTACTGATTATCTAATAATGAGAATGATTATTTATTATCTCCTGTGTTACTTGGGGGCTAGAGTTCATCAACAATGAATTAATTATTCTATAATCAGTAGTCTATGGTTTGGAATAATCTGAATTATTTGAGGATATCTCTTAAATGTCTCTGAAAAGAGCACTCTGTTCCTCAGGAGAGCAGAATCCAGTCCATCTACACTGCACAATCTCAGGCACTCATGACATCACCACCATTCCTTCCCAGCCCTGAAAAGAAGTTCTTTTATACTCTTTGCCCTGAAGCCAGAGAAGTACCTGCTATCATGTATCTGATACATTTTCCTAAATTGAATACTTTTCTTTTACTTACTAATACAACCAATAGGAAAGTTTAGAATTGAAATCAAAGTTTTAAAAAGTGAAGTAAGTTTTTGCTACGCTGTCATAAACTGTTCACTAAAGTAATAGTAAAGTTCCCTCAGAATATTATAGTACATCTTCTTCACTTTGGAAAGAAAGCTGACTGATTTTATAGTTAATTTTATCTGCTCAGCCAGATGCAGTGTCCTTGAAGATAAGGATCAATTTTCATGAAATGTTTGGTTATTAGTGGCCTCAAACTCAGCCAAGGAGAGTGATACTGTAAAGGAAAAGGGCCTTTGTTAGGAAACTAAAATCCTCATCCTATATCATTAATTTCCATAATTCAGATTAATGCTTAAGAGTCAGAGAATTTCACATAGCAAAGGAATGAAGAAGTCTGCGATGGTTTGTATATGATTGGCTCAGGAAGTGAACCTATTAGGAGGTGTGGCCTTGATGGAGTAGGTGTGTCATTGTGGGTGTGGGCTTAAAACCCTCACCCTAGTTGTCTGGAAGTCAGTCTTCTACTAGCCACCTTCAGGTGAAGATGTAGAACACTCATCTCTTCTGCACTCATCTGCACCATATCTGCCTGGATGCTGCCATGTTTCTGCCTTGATAACAATAGACTGAACCTCTGAGCCTGTAGGCCAGCCCCAATTAAATGTTGTCTTTTATAAAACTTGCATTGGTCATGGTGTCTGTTCACAGCAGTGAAACCCAAACTAAGACAGAAGTTGGTACCAGGGACTGGGGTATTGTTGTGATAGGCCTGACCATGCTTTTGTTCAGAAGAATGTGGATTTGGGGACTTTGGATTTGGAAAGCCACAGAATGCTTTAAGTGGGGCTTAATGGGCCAGACTGGTAGGAATATGGAAGACAGTGGTGCTGAGGGACATTTGAACGTAGGCCTTACGGTCCAAGAGGTTTCAGTGGAGAAGAACTTTAATATGTGGCTGAGAGACTGTTTTTGTGATGTTTTGGTGAAGAACACAGCTGCTTTTTGCCATTGTCTGAAGAGACTGCCCAGGATTAAGGTAAAGAGATTTATATTAATTGCATCTGCAAAGGAAGTCTCAAAGAAGTCCAACAAAGACTGTGTTCTCTGGTTAAGTCCAATAAATAGAATTTTGAACAAACATAGCAAGCTGAGAAAGGAAAAGTACAAAATATATAGTTTGAGTATTAAAGGGACTCCAGGAAGTGAAATGGAGCTGAATTCAAGGATATTAAACTGAATTAAAGGAGTGGTGACCTTGGGGGCAAGATTCACCTAGTTAACTTTAGGTCCAGGCATGGTAGTACAAGCCTTTAATCCCAGGAGGCAAAGATAAGCAGATCTCTGAGTTCAAGGCCAGCGTAGAATGGAGCAAATTCTAGGTGAAGAAAAACTTTAATCCAGGCTTGGTGGACCACACCTTTAATCCCAGTGCTTAGGGGACAGGTATGCAGATCTTTGAGTTCAAAGTCAGTCTAAGGAGCAAGATTCAGGACAGCCAATTTAGGCAGTGAAGGAGCTGGGAAAAAGGAAGCTAGTGATAATGTAATAGAACAGTGGAGGGGGGGGTGCAATGTTCCAGCTCCTGCAAGCAGCAGGACTCAGCAGCTTCGGCCATGTGTCTCTGGCTTTATATTCAAGAGGAGAAGGAGATTATTGGGACAATTGATGCTGGTTAGCTGGAGCTAAGAAATTAGTGGTGAAGAAAAGACCAGCATCACTGAGATGAAATATGGGAAGTGTTTTCTAAGAGCACAAAGAAGCTGTATTCCAGAGATAGCCAAGTATTCCTCATGCTACAGCTGTACTTGGTAACATGTAAGAATCATCCAGGTGGTACTGGTTTTGAAGGCATGAAGGCATCATGAAGAACAGCTGAGGCTTGGTACTGTGAGAGGCCATGGAAGGCCATTGGTGAAAGTGTACCCTCAGTTGTAATTGACAGTCCAGGACTGAAGGGGTCATGCAAAGGAGTTGAGGCTTGGTAGAGAAGCCTATGAGAGGCTTTGGTGAAGCATAGTTGCAGTGGAAGACCCTAGCATATTGGAGATGCCAGTACCATGGGATGATCACCAAGAACAGCAGTGGCAGCAGAGTGGATCAACATGAACTTAGAGTGCTACAGTGGGCAGAGTTGGAGAAGTGGAGAGCTGACACCAACTTTTTGGAGATGCACAGAAGGTCATGCTGGATCTCAGACATTGGAACAAGAAGCTATGAAGCTGAAATTGACTTGGGGTACCCACGATGTTAAAGATGCCAGAGCCACAGAATGCCTGCCAAGGAAAGCTGCTAACAGAGTGGAACAAGCCCAGGAGAAAGAACCTTGTTGCAGTCAACAAAGATGAAAAAGGAGTTGGATAACTGAAGACAGCTTTGCCATCAGACATGGAGATGCAGAGTTTGGACTTTTCCCAGCTGGTTTCCTGTCTTGCTTAGGGTATTACAGTTAAGTGACTGGGTGAATCTCAAAAGAGACCTTGAATTTTGGACTTTTAACACTGTTGAGACTGCTATAGACTACAGGAACTTTTGAAGTTGGACTAAATGCATTTTGCATTAAGCTAAGTTTAAGTATGGCCCCCATAGACTCATGTTTGAACAAGCCTATAGTGGCCAGGGAGTGGAATGTGATGGTTTGTATATGATTGGTTCAGGAAGTGAACCTATTAGGAGGTGTGGCTTTGTTGGAGTAGGTATGTCATTGTGGGTGTGGGCTTAAAACCCTCACCCTAGTTGTCTGGAAGTCAGTCTTCCACTAGCAGCCTTCAGATGAAGATGTAGAACACTCATCTCCTCCTGCACCATATCTGCCTGGATGCTGCCATGTTTCTGCCTTGATGACAATAGACTGAACCTCTGAGCCTGTAAGCCAGCCCCAATTAAATGTTGTCTTTTATAAAACTTACATTGGCCATGGTGTCTGTTCACAGCAGTGAAACCCAAACTAAGACAAAGTCCAAACATTAGAAGAACAAACCTGCACTGAGACACAAAGCAGAGAATTGGCTTGGAAAACACATAAGGAACACCCTATTTAGTAAAGCTACAAAGCAAATGACTAACTTGCAAAATTAGCAAAGGATCCTAAATAGACTTTGCCAAAACAAAGGTGTATAAATGACACAGATCAAAGAATGTCTAGCAGTGCCAACAAATAGAAATATAAACTCAGCCCACAATGTCAACTCGCACCTGTTAGAATGAGTATAATCAAAGGAGGAATGATAATGAGTATCTGAAAAGACCTGGAGAATCTTGTACAGGGCTGGGGAGGGAGGAAGTCAGAGTCTCATCCTGGAATCAACATGTGACCCAGCAATTTCACCAGGGAGTACCAATCCAGAAGAAGTGATGTCAGTATTTCAGAGCTGTCTGCATTCCTGTGTTCACTTCAGCATCATTAATGGGACCCAGACTTCAGTGAGGTGGGAATCTCCAACAGTCAGTGAATGAAAGGAGAAAAACCAAAGGGGAACTAATTTGCGACAAATCCTGGACAAATCTAGGGAGTAATGATGTAATCTTCAGAAAGCCAGACACAGAAAGGCGAATACTCATGTGTGGAAAGGACGGAGAGCCGAAGGGAGGTGGTTGGGAGACACAAGAGTGAGGTCTGGTGCTCTGCGGCACAGTGTGATACCATAGATAATGGTGTATTGAATAAGTAAAAATTTGCTAAGTGAGTGACTGCAATGCTATAGTGATCCAGGATGCTGACAAAAACAACGTCAGGTTTAAGTATTTAATTTGGCTCCCAGTTCAGAGAGTTCAGTCCATAGACACTGGGGAAGCTCCACCCACAGCAGCAGTAGTGTGTGAGAAAGGAGCTGACATGGAATGTAAGGGTTCTTCGGGAAGTCAGTTGTGGTGGATGGTGTTTTGCTGGGGCAAACACGTGAAGGGGTGTTTTCCTAAGTGCACACAAGTGAAAGGATGTTCTGCAAGCAGACACACGAGGGAACGTTTGGCTGAAGCAGACACAGGTGAAAGGATGTTCTGCTAAAGTAAGCGCGTGAAGTGACACATGATAAAGGATTCTTTGCTAAGGACACACGTGTGTTGGGTGTGTTGGTCTGCTTTACATTGCATAGTTGAGCTCCATTTGTTGGGACTCCATAGAAAGAAACACACCAAAACACTTTTGGTGGGATGCTGAAGACTCTTGCCACTTTTATGGGCTCGGGCCAATTGTCAGAGTGTTGTCACCTGAGACAAACTCATATGAAGTTTTGCTAAGTCAGACTCACATGCTGAGGCAGGACATGTGGTGAGGCAAAATCTGTGGAGGAAACATGATGTTTGGAATGATATATAGGACTCAAAATGCTATGAGAGGAGCTTGGCTTGCTTGCATAGCTAAATGCTTGCTGGTCTCAAGTCTTTGCTGATCTTTGCCTCCCTGAGAGAGGTACAGCCAAGAACTTTTCCTGGCATCCCTGTTAGTGCTGGTCCCTCCTGATGACTCATGATGATTTGACTGAGGCCTGCCTGTTCCTGCTAGGTCATGCCACCATTGCTGCTATCCCAACACTACTGAAGCGGACTGCTGGTACATCTGTAAAGTGTTTGCAAGTGTATCGAGCTGCCACCGCTGACCTGTGAACTGAACTGCTTATTTCTTGACAAATCAGATGGGGTTTTCTCCAAAGAACCATTTCTAAATAAGTCCGCTTCCCCTGTATCCTTTCTTTTCCACCACCTCTGGTGGGTTGTGGCTAGAAGGGAGGTTAAAGGCTTTAAGAACCATCATTAAAAGTAGACTTTGGGAAAAATTAAAGTTATGAGGAGCTCTTTGTTTCCTAGCAGATCAAGAAGAAAAAAAGATGGTCAGAATTAGGGCTAGGCTATAAGCCTCAAGTCCCATCCCTAATGGTCCACACTCACCAGATAGTTCATTTATCCCTAAGTTTCCATTGCATTCAGAATAGCACCATTATCTGGGGACCAATGAATGGCTCAAACATGAGCCAATGGTGAGCATTTTACATAGATAACATCACTAAATAAATTTAAAAATCTTTGGATTTACTAATAGGCTTCTCACTCTGGGAATTTGTCAGTCTATTACCAAGCACTGGAGTGTTTAAAGAGTAATAGAGTAATAGCAGGAAAGCATCTCCACCAGATGCTTACACCATGAGAAATCCACATTTGGGCCACAACCTATGCTTTTTTGTTCTTTGTAGCAGCAAATACTAGTTGTATAAAATAATGAGTTTCATTATACTTCCATGCATGCACATAAATGTGTTAGTATACCTATGTTCATGTTTTGTTTCAGGACTAAATTCTGCATCTGAGAGAAAACACGTGGCATTGGTGTGCATCTAGCTAACTTCACTTAACATGATTTTTTAGTCCCACCCATTTTCCTATAGATGAAATAAGTTCATTCTTCTTTATGATTTATGCTTACAAATACTTCATTTTATTCATGTATTCTTTTGCTAATGGGAACCTGGAATGACTGATGAAAACAGACAATAGAGAGAGAAAGACCAGTGTTTTCTTCATTCATTAAATAAGACAGAAAGATAGGCCAGTGATTGTCTAATCACAGATACATATCCTATCTATCTATCTATCTATCTATCTATCTATCTATCTATCTATCTATCATCTATATATTTCAGACATAAGGTTTATTTTGGTTTACAATTTTAATTAGTTTATAATCCACCATGGCAGGGTAGGCATGGTGGCAAGAACATGACTGTCCGATCACATTACATCTGTAGTCAGGAAACAAAAGTGGGAACAGGAAGAGATGCCAACCTACTAAACCTTAAGACCCTCTCCTGTGACCCACATGCTTCAACAAGCCCCACCTTAAGGTTCACCATGTTGGAAACGAAATATTGCAGCTTGTGAGCCTGTGGGAGAGTGTTTACTTTCAAACCACAAAATCCTGCCCTTTACCCCTGTAGGATCATGGCCATCTCCCTAAAGTGAAAGACATTGCTTTGAACCTCAAAAGTCTTTCTAGTCTTCAATGGTTCTAAGAACATTTAAAAGTCCAAGGCTACTTCTGAGTCTCAAGGAAATTTCTTAATTGTAAGTCCCTATGTTAATGTCTTTTGTCTTCGGTAGTTATATGATTTGAGTTCCGAAGGCATTAGGATTTTAAAGAGCCAGGATGCCTTGTTTTTTCTTGTACTTCTATTTTTTGATTCTCTATCAGTGAGTTGGGAAATGTCTTCTGTCCTTTATCCTATTAAGGATTCTATCCTTGAAGGTTTAATGCTCCTCACTCAGCGAGGAGAATTAAGTACTGGAGGAATAGAATGCAGCTCTGAGATCATCTATGTGCCTGGAACTTCAGAGTGAACAAAATGGCTCCAGCGTATGATATACCTGCTGACCTTTTTGTAGTCCTGCCTTCCTCAAATTTGTGAGATAATTACAGTACAATCATAAACTAAAGCCCAGAGAGGCATCAATGAATGTTACAATTAAATGGCAATGACTATTTGGTCTAAGCATACTAATGTGACACTTGGTAGAAGCAACCCTCCTTCTGATAACCCTGTGTTCAAATCCTCCTGTGCTTTAAGAAAGGTGCAGGCAATCCTTCCATGTGGAGAAGAGAAGAAACCTCCAGAAACAAGTGTATCCTCAGTTGTTGCAAACTCATCTTGTTCCATCTTATTGGACAAGCAAATTTTTCTTCAATAAAAACCTTGAGCAGAAGTCAGATAGAAGGACACTGGCATGCTGCACAGAATGGCTCAGACGCTCTTTACAACTTCATTATTCTCTTGTACATGCTACATGCCATGTCATGTGTCAATTTCTGGTTTCGTTGGAGACTCAGTTTGTATCATGTGATATCTTTCTGGAAACTGTCCAGCGAAAGATCATGTGATGTTTTGCTGGAGCAGATACTTGAGAGAACACAGGATGTTTGGAAAGAATATAAGTATAACCCAGTAGACAGTGGACAATGTCCTGGCACAGATTTGCTTTGCTGGTCTTCATTGGGCTTCAGCTCCTGGCGTTAAATGACAACACTCTGACATTGGTTTACCTTGCTTGCTTTGCTGATCTTCACTTGTGACTTTGCAGTGAGAAGCACACCAAAGAATTTTTGGTTGTTTTCCAGCTGCCTCTTGCTGCTTTGGTGAACTCCTGCTAACTGGTAGAAAGCCTCACAGTTTCTTCTGAATCAATCTGCTGCTGCTGACTAGTATTTGCTAGTATACTGGACTGCAAACAATAAAGATGGAATTGTCTCAAGAAACTACTTCTAAATAGGTCCATAACCCACTCCACTGCCCTTGCCCTATTAGCTATTATCCTACCCTACCTTTGGTCAGTGGGCTATAAGCAAGGTTGAAGATTTTTATTAAAGTAGGTTTTGATAAATACAAGCCTATAGCCATGTGCCAATATACATGCTTTATATAGGAGTAGTTTATTTAAACACAAGCAAGAAAAGGAGATATTGCCCATTCTTATCACTACAATCCATTCACTTCTAAGGCAGAGATGTGCACCAAGGTTATCAAGAGCAATGCAGAATGTTTGCTAACAGGGAGAAGGGAATCTGTGGTAGGAGTCCTAGCTACTGATATGTAGTAAAGAACACAAAGATGGTTTTCCATGTAAGAAAATGAAGACATCTGAGTTCAGGAGACACCAAAAATCCAGCCTGCTTGTCACAATTAGACTAAAGGGATCCTGAATTTGTCTCAATGATTATAACAGCGGTGATCCCAGAAAAAAAATGGCATTTTAAAATGAGATTCCAAAATTTAATTGTGCTCAGAGACAAGCCATTACTGTTTAGATAAATAAATGATGGTCTATTGGGGCATCCAGGAACCATTTAATCATCTACTTGTAAAAAACTAAATGTAGAAAGACTGCTGTCTACTGAGCACTTAATTTTTTTTTTATTTTACAGACAAGAAACGCATAGATTTAAAGTCAATGCCTACACAAATTATTCCAGTGGATTAGTTTTGAATACCAAATTGGACAAATTAAGGACATTTTCCACCTGATTAAAATTCATTACAAATTTGAATAACAATAGGAAATATTTACAGTGATTAAGTATGCTTTGCCAAAAATCCATACTTATATCATTTGATATCAGGGTGTAACATGTGTGTATTCGCGATGAAATTGAACTCTAAAACTGACGCTAAGTTAGCAAAGAGTGAGTGAGCAAACAAGAAATTGAACAGTGGTTAGAAATGGAAACTCAGCCATGCAGAAAGGCCTAGAAGGGAAACAAATTAGACAATGTCATCGACAGGTGCTAATGGGGCTAGCGACTCACAACCCTCTACAGATGCAGACTGGTCCTGAAAAAGCTGAGTACTCAGAATCTCACTGTGGGAAATGAAAGAGGGCCAGGGTTATACTGATGATGGTTTTAGACAGAAACCCAGTAAGTTTGCTGTCACACAAGCTACTTTATCTTTGTCTTAGAGGTCTTTAGACATCATTGCATGGTTTGAATAAAGACAACCGAGTAATTTATGACTGTTTATAATTAAAATTTAGAAATTTAGAGTGATTTACTTGTTAAAAGCAATAAGGATGAACCTTAGGTAAGCCTAGACACAGGAGCTGTCTCATTCACTTGCATTTCAATTCTAGAGATGCAGTAGGGGTTAGCTTTGCTGGGGCACAGCTCAGTTGGTCAAGCACTTGCTACAGAAGCATTTGGATCCCCAGAAGTCACATGAAGCTGGATGGGGTAGTGTGCACTCATAATAGTACAGAGAGATCAGAGACAACAATAGACTCCTCAGAAACCCATGAGCCAGTCGGCCCAGAAACTTAGGAGTTACACCTAAGTTTGTTGTCTGACCTCTCCATTCCAGCTATGGCATAATATACCCCAGCACCCATGAAATCTACAAGAAATTGATATAAATGAATAGACATTATTTTTTAAAAGAAGAAGGGTTAGGTTACAGATATTTATTGTACAACTGGTTGCTTCTGAACAAAATGGGGAATGATGTAGGGTTATAGACTCTAAACATGTGCAGAGAGTTTATTTACCACATGACCTGTGCATTGTGGTTTGAATAATAATTGCCCCCATAGGCTCATATATTTGAATGTTTAGTCACCAGGGAATGGAACTGTTCAAAGAGATTAGAAGGATTAGGAGGCGTGGTTTTGTTGGAAGAAGTGTGTTACTCAGGCTGGGCTTTGAGGTTTCAAAGCCTATACCAAGCCTAGGAACACTCTTTGTCAGATGTAGCTCTAAAGACTGCTCCAGCACCTTGCTCATTACCATGATGATAATGGACTGAGTCTCTAAAAGTGTAAACAAACCTTCAACTAAATGCTATCTTTCAAAACAGTAACAGCTGGTCATGGTGTCTCTTCACATCAATAGAACAGTGACTAAGACACTGTGCCACAGAATAAGAAAAAGAAAGAACTGGAGTCTTAGAGCAGTAACTATCACTGCATGGATAGGATGAATGAGCACTGTTCCTCCTCCTTCACCCAGGATTTCTTCTTCCTCCCTTCTCACATTTGTTCCTGTCTGAGAAGAAAGGACGCATCTAACAAATCATTTTATGACTAAGGTCACAAAGAGTGACTTAAATCGTTTGACCCCCCCTTAAATTTCATTTCAAGGCCATCAGCTCTTTGTTATTTGTGGTAAGTTCTATCCACTGCTGAGAGTTATACATGAGAGTTTTGAAGATTGGCAACTGCCTTGAAAGGCCGAGATTGTAGCACAACTGGCAGAGTGCACGCCTGGCATGGATGAAGCCTTGGGTTCAGTCCCCCCTCCCCCACTGAGCTAAACTGAGCATTGTGATTCAAGCCTGCAGGAAGTAGATATGAGATGATCAGAAGCCTGAGGTTATCCTCTGTCCTTAGCTACATAGAAAGTTTGAAGACAACCTTGTCGCATATGATACCCTATTGGATAAAAGAGAAAGAGAAGAAGAAAGAGAGAGAGGGAGAGCTAGAGAGACAGAGAGAGAGAGAGAGAAAGAGAGAGACAGAGAGACAGAGAAACAGAGACAGAGAGACAGAGACAGACAGAGACAAGAGAGATCTTGAATATGAACCCATCCCTGACCCAGACTGAGTCAGGACTTCTAGTTTTATAATAATATATAAACGAAAACTGCCATCTCCAGGAATTAGGCAATTACCAAAGCACGTCTGAGTGGCTGAGTGAATGCCAGTGACTACTACCCACCCCGCATAAGGGGCGGTACCCGGCAGCGCCTTCACCGGTTCTTGCACGTGCTTCTCCTGGAAGACAGATGAGGGGTCCTGTTCGCTTTTCCTGGAACACAGCTTGCCTGCTAGAACCTGCAGAGCTAAACTTAGACGAGAGAGAAGAACTTGCCTTAGGCAATGAGAAAAAGGTTCAAGAAGAAAGCCTTTTTAACACGTAGATGGCTGTGACAGGCCCGGGGAGGCATTGTTCTCCCTGTGACAAGGCATGAAAGCTGTGAGATCACGAAAAGAACTGGGGCGTAATCTCTAAAGTGAAGAACATGAGGACTTCGTGATTACAAGCAATCACACAACTGAGGATGAGGGCAGTATTTCCAGAAAAGCTACCCAAGACTCTATAATTTGCCCTTTCCCTCACTGAACTCTAAATTCCAGCTTGAAATTTATCTCATTTGCCTCTGGCTGTCAAATAATTCAGCAAAATGAGGAGACCTCAAGCAACCTGTCTCACACCTCAGACCTGCTCTGCATATATCTTTCTAAGAACTTGTAGGCAAATCAAATTTCTCCAATCCAATCCAATTTGAAATGTATATAAAGAGTGAGGGCTGTCCCACAACAAGATCTTCTGTGAAGTGAACTAAATGTGGTAACAGGCAAATCCCACACTTCAGCCCCTATTGTTTATGACAGCTCTCTCTCTCTCTCTCTCTCTATATATATATATATATATATATATATATATATATATATATATATATAAAAGGCAGAGTACTTTGGCATAAGTGCACACATCAGCACATACGCATATATCTGCACATGTGCTAAGTATACATCCACACATCTGCTCATATTCTATGCTTCAGGAATAGCCAACATGGACATCAAAAGACCCAGTTTCCCCATTACACTTGCCTAGGAATATATAAGCTAATACAAGTTGTTTCTAAGTTGAATTGATACACATTTCTCATACATGTGCAGAAACATCCTGAGCTTCAGACATGTACATAGTCTCAATACAGACTATTGAGAGTACTGTAAAATGTGGAGTGATACTCAATAAGTGGTCTTCATTATACCAGTACATAAGAAAAGGTACATAATCAGGAAGTGAATACATAAGAAAAAGGTATTTTAAAATACATTGGGTTAATCGCTTTTCTATTATACCATGACCAGCGAAAAGTATAGAAGAAACATTTTACTTAGGCCTAATGTTTCAGAGAGTTAGATTCTATAACCATTGTGCTAAGGATCATGGCAGCAAGCAGGTAGACACTGCACTGGGCCAGTAGCTGAGAGCTTACATCTATCTTAATGCATAATCATGGGGCTGGAGAGTTAACTGGGAATGGTTTGAGTCTTTGAAACCTCAAAGCCTACCCCCAGTGACATGCCTCCCACAATAAGAATATACTTCCGAATCCTTTCTAAGCAATGCCACCAACTGGGCACCAGGCATTTAAATAAATGATCCTGTGGGGGACCATTCTCATTGAAAGCTCCCCATAGACTATGGGGGCTAATGCCTCAGGCAAATTTAGAATATACACCTAGGACAAAAGATGTGCAGATGATTCCAGAATTATTAGCATTTTCCTAACGCCAGGAAGAGGACAAGAGAGTACACTTGGGACAAATTAGTCCTAGGCCGGTACAGAAGGAGTCCATTCCAAATGAAAAACACTAATACAAAGGCAGTCTCTTGGCTGCACCATGGACCTGGCCTGGCCAAGTAACTCACTAGCCTCTACTATTTCCCATCATGGGAACCAGAAAACACTCAGAACGTCAACAAGCACTAAAAGACTTCAGCTGAAAGTTAGGAGTCCCTTGGTCTACCAGTGTAAAACTGTCCTTGGATGGTGTCCTTAGATTAGCTTCAAATCTAATAATACAGAATCTAGAACTTTAACTTCAAAAGTAACTGAGAACTCATTATGAGCATGAGATATTCAAAGGGTGATTCTAAAAAAAATAACCTTTGGGGTATACTTTCAAACCACCCTTCTTGGATTTTTCACAAGTACCTTCATAGCAGCTGAAGGCAGGAGGAAAATTTCAAATGCAATTGTTCAGCCCTTTGAAAACTAGAATACGGTAAAGAACATTCAACCAGGCTCAAATAAAGTTCAGAAGCATGTAAATGTATTTTCAATTGCAAAAATTGTGAGGATAAAATACTTTATTTTCCTTGGAATAATAATATCCTTCTAAAAATGGACCCAGGTATAAATAATAACATAGCAGTAAGGAAGTGTGATCTAGTTTAGAGAAAAACATGGACAGACAAGATAAACCCAAATCCACAGCCTGTGGCCCCAGAAGTTGAGCACAGAAAACTTTCTGAAAAGTTACTCAAGGAAAGATTTATACTAGCCCATATGTGTAATTTCAAATGCAAAGAGATGCAGTTGTGCTGAGACCAAAGGAGAAGTTAGAATAAGGACACCACTTCTCCTAGAGGTGTGCACAGCCTCCGTGTGCACACAAGGATAGAAAAAGCCTGTGGTGCTATAAATGCTAACAGCAGACAGAAATACAGCATGCTCCATAAACAGGTCTACCATGTGTGGTAAAAAAATAATACACAGCTATATTTGTTTTAGGAAAAAAAAAAGAAGAAAAGCATAAGAGCCCAGAGTTACCAAGTTACTTTCAGTGTTCAGACTAAAAATAAATTCTGCTTGCTTTCATATCTATTTATATTGCATACAAGTTTCACAGTCAACTTGTATTGTTTTACTGTTACAAGAATAAATGTGAAACAGCGGGATGCCCAATCTTGAGAATCACTGGAGTCAGGAACGTATAAACACTGGATACATTTGGACTTGCTCATGAAAAACACTGTAATAAAAATTATGACTTAAGGTGCAAAGCCTATGTGGTCTGAAGATGACATGTATGAGCTCAAAGCCAATTGTTGTATGTATTCCATCAATTAATGATTGACATAAAGTTATGTGACACACAGACAGAAAGCAATGTGTGCATGGCTAAAAGAGTACAAAGGGAGCTTGTGACCATTTATGCTGCTGTCACAACCCCTTGTGAGTTCCTATGTATATCTGAGTGTCTAGAAATATTTCCTCCTAGTCATGCACTGCCTCTGGCTCTTACACTCCTTCTGTCTTCTTTACCAATTAATGATTTTTTTGTTTGTTTGTTTGTTTGTTTGTTTTTCGAGACAGGGTTTCTCTGTATAGCCATTGATGTCCTGGAACTCACTCTGTAGACCAGGCTGGCTTCAAACTCAGAAATCTGCCTGCCTCTGCCTCCCAAGTGCTGAGATTAAAGGCGTGCACCACCACACCCGGCTCTGTCTTCTTTACCATGATGAACCCCAACCTGGGAAGAGGGAGTTTGATGTAGATGTCCCATTTTGGGTTGAGGACTTTCAAGGTCTCTTATTATTTGCAAACTTAATCCAGAAAAAAAAAATCCCAGCATAGAGGCAGGGACAGTGGACACAAAGTCTCACCCTGAGTTGAGTAGCTACTAGAAGCAGACAGTTGCTGGAAAAGGAAAGTCCGTTTTCTTTAGGGATATAACTCCTGGTAGGATAACCATGCTCCAGCGAGTGGCACAAACTGGAATTGATGGGGTTTGTTTATTTGTTTGACTGTTCTATTTTGTTTTTAATGAGAACACAAGAGTTGGGTGAATAGAAAAGAATATGGGAGCAATTGGGGAAAAGAGGTGAATATTATAAAAATGCAATGTAAGGATAACCAATTAGTGGATTCTTCCCTAACAGAAGGGACTAGCCTCCTAGCCCCTGCTCTTGGCATCTCTGGGTTGCCTATAGTTTTCTGCCTATATGTGAGGATAGATGAGATTTTGTCTTCCACCTTAGTGTGTCTATTTTTGCAATCCTTGCTGAAATCTTGTCAGCCAAGAATGACTGTGGTGTGTATGTGATGAGTGTCTATAAATGTCTTGTAGTTTCATTGATACATACATACATACATACATATATACATACATACACACATACATACATACACAATACACATGTGTAAAAACTAGATTGTTTGCTTAGATTTATGGATTTAAGTGTTTATTAATTTTAACAAATAAGTAGTCTGTAGTCCACAAAATATACAATGCATGGAGTTCTCAAAGAATTAATAAAATATCTTTAAAAGAAACTAATAGAAAATGATAGAACATACATACCAAAGAATGATATCAAACAAGGAAGATAGAATGATTGTCATGAAATGTTTGATACAGACATAAATGTAAATTTTCCTTGTGTGTTTTACTCAGTCAACTATGTATTTTATATAGCTATAGATAGATACCTAGCTATAGACAGACATAGGTGTGTGTGTGTGTGTGTGTGTGTGTGTGTATGTGTGTGTGTGTGTGCACTGACATTATCTACTTTGCAAAGTATTTAAGGAAACATATAAAATATATAGGAAGAACTAGGGAACATAATATATTTTAGGTAAATAAGATAGAAAAATTCAGCTGGGCGGTGGTGGCGCATGCCTTTAATCCCAGCACTTGGGAGGCAGAGGCAGGAGGATTTCTGAGTTCAAAACCAGCCTGGTCTATAGAGTGAGTTCTAGGACAGCCTGGGCTACACAGAGAAACCCTGTCTCCAAAAAAAAAAAAAAATTAAAAAAAAAGATAGAAAAATTCATTATTTTGGAGGAGTAATAGGAATCTATTTTTGGCATTTAACATTTTTCAGTCCTGGATGGACTTCAAATTATATCTTTAAAATTCACTCCCCTGGGCTAGAGAACCAGCTCAGAGGTTAGGAGCACTAGCTGCTTCCAGAGGTCCTAAGTTCAGTTCCCAACAAGCACATGATGGTTTACAACCATCTGTAAAGGGAACTGATTCCTTATTCTGATGTGCATGAAAAAAGAAACATTCATATACATAAAATAATTAAATAAATCTTTAAAATAATCCACTCTCCCCCCCTCTCTCTCACTCCCTCACCCCCCTTCCCTCCCTCCTCCTCTCTTTCTCCTCCTTTCCTTCTCCTTCCCCCTCTTCTTCCCTTTATCTTCTTACTTGTTTTCAGTATAGTTCTGCCATTACTGTATCAAGACAGGTTATATACAACAGTATTACTTGGAGGATGTATGACATTTGCAGTTCAATACCTGTCCTTATAATCACAAGCTCCAAAGAAGACCTTCCACAGGGAAGACAAGGGATTACTCTAACTAGCTGGTTTTGAGCATATATCTAGCCATGTGTTAAAAGGATCACAATAGCAACTTGACCATCAAAAGTGACCACTGAATGGTTGCTAATAATGTAAGGCAACTGTAGAGAGGTTTCCCTAAAGTAAAGTAATAAAGGACATGTTCCCCCCGCCAAAAAAAAAATCTTCTTTTATCATAGCTCATTACAAAATAGAAAATTATTTACCAACCCTTATATTTTCATATTAAGAGGGGAAATAGGGAAGAGGTAGTTAACTCAATACTCATGTTGGTGACAAAAATAAGTAGTACATAGCTCTTTCTTGGTATTGTGTGTGAACCCAAATGTAACTCCTTAATATTTAACAGTTGGTCAAAAGCATGAAAAAACAAAGTTATCTTATAGTCCACATCACAAAATAGCAAGTCAAAAGAAAAAGTTCATTTTCTTCATTTGATACAGAAAAACTATCCCTTGTGTCTTTACAACAAAAAGTGGTTGTTCTGTAGCATGCCCTTGAAATTGCTAACTCCATCCTTACTCTTCCACCAACCACCTTCACTTAGGTGAGCCCTAACACACTCTTCAGCATAAGCTACTACACTAAGCTTGACAATCACTTGTCAAAAGTAGTTCTGTGAAGAGGGCCTCCACTTTTTGTAAAAGATGCTGTCTCAGTGGTCTGTAAGACGAAAAGACATAATTTAGAGCATTTGCCACTGGTTCTCATCTGTGGCTCTTCACTCCTTTGGGAGTCACAGGAGTCATCTAAAACCATTATAAATAGAAGATTCATAACTGTACCAAAAATACGGTCATGAAGTAGCAACAAAAATAATTTAATAATTGGGGGATGACCATAACATGAGGAACTGTATAAAAGTGTTGTAGCATTGGGAAGGGTGAGAGCCACTGATTTGGAATGATTGGTAGACTAAACAGCCCTCTGTCAGTCACATGTTCCAGATAAGAATCCGTGTAATAACATCAAGTCTGATCCTTCCAAGGGATGGGTACAGTGCATTGTAGAACTGAGTCATGGGCACTGATATCTTTCTGGGGGAAAGATGGCACAAAAGTCATTTGGGGCAGTCCAAGAGTCTAATTGAGGTGCATCCCGAAGGCCATCTAACTTCCTCAAAAATGATCTTTATAGACAGTTCAGTACCTTCCAACAGAAAGGAGGAAGAGCACAATTTAATTTCACAAGTAAATTCACCTAAGGCTTGTCTGCACTTGGGGAAAACTAAAAAGTTTCAATTGGGTATAAGTACCCTGCTAGTCTATATCCCACACATAAGAAGAATACAATCCTGTGGAATCTAACAGAAAGTGGGGAGACAGCCTACTTAGCAGACCTAAGTAATAATGCCTGCATCACTAGCATGGCCAGAAATAGACATTCTAAAACATGCTAATTGATGAGTCACCAAGTTGGTGAGGGATGTCAAAATCTTGTTAGACAAGAACAGATGGAGACATTAGGGAAATCTAAGTTTAAAGGAAAGAAGACACAGGAGCAGAGGAGGATGTGATAGCTGCCTTCAACATCATAAGACAGTGCTAAACTCAAATTGGACTCTAGGGATCAGAACTATGTAAGCCTATCTAGGTTATGGTAAGATGGTATATTTTTAAACTCAGTTAAAAGGTGTGTGTATGGGGGGAGTGATATTCTAATGAGTCAGTACTGGAATATTCATCCTGGGGAGATAGTAAATTTAGGGTTAACCAGATTGGTCTGTCAGAGGTTGGATGTCCATTTGTCAAAAATGGCCTTTCAATTTTTCTTCCTTCACAGTTACAGGCATTCGTGGGATTTTAGGAGTTCACTCACTTATGACTTTATACTTACTGACTGCCAGCTGGTTTTAAGACATTTTATTTTAATAAATGCGGAGATCTGGCATGGAGTAAGATCCCCCAAATCTTCAAACAAGATTTAAAATTGGCAATAACTAGGAAACAAATTGTTACAAGTTTTGATACAGGCTATAAAAGAAAATCCAATAGTATAGCCTTACTAAGAGGTAGCGAAGAGTTACACACAATGTTTCCTGCCTAAGTCATCAACACAAAAATATGCTAGCAGGTACTTTAAACTTGGAATATAAAAAATAAATTCTCTCTCTCAAAAGCCGCCTTGTGAACACAAAGTAGGTGGGACACTGAGGCAGACAGAATAGGAGGCAAATGTCCTGAGTCCGAGAAATGCTGATGAGTTTCAAAGGTAAAAAGTGCACCAAGATTATTGCAGGAGATGGAGTAAATGAAGACTGAGGTTAGAGGCAGGCGAGCCTACAAAATGTTCCTGAAATATAGAACAGCCAAATGTCACTTGGCAACATCACAATGATTCGTTCTTTCCTCTTAAATCAGCCCAGATTTTATATCCTTAGTATTAGGAAAAAATGGAGCTAACCATAACACCAGAGAGGAGCTTTACTGAACTAAGGTGACCACAACATTGGTATTCCCTGCCTCACATGACTGCCAGGAATCACAGAGCCCAGGGCAGGTCTGCCCAAGCCAACAACATAATCCCAGCACATTTGTTTGGCTTGTTTTTGGAGCAGAATCTCTTTCCTCCTAAGACCAAAAGAATGCCCTGGTTGTATTCTCAGACCAAAGAGGGATATGGCACCACACATAGTGACAGAATTATATATAATTAAATCCACAAAATGGAAAAGAAAAAGAAAAAAAAGAAAACCTAATCACAAGAATGTCATGAATCAACCCATTTCTGCTTCCCCCAAATCACCTTTATGAGAGAACTTTCAAGTTTCGGGCATCAATCTGTCATCTTTATTGCTAAAACTTCTTGGAGTGTCTTCCTGGTTTTGGTATACAGAAGACTTTGATTAATATACAGTATAGGAAGAGTCAAGTTTATCATGTGAGAAAGGGAACCCAATAAAGACCTTTTGAACAGAATTTATCTTACTGATATTTTTAATGCTCTAAATAGCCTTGACTTGTAATGATCTACCTTTTTTATAGTAAATATTCCACTGGGCATTTTATGTTCTTTTTTATTCAGTCATACCTTTCCATTGATAAAAAAAAAGGTAGGATATACATATGTAGAGGAATAAAGGTAAACCCAACCTCTAACCATACACAAAAATCAATTCCAAATAGTTTAGAGAACTTAATGAAATTCTGAAGCCACTAGAGATCAATGTGATAGACTCAAGTACAAATTCCCTATTGGTGACACTCATAGAAGTGGTCCCATAAGGAAAACAGTCAAGTCGTACCAAGAGATGTTATGCAGAGATATTTGCATTATTTTCTGCTTCTTGGTGGGAATATATCATAACAAAAGATTCTCAGTACTCTGAGGACTGCTTTTTCTTCAACCTTTTCTCTTAAAAAATTAATGCAGATATATATTACTATAGTTTTCTCAGGAGTTGGAATACCAGTGACTTCCCCCATAACAAACAAGAAGTATTAATATCTTGTTACAGACTAAAGAGTAGGAGACAAAGAGATTTGACCATGTAAGTCATTCTGGCTAGTTAGATGGGTAAGGAGACAAAGAGCTCCATCTTTATGCACATGCATAAAATGGCCATTCAAAGTATGGCATTACCTTATAAAACAGAAATGCTATGCCTACAGAATTCTGATACTCATTCATCTATCCTGGCATTCAGCTAACTCTTCATTTGAACCATCAATGTCTCTTGCTCTTCACAGAGTAGCAACTTTGTTTCTCATGCTTGTGACAAAATATATAGAGTAAAGCATAAGCAATGAACCTATCCATAGGTGAAAGAGATTTAGGATTCATGTCCATCAGAGATCATCTGCTCTATCAGAAAAAAAAATAATCAAGGAAATTATTTCACAGTCCTGCAGGACAAACCTACAAGATCAAGGTAGTGCACACTTGGTTTCTGATATATGTCTGCCTTTCCTCCATGGCCTCATGTGGACTTTCTTCTATGTGTGCCCGTGATCATGGTGTCTGTTCATTTTCCTGGGAGGACACCAATCAGTCCTGGTGAATGAGAGTCCCCTCCTGATGACCTCTGGCGTACACTCCCATTCTTCAGCTCACATGTGGAATCCCTAACTTTCACTGTGATGATTTTTAGAAGGAGAGACTTTGGGAGATGGCTCATTCTAGATTAAACCACAAAGGCAGAACCTGTGTGATGGAATTCACATCATTAGGAAAAGATGAAGAGAGAGTGGTGCTTCCTCTCCACTCTATGAGGACACAGCAAGATGGCTGCTATGTATAGGCTAAGAATTAAGATCTCCAGATGATGTGCATCTACAGTTACCAGAACCTTCAGTACAATTAGAAATAAATGCCTATGATACAATGCTTCTGCAGACAAACATGATGAATAAAACCTCATTTTATCTTGTCTCCTTAAAACCTGGTAGGGTTCCAACCCATGACATTTAGTGAAACACATTGCAAACCACAACATCCACCAAATCCTAAAAGTCTAATCTTTCAAATAGATCCCAAACCCATGTTCTCTGCTGCTGACATATTACTAGCAATCTTCATTCTTTATGTAGATTATCCCCAAGGCTTCTATAACAATCCATCTTTAGATAACATTAAATCATGTTCCAGATACCCTCAGCGACACTGTATAAGCATTGTCTTTGTATGATACTCTCTAAAATGATGTTCAAGAGCTTCACATGGCCCATAGGTGCTGTGATCTGAGTCCACCAGGCTTCCCATCTTCATTTCCTGACACTTCTAACAACACATTATTGTTCTTAAAAGCCATTCCTGAGAAGCTATACAGAGTTCCCTCTTGATTCCTCTGTTTGGATACCCAGCCATTCTTATCTCTCAGGTATACTAACTAGATTTCTCAAAATACAGAACCAGAGCCATTATCTTAGAAAAGACTTTCTGTCCCATAAATAGGTGGAAACTCTTCTTTCACAGTGAATCCCTTTAGCCCATTACAGTTATCAAACTCTTACAGTATTCCACACCTCTCTTCATACACTACAAATATCTTGGGTACAAAAATCCAGGACTCATCTTTTTACATGTTCATCTCAAATATAATTGTCAAATTAAATTGCTAAAACCTAAAATTATACAATGACCACACATTGCCAAAATTCCTAAGCAAGTGACTGTTGTCCACAACAGTGAGAGAGCGCATATGTAATGATTGTCGGCTATCTGCAGCCACTATTACACTGTATTATACTGCACACACACACACACACACACACACACACACACACGTACCCCTAGCAGTGATTCTATAACATCAAACAAGTTGAACATCTTAAAGGGAAAATATTACCAATTTCATTTAGAAAGTATTCTTTTTCCCTCTGATATAAACATAGCCAGGATTACAAGCCTAGCCATTCTGGAGAGGATAAATGTACAAATGCACTGCCAAACCCTAAGACAAAACAAGCTTCAATACAGCCACCCGGGAAGACCCTGCCTTTAACCACATTCGCCTAGTTATTTCTAATAGCTTCCTTGATCCTTAACTCTCTCTTCAACTGAAGCCCATCCTCCCCCCAGTTCTTGTAGCCCCTCTCTCCACTAAGCTCAGAACAACAGAGCAAACAAAGCTAGAAAGCTAACAGCATTCAGATTCCTGCATCAGCAGGAAGTTGGTCATGTGACATGTGCCTAGTCCAAATAAAGATGCTCTAAAAGTGTAAAATGAATTCTGACTTTCAAAGACTGTTTTTTTTTTTAATAAAAGAATGTAAAAGGCTGAGGTATAGTTCAGATATCAGAGTGATTGCGTAGTGAAAGAAGCCCTGGGTGAGACCCCAAAAAAGTATATAGACATGGTGTGGTGGTGCATGCCAGTCGGCAGAGGCAAGGGATCAGAAGTTCAACATCAGCTCGTGCAGCTCATATTCCAAACAAGAAAATAATATAAAATACCTTACTGGTGATATATTAATCACCAAGCAAATAATATAAAATACCTCACTGGTGATTATTGTTAAATAAAAATTTGTCATGGGAAATCAATAAAATACCTTATTTAAAAGAATTGCAATATTTTCCTTTTAAACTTTGACTCATACAAAGCTGAAGTCTATGGCTCTCATTTTATTTTTACAATGCTGTCCTATATGGAAGGAGAGAAGTAGGGGAGTGTGGAGAGGGCAGTAATCCAAGTAAGAAGGGACGGGGTGACAGGGAAGCGTGCCCAGTGGGAAAGAAGGCCTGTGGACAGAGAAGGTTCCCTCAGACCAGCTGTTCAAGTTGGCACCCTCTGTGGTTTTTGGCTTATATAAAATATTTCTAAATAAAATTCAAACTGAAAGTGCTAATGTGTATATATGTATGTAGGCTAAGAAAGAATTTTTAAAAAAATACACAATTAAAATGCTACATTCATGACAGTGCGACATGTTTAAATTAAATAAGTTATTTAAAATCAGAATGTTGGTGCTAAAATGATTTGTTTCCGAAAGAGATTACCATAATGCATCCACGAAAAAAAAAGATGACCTTTTCATGTGTTGCAGAACTAAAGCAAAACATATCTGAGGCAACACCACAGAAATAGCAATGTGTAAGTCCCCTTTGTTCTATGAAAACACACTATTAGTCTAGTTTCTTTTTGCCTCACTATAAAATTTCCATTCCTAAAAGCTTGTAAAATATTCATAAATAAATTACATTTCCTGAAAGCTCCATTTGTTTCCTTTAAACAAAAGAATGGGATATTTCAAATGCGGTGATTACACATACAGGGAGATGAATACTAGTCATGGAATATCAGAAAAAGACAAATTGCTAGACAGAGTCTAGTGCATCTGGGAAAACCCTGTTCCCCTTTAACTGTAACACCAGAACAAAAAAAATACACATAACAGGATTGAAGTCCCCTGCACAGTGAAGAGTGACTTAAGATGAAAACTCCTTTCCATTCTGAATGATTAACCCAGCAAATGTCTTGTCAGAAGTCTCAGAGGAGGCCTTTATGACAGAGAAATATTAGCTGAGAAAAAGTCTTCAAACTATGCCTAGACACAGTGCCTGGCTGTGGGTACCCCAATGGTCCCCACGCAGCCCAATTCTACAGGCTGCTTTCTTTTGTTTATAGTTTAAGTTATATAGAGAGTTTTCACCTGTCCGTATTTTAAAAAGGGGATGGGAGGCAGATCTATCTAGGCTTCCTTTGTACTCTGTAATAGAATGTGTTTTTCCTTAATGATATCCTAATGGAAAAAAAAAAAAGATGGAAAGCTGTAATTGTTTGGTGATGCTGGATTACTTAATGGGACATGATGTGCTTTGAGAGACTCCTAAAGCCATTAGGAATCACTACCATTATGCTTTCCAGGTAGTATAAGGAGGCTTGCTGGTATAAACACGTAAGTATGCTTCTAAAGAGAAAACATCTGGTGCTGAGTGTGTGTCCCCACCAAACAAGTGAAAAATGTCTGAATCATTGACCTGAGTGCAAGAGATTGCTGTGATGGTCTGGGTAAGGAAGCCCTTACAAGCTCTAGGAGAGTGGATAACTGACATATTTTACTTTTGAGTTCCAACCAACAACTAAAACCCATCAGGGCTTATACGTTGTTTTGTTCATATGAAAACTCATACTGAGTTCTGTCCTGTGCATCATGTGTTAAGTCCAACTGGAAAACAGTTTGTTGCCCTCATAATATTCATGCCACTACTGCACCAATGGATGTATCTCGCCAGGTTGGGAATTATTGTAGCTCACAGTGTTCACAGCTATATATGAGTTTAGACTTTCAAGCCACTATAATTAGGATTTATGGACATTACTTTCCTTTGCAAGGCTCTTAGTCTCAGATACTGCATAGCAGCATAGAATGAGATACAAAATAACTCTTTTATTTTCATTTTATAAGAATTCATACATGAGTATTATATTTACATCATTTTCACTCTACCCTCTTTTCCCTCATAACATTGATCATCTTTTCCCACTGCCTCAAATTTCTCTCTCTCTCTCTCTCTCTCTCTCTCTCTCTCTCTCTCTCTCTCTCTCTCTTACCTGATGAGCCCAATTAATGATGTTTCTATATCCATGCATTTAGGACTGAACATTTAGAATTGGATAATGTAGCAGGGAGCTCATTTCCATAGAAAACTAATTTTTCTTCTCTCAGAGGCCATTGATGACCTATAGCTCTTTATAACTGTATTCTAAATAATTACCCTCATGCCCACGGATAAATGTAGGTCTCAAGAGTCATCAAAAGACTTTCTTTTTTGCAACAACTGTTGGAGACTCTTTCAGAGATCAACTGGTCAAAATGAAGAGAATAAGTAACTGTGGTTTGACCAGTCCCAAATGATACATCCACAATGCAACTCTTATACCTAAAATGCAGGGAAAATTGTGGAAGGAGGTAGAATCATTATAAAAATCAGGGGACCAGGATGACTCCTGTTATGATAGTGTCTTCTAGGCATAACATGGAAACTGTACCCATTGATATCTAAACAGTGTGCCTACCAAGACCTGCATGGTGACAATATCAATTGACATTCCAATGTGAATGGAGGGAATTTATAGATGTCATTCATACTATTTAATAGTTATCTAATGATAACTTGGTAGAATTCTTCCTGACATTTTAAAATATAAAAATAACAATTCATCCCTATAATCAAATTGCTAGAGTACAGATATATGACTTTGACTCAAAAATTCAGATGCTTCCTCTCAAGCCTTCTACCTCTTTGGAATTAGCATATAAAATGCATTAGAAATACACCCTGCAAAGGAAACTTAGATTTGAACCTCAAGTGATAAGTGCTGCTGAGAATCTGGGTTGGCAAAATCAGATGTAGTGGGGCAGGCTTTGTTTAGAACAGAGGCTTGAGATTCAAGTATCATCCATGAAACTGTATTTGATTTCCATCATTATAAACTCCCAAGACAATTAACTTACAAAGAGAAAAATATGCATCTTGGCTTATAGCTTTTAGAGTGTTTAGTTTAGCCACATTGTTTCAGTTCTCTTATTGAATGGCCCAAGGAAGGGAGTATATGTGGAAGAATAGACCTTATCATGCAAGAAGCCAAAGAAATGACAAAAACAGTCCAAGGTCCTACAGTGCCCTTTGAAAGCTCACTTGTAATAACTTAGGAATATAATTCTTGTTCCCACATCTTAAAAAGACCCACTATTTTCCAAACTTTTGTGGACATTCAACATCCAAACTACAGCAGAATCCCATCTGACCATTCCTAAATCAAGATCTTGAAGGTGGTACATCCACTTTTTTGGTTCATACTCAATAACATCAACTCAGAGTTCTCGTAATATGTTTATGTTCAGCTTAGTTGCAATCAGGCATGTTAAGTTTTCCCACTAGAAAACCTAAGACATGTGGCTTAGAGATACAAGGAAGACGGTTCAGAAGCGTTGTGTAGTCGTTAATCTCAATGATCAGTTTAATGAGATCTAGAATCAACTGGGATCCAGACATCTCGGCAAATCAGTGAAATATTATAGTGATAGGTAACTGAAAAGATACATCAGCTGTGGGTTGAAACACTCCTTAGGAGAAAGTGAACCATATCAAATGATGCCCAAGAAGGAGGAAGAACAAAGTATGGATCCTTGGATCCTTTGTAGAAAGGGGGAAAAAAGACCCATAGAAAGAGATACAAAAACAAAAGGTTGACCAGAGTCTGAGGGAAAGACCATTGAGAAACTACCCCATCCAGGGATGTATCCTATATACAGTTACAAAACCCAGGCACTATTGTGGGTACCTACAAGTGCTGGCTGACCAGAACTGGCTATAGCTGTCACCTGGGGGGCTCTCCTAGTGCATGACAAATACAGAGGGGGACACTCTCAGCCAGCCATTTAACTGAGCACAGGGTCCCCAATGAAGGAGCTAGAGAAAAGACCCAAGGAGCTGAAGGGGTTTGCAGCGCCATAGGAGGAACAACAATATGAGTCATCAAGTACTCCCAGATCTCCCAGGGACAAAACCATCAACCAAAGAGTACACATGGAGTTACCCATGACCCCAGACACAACAGCAGCAGAGGATGATCATGTTGGACACCAAATGGAGGAGAGACCCTTGGTCTTAGAAAGACTTGATACCGTAGTGTAGAGGATACCAGGGCAGGGAAGCAGGGGTAGGTTGATTGGGGAAGGGGAGATGGTTTATGGGATTTTTGTGGGAGGGGGGAACCAGAAAAGGGGACAACATCTGAAGAGTGTTCATGAATAACTGAGGAGATCCAAATCCTGTGCCTACGTTTACAGACATAGATCATAGGAGTGACTCGCTAGTAGAATGAGGTAACATATCAGTTATTGAGAATGCAGAATACTTGATATGTTGTTCTAACAGAAAAAAAAGAGGAGCTTAGCTCCATTATTTCTGGGTTAGATCTGGGGTCTTCATCAGAACTGAGGCATGAAATTAAAGACAGAGCTGAAGAGCTAAGCATATCACGTGAACACATTAAAGAAAGCCGTTGATCCTCATGTGACCTAAAGAAGTCAAGCAAGTTCTCAATTCTCCATTCATTATGGTGTCAAAAATATTACTAACCATTCCCACAAGCTAGAAAACAATGATCACTCACCATTCCTTCTTAAAATAGAAGGGAAAGTCAGAGAAAAGTCATGTTTTGCTAATAATGCAAATAAAAATACATTGCAAATAAAAATAATTTTAGTAAATGCAGATGAAAAAAATTGGATGCCCACTCAGTTCTATATCACTTAACTAGAAGTCTGAATGAAATCTATATGTCATAGATGGCTAGAAGTTTATTTTTCAGATGCAATTTAACACTACCCCATCTAGGAAGACTGGTGAACTACACCTGTAAACCTAGCACTTAGAGGAAAGTCTGAAACAGCAGGACAGACTTAAGTCTGAGCGTACGTAGCAATGTCCAAGTCAACCTAGACTTTAGAATGAGACTGTTTCAGAAAATAAAACACAGCAAACCAAAACTATCCAGCAGTAACATCATATAGGCGCTGAAAAGGAGAAATAAGAAATGTCAAGATGATAACATCACCTTATGCATTTAAGTGATTATGCATTTATATAAATGCAAAGTTACTGGAAAAATGAAATAGAAAGACCTTCTATAAAATGACCAGGTGTTCCTTAAAGTATTAACTTATCTTTTTAATTAATCCACATATCTTTTTTGACACTTACACTTACACTATGAGGTGCCTAAAGCATTGTACTCATTTTAGAGACAAGAAGATTGAGCCACAGCAACGGTCAGTTAATTGTCTTCAGGTAAGGGATTGCAAGCAGCGTATGTGCACGGTAGATTGGCTCCAGAGTTTGTATTAAAGTCTTATGTCATATTGCTTCTCAGGAAACAAAAGTAATGTTATTGAAGAGCAGAATCTCAGAAACATGAATTCAAAATTGAATCACTAACATACATAATCAATTTAAGATTACAGCTTTCATTTGAGGCAGAGACAATTTGCTTTCTCGTGTCTCAGCAAGAACCACTGTACCAAGAACTATAAAGATAAGTGCATGTACTCTGTCAATCGTTGGTGTGAGCTTGCAAAATGCAGAGAAGTTGGTGGTAAACATTTTAATTCATTCCATATTGAATACTTGCTTCCATGCCCAATGTTTGCTGTAATATGCTTGTATAATTTTCTATTACAAATAAATAGATCTAATACTGTATTTTCTATTTGTGTAGGGAGAAAAGCCAAAATGGCAAATAGATATTCGCGTTGAATGAGTCAACAAAGAAAAGGCAAACACTCAAGAGGCTGAGAGTTCTAAAAATTAATTTTGAAGTGCAGGTAGCTGATTTAATGATTCCCCCACCACCAATCTCCGTGGATGACCCATTGTCCAGGGTAGTTTTCAACTTATAACATCTTTCAGTCTAAGAGTTATTGTATCACTTCCCTTCAGTGTCTTCCTTTCATTACTGCCTGTTGGATACTGCCATTATCTGGAAGGGACCCACATGAGGAATTGCAAGCTCCGGGATCCTGAGTTCTCCCTACACCTTTATCTCCTTCTGAAGATTCATCTCCCTTATTCCTACTCTCACGTCTCTTTAGTTTATAGATATTTCTCCCACCAATTGCTTCCGTGTTGTGTGACTACTTAGCCTAGATATGAACTACACAGAGTCTGCCATGGACACTCTTGTCTCTCCATCAGACACAACTCCCTAGACCCAAGGGAAGCTCAGTCCTAAAAACAGTCTCTTCTGTGACAGTGTGGACAACTCTTCCCTGTGAAGTCAAATGACTTGCCCCAGCGGTCTGGTTTTGCTCAAGATACTCTCTTCTCCCATCCAATTAGATTGCACAGTCCAAATTAATTGTTTTACCAACTCTGAGGCTCTGCTATTCTCATATTCTCACTGAATTTGAGTTTTTATTATTAGCAGATGCCTCATAATCCAATGGGATTCACAGCCCTCAGGATAGTACCCACTGACCCAATGATGAACTTGCATCCTGACTCATGTTCTGTCCAAGGTGAGAACTTTCCACGTTGGCTAATTCATCTATATTCTGAGAAGATTCTCTTGCTTTTCAGCCTCTGGGTTGTTTCTGCAATCTCACCTTTACCCAAAGGTCTGTTTGAGTGCACCAGGCAACCAACTGTAACATTGCTTTGTTTTTTACCCTCCCCATATCCTTAATTTCTTTCTGTTCAGAGTCTTGGAAATTTTTATGTATACCACCTGTCTTCATTCCCAGATCCCTCACTTACCCTCTGTTATGCAGCCACGATTTCTATTCCGTGTGCCCTCACATCCTCAGCCAAGCTCACAGTGCAGTCTTATGTGTTAAATCATGCATCCTGAACAAGAGTCAAAGTAAGTTCTCTGTGACACACACACACACACACACACACACACACACACACACCCTACTATTAATTCAGACACAAAACCCCCAAACTGAGCTGTTCATTTTTTGAAAGCATGTCTTCTAACCTTAGACAGACTAAACGAATGGTCCATCTGGTTAAATAAAAAAAAAAAAATTCTATTTAACACACTAGCAATTTTATGATTTATAAAATACCTGATAAAAACACAATTGCATTTTAAATGCCTGGACTGAAATCCATCTACTCTAAGAAGGTTAACAGGAACATAAAAAGACCCAACTGCCTCGAGCCATCTGCCTCACCAGGAAGGACACATCGCACGGGTTTCAGAAAAAATACGGCGCAGAGTCACTGTAAGGTATTACAAGGTAACAAATATAAAATTGCAGAAAGCAGACCAGGAATGATGCAGATTTCTTTGAGAAAGTCTATGTAAATGCAGAAAAGCAGGGAAGCAATCGAGGCCAATCTCTAATATCATTCAGCTATAATTAGCTAAAAGCCCCTGGGAATAGATATCCTTAAAATAATACAAAGATACAAAGTGCCTTATGCCTATGATATTTTAGTCTCAGACTCATTCTTGGAAAGAAGATAAGTCATGTAATTTCCTACTTGCATATTTTTGTTTAATTAAAAAGCAACTCAAAATTGATAGAATTTTAATGTTAAGGACCATTTACAACTGCCAGTTTAAAAGACAAACAGAAAACCGGATTTGATCAGATAAAACAGCAATAGCTGTCCAGGTAAGTGTTCTCAGTATTACCAGAATTTCATTAAGGTTAACATTATTTCAAGTCCCAGCTTTGTCATTTCCTCCAACTCCCAACAGCTCCAGAATTGTTCTGACAAGAAAACAAATACAGACTGCATTTTTTTCAGAAACATATTTGAAATGGTGTCTTTTGGCCAAACCTGTCTTTGCTGGGTCAAGGTTCTATATACGTTTCATTTTGAGAAATGGAGTTAGAACTTTAATCAGTGTCCACTGGAAACATACCACCTGCCAAGAACCCATAGCAGGGCAGCCAGGCAAGAAGAGTGACAGAGAGGACAGAATTGGGATCAGGAACTAGATTAAAATATAAATTTTCTCAAGCGCTCCGATGCAACCACTGCCAGACCACAAACATTATGTGTAAACCAAAAGCTTTGTCCTCTCCAGGCACTCCTTACAGGGTGAAAATATTCAGAACTGTGGCGAAGTACAAGATCCTTAGAACTTCGTGAGTAGTCCAAATATTTTTGTGTTCCACAAACCCTAAATCAAACTTGTCTTCACCAGAAGCAGGTGTCCATACCCACTAATTTGTGGACCAGGGTCAGAGTCAAGATTGGGAAGAAACAAAACATTTCCATTGGTCAGAAGCAAAGAATCCATGGAAAGCAAATGAAGAAGAAATGTATCTCATCAAAGAGAAACCTACCTAGGAATCTAACTTTCTGCAGCATGGCACTTATAGGCTTGAAGGTAGCAGCTCAAGCTGCTATTAAGTATCTTGGCAAAAGATAATACTGTTGAACAGTAATACTATTTCCACAAAACTGATACAAGTGGGACACAGAAAGGTAACATAAATTCATTAAGATTTCATCTCCATCTTAAGACTTCTAAGGAGGGCTTACTGTGATCCTGAAACTAAGAACATTGCATTATCCTAATTCCTCCAAAGAAGCACAGGGCTAGTAGTCCATTGATATACTGAATTTCACAGTAGAAATTAGAGTGCAGAGAAGGAAAAACACTTAATAAGACCATTATAGATAAATGGCTAAGGAGATACAGGATCTCCTTCAAATTCAAATGCATCATTATAAAAACCATCACTACAAACTATGGGCATGCCAATTAGATGCATTCCATGCCACATATAATCACACACACACACACACACACACACACACACACACTCACACACACAGCTTTTGCACCATATGCACGTTGTATCTAAATGCACCTACACACATGTAACCACACAAATTATACATATATGTGGCACACAGGCATATCATCAAACACACACACACACACACACACACACACACACACACACACCTCTGTTGGTGGAAATTCTTCAGTTATCAACTGAGGAACAAGTCTCTAATTTTGATAAAGGATCTTGATTCTAAAGCCAAAATCATGGGAGAAAATGCCTCAGTGAAAACAACAGGCCTGGTTGCACAACTGAACCATGTGGCATTCATGTAGATTTGAGAAAATATCTAAATCTGGGTCTTAGAGATGGCCCATCAATTTAAGATCTTTGGGTAGAAGAATGGGGTCCTGGATCCCAGTATTAAAGTATTCAGCCACACCAGATAAATAGGATGTAGGGTCATTTAGTGTTACTTCCTCTACCATTCCAGGATGCTTGAACACAAGCAACACACAATAACCCATAGGTGGAGAAGGCAAGAGCCTCTGTCTAGTCCCTCAAGGCCCCCATGCAGCCCCTCACCAACAGGGCAGGTGCACCAAGCAACTTGGGAGGGCAGCCTTTCAGTTCAGCTAAAGCCACAAAGCTGACAATGCTGAGCCAAAGCAGAGTGTCCTGGCTCCAGCAGGTCCCATGGCAACCTGGAAGCAACGTCTTGACTGTGTTATCTTGGTAAAAGATAATGGCTGCTTGACAGTTACATAGCCAGAATAGGAGAGAATAAAGCAAGAACCCAACAGAGTGTAGACTCAGCTTCCCTTTTATTCATGGGGCACCTTATAACATCTCAACTTGCCTTTGCTCTACAGGCCTCACTAGACGCCAACAACACTTACCCTTACTGCCACAGAACCTTAGTCACTCTTCTCCCTTGTTCCTGAAAAATTCTCATCCTATGTTGCAGAAAATATTGCAACAATCCAAATATATATAGTACCATGTATGGGATTCTTTCTAATTCCGCAGCATAAGCTCAAAACCTACTTCAGCAAGCTTTTCCCTGTCCCTAGGGGTGTGCCAGAACTGCTCTGCTTGGTTTGCTTCAGAGCATTCATTACTGGTTGTGACCGCAATTGTCATCCTAGAAAACACACAGTGGAAACTGCCCTCTTGCATCTTCTCATCTACATTACTTCCACAGGAGAGGGAAGTCTGCTCATGTTCATCTTTATCTCCCTAGCAACAGCGCCTAACTTTCAGTCCGAGCTTGATAAATATCTGACTAAATGATAAGTTAAATGAGTAATCAATGAGCAGGCCTATGCATTGCGGTTGCAGGGAATCTGAAATAGGAGATCTAGACCCCTATGATATTTTGTGAAAGGGATTGCCTAATGCCAAGGTTAAGTCTCATCTTCCCTTACTGTTTAGGCTACCAGCACCACAGCCAAATTCAGCACATGCCTGGCAATGCCTCTGTTCCTTTTTTTTTTTTTATGCCTGTGTTCTTAACTACTATGTGACTACAGTAGGTGGGTGCCCTTCACAAGTGTAATCAAAGACACGATGTTAAACTAGAACAAAAACCATATGGTTTTCCCCTCGTGCTTTTCCTGTGGACCGTGGCATATAGAAGAGAGAAAGTAGGTGGAGGAGGTACCCTGGAACAGCTGACCAAGTGCAGCAAGCATCTATTGTGTGTTGAGGAATTCAAGTTCTAAGACCACAGCACAGCCCTAAGTGCAGCAATACAAGGAAATGTGGTATCATTTGTACCTAACATAGATATCCTTGAGTGTGTTGCATGCATGTGTTCAGGAAGAAGTGTGCATACATGGAAAGTCAGAGGTCAGCCTGGCTGTCATTCCTCAGGTACTGTCCACCTTGTTTCTGGAACCAGGACCTCTGTTAGCCTTATAGCTCACCAAGTAAGCTGGGCTGGTTGTCCAGCAAAACCCAGGGGACTAGCTTGTCTCTGCCTTACCAGGACTGTAGAGGAAAGCATCTGATACCACGTTCTGGTATTATCCATAGGTCTGGGGATAAAATTCATGTCTTTATCCTTGTAAGCACTTTCCTAACTGAGCCATCTTTATAGGTGCAGAGGTACAATTGTTTTAAAAAAGAAATTTGCTGCTTTTACTCAGAAGTTGCTGGGTCTTCTATTTTAGTAATATCTTATTGGAAATAAAACAACTCAAAGTAAATTCAAACTGGTCCCCAACACAATTTACTGACTCCATACAGATGAATCCATATGATAACACCCAGAGGGATGTTCCTTGTAATTAACTGTTAGTGGGTGAAAGTTGACTAATAGTCCATAGAGAGAAGCTGAGCCACACTTTTCCATTAGATGCCCAAGGAACAATTGAGGGGAGGTTCATAAGCCAGCTAACCTCTTAGGGTTTGCCATAAAAGTCACCAACTGATCCTTTCCTTCCACGAATACATATAATGACTACCAAATCCTTCCTCCTCTCAATCCACTAATTTCTATTCTCCTACATGAAATTCCAGTCTTTCACCCCACCCCTGTCTACCCAAGTTCATCTGGGGAGGTCAGAAGCCTCTTCAAACCGAGATGCCCCTTTGTTTAAATGAAAGGCTTGATTCAGCATTGTAGGGGAGTACCAGGACAGAGAAATGGAAGGGGGTAATTGGGGAATGGGTAGAGGGAAGAGGGCTTATGGGACTTATGGGGAGGGGCGAACCTGGAAAGGGGAAGGCATTTGGAATATAAAAATAGAATATAGAAAAGAAAGAAAGAAAGAGAGAGAGAGAGAGAGAGAGAGAGAGAGAGAGAGAGGTGTCAAAAATGCTAGTTAAAAAAAAAGAAAAGAAAAAAAAGAAAATCTAATTGTCATCACTTCGGCATCTCCCACATCCATAAGCACTAAAGCTATTTTTCCAACAAGAGCTGTTACAACTTCACAAAAATATCCGTGTTCATATGGACTATTGTTTTAGTTAATGCATTCTGTGTTATTTCTGGAGGCCCGTGGCACCACCTGCCTCACTACCATGAAGGTGGGAGGATGCCCTTCTGGATACTTACAGTGAGCCATGTTTTGCTCTATTGTTGTTCCCTAATCTTCAGTCCTTGCACCCATTGTATTCTTGCATCCATTCCTCTCCCTCTGGAATCTGAGCTTTGTCCCCTTGCAGGTTCCGTGCTAGCTGGCTTTCAGTTCCAGGGCAGGAGGTGAGAAAGCAATGGTGCCTCTGCCACTGGCAACAGCTCTAGAACAGCTCTGACCAGCTGTCACAGCATACGGCCCCAGCTCTCTATCTTCTGGGTACATTGGAAGTCCCTCTTCTCCTCCTTTCAGATCTGAGAGTGACAATAGTTTCCTTACTCTGAGTTTCTTGATCCATCCTCTAACTCTGAAAAGGAGGCTCACCACAGATCCATTTGGAGATAAGTTCTTTCCATTCTAACTTTGGTTGATGGAGCAGGGAAGGAATCCATTACTTATTAATGTCTCCTGGGTTCCAGGAATTATACAAGATAATTGCATTCATGTGTCATATAATTTGATTCTTGTGACAACCTTTGATGATCAGTATTCTTATCCTCAGGAATGAAGCTAAGAAGCTCAACACAGATTCTCTTCGCTTATACTGCCCACAAGAAATAGGTACAAAACCAAAGGACATTCTGTGACTGGATTTCTACTTTCTGTAAAGCCCTTTCTAAGACCCTGAACTAAACCTGTTGACCGAGTAGAGAAGAGACAGAAAAGGACTAGAGACAAACTAGAATCAGCCCCAACCCCAACTGTGATAAATAAAATTCACCCCCCGCCCCATGCTGTTGGGTCTCCTGATCCTGACATTGCTCCAAGGAGTATATTACCTAAGACAAGGTCCTCCATTAAGGGAGGCATCTTTTCCTAGATTTATGTTAATCAACACAACAAATACATGTGGCCCAAAAACAGCTTCACATTGAATCTTTCTATAGTTGGAGAAATAAATAGTTCAGCACCATTAGTCTTTGCATTCTCCATGGCTTATATAGCTAAGGCTCTGTCTCCTAAACCACAAACAAGAGTGTTACCACCCTACTTCTGCATCTGACTTGATTAACGATCGCACAGCCATACCTTACATCCCCACTGCTGAGACATTCTTTTTCCACACCAGTTCTATTTCAAATGACCACACTCAAAGTTATCATTTTCTGATCCACTCGTGTCGGGCACCTGACTGGTTTCCATGGCTACGAGTTGGGACTCTATAATTGATTGTCTGGATCTGCAGCCAACTCATTCACTTATTAGTTGGACAAGTAGCTCAACCTTTCTAAGACTCATTTCTTCCATTTTAAAAATGAAGGCAATAATAATGTCGACTGATATAAAATACTGTTCTGTGCTCAGCACATAAAATGATAATGGTGGTATTAATAAACATATATAGCTACATAACACTTGCTATATGCCTGGCACTGTTCCAAGTGCTTTATAGGCCCTAGCTCCATTATTTAACAGTCCTTTATGGTAGATATTATTATTATTCTTTAACTTTTGTGGCTGAGGAAACTGAGCCTCAGTGAGAGTGAAGGGATTTGCCTGAAGGCACGTGTCAGTATTCAGGAAGGCAGGTTTTTAGAGATGGAGAGAGAGAACAGAAGTATAGTGTATGCTGAACAAGCCTCCTTATCTCTGAGTTCAGGACCTTCCGTTCTTGACCACTCACAGTGTGTTCTTCTGCTGGAGTGATCATTCCCACTTAGCATTCTGTTCAGACCAATTCTTCAGTGACTTTCTCTGGTCCTCTAAAGAAAACTTAGTTCCTGTAGTATAGTATACATCACAGATTTCCATCTGCTGTGCCTACTTCATTCCCCATCATGCCCTGTGGTCAGTCAGTATAAAAGCAACAGATACTGGGTCACAAAAACTCATGCCTCCTGCTCTGTCCCCACTCACTCATCCTATTGGGATGAGGTCCTAGTGATGGAGTAGGAAAGAAAACCTCACATCAGAGTTGGGAGACTTATGTCGTTGCATAAACCAGTATTCTCAAGATCTCCCTCCATTATTGACATATTTGAAAAACGTAGAACCTCGTTGTATTGTTTTGCCACATGTTACTGATACAGTTATAGCCTTGAGCATGAAAGGAAAGATGCAAGGATGTGAGCCTGTGTACACATTTCATGTACACATTTCAATAGGCAAGAAAGCTATTGGTTTCTACTAAATCTTCACATGGTAAGTGCTTGCCCCAGCTTTTCTCTTCATCACTCCATCATGCACCCACTCATGCTTCCCTGCAAACCCAGGCACTGCTGCACACTTGCTGATCCTTTGAGCACAGTTCACATTCCTTATCCTCACACATTCTCTATGCAGCATCTGTAATCTTGTGCCCCACGTCACTCTGTTCTTCACTTATTTTAAGGTGCTTTTGTCCTTTTCTTCCTTTCAAATTCAGCTTCATACTTCTTTCCCATTTTCTTGAGTTTATTCTATATCATCCTTTTTTCACACTTTCTGTTACTTGAGACCACCACTGATGGTTTACCTTCTTGTTCCCTGCCCATGTACCAGTCCTGACACAGGTCACTTATACATAATCAAAACAATGTGTCTTTTGTTATATCCAAACTCTCACTATGTTAAGCACAGATGGATATTTCATTTCATTGTGTCTTTGTGACATAAGCCTATATAATATCAGGAGTCTCTTTGGAAAGAAAAGTAAACCAATTGTCAGTCTGGGATTCCCTGGCCTTTCACATTGCTAAAGAAGAATGGTTCCTAATGCTATGACCCTTTAATACAGTTCCATAAACTTCGGTGATCCCCAATCATGAATTTATTTCATTGCTATTTCATAACTGTAATTTTGCCACTGTTATGAATCCCAATGTAAATATCTGATATGCAGAATATCTGATATGCAAAGCACAAGTTATAGACCCTTCTACAGCAGAGCCATAAAAGCCAAAGGTACTGGGTAAAGCTCACATGAATTCCAATGAGTTGTTAATGAGATATAATTGGTCCACATTCACTTGACCACAGAGAGTCTTATTCTTTGACTTGTGATGATTTGTTTCACACACAAACACACACACACACACACACACACACACACACACACGATTGCAAGTGAAAATAGCTTCTCCTTTGATTTCAGAAAGAATGAAACAAATAAGAAATAAAAGCACCCATGTAATATGTACTTCCATTTGGTGGACAATTATTTTGAAAGAGGAGAGCCATATACCCCGACTGTGTAACCCTAACATTCTGAACACCTTTTTGAAAGCCTTTGATCTTTTCATGAGAATTTGACTCCACATCTTGCCCCAACTTCATACCATCTCTTTGGTCTCTTTTCCCACTACCTCTCTTTTCTACCCCACCTAAAAGTTCTTATTTCTATGGTAACATACCTACCTTTTCCATTCTTTTAGGTCTATCACGCTTTCATTAGGGTCTTAATTTTTAAAAACACACTTCTATAACTCATTCTCTTACCAGTTATTCAGACAAGTAAAGCTTTATCACAGAGTTCAACCAAAACCATCACTGTGGTCCAGTAAGTGAGGACACAGTAACTTTTCAGCTTTCTCCTGATGAAGAGGAAGTTCTAGAAGAAACTGGCAAAGATATTTTTAAAAACCCTACGATCTGGAAGCCGACATGGCACAGTCATTGAATGGATCTTAATCTAGGACATGTTGCTTCTTATACCCCATTTAGGCTGTTCTTAGAACACTGCATGGATTTCAACCTCAATTTAACTGTTTATACTTTAGGCCTCAGGAGAGCTCCAGGAAGCTCCCAGCTTCAAAATAGCAGCTTTGCTTCTGGCCTGGGTTCCTTCCTTTTCCATAAAGTCACCATATCTTTGAGACTTATTCTCAGCAACACGAGTGAGCAAATTGAGTCTTAGGGCTTAAGATACTGAAGGGTATTGCTCTCTCATTCAAAACAATTGTGAAGGAAGATCTTTCTAGAATGGTCTGCTGACCCTTTGTATTTATAAAGGCAGCTTAGTGGGTAAATACAACCTTATAATAATCACATCCACCCTTTTTGCTGAGCCTTTGTCATTATATCCTATTGTTGATGAGATGGAGACAAAGGGAGAAATGAGCTAAGCTTCCAGAGCCACACCACGGAACTGTAGCCACAAGGTAATGGAGCTACAACGATCAGGGGGCTGAAGAACTAGAAATCTGCTCCAGATCAGAGCCACCCAACTGCCACCATCTAGAGGTTGCCCTGTGCAAAAGCCCTAAGTGAAGAAGCATCAGGCTTGAAGCCAGGGAAACGGAAAGCACTTACTCTTGTTTCATATGAATTGGATTCTAGAAAAGCCGAGGCTAAACTATTTTGAAGACCTCAAGTCATATAATTTGGGACTCAGGTAGAGATTTGAGAAACATTTATCAACCATCCCAGTCTCTACACAACAGAGAACACACAGGGGTTGGAATGGGTGTTGGGTAAGCCAAAGCCTTTGGTATGTTATGGATAGTTCAGTGTCATTCAACTCATTTTTCTTGAAAGGGATAATGGCTTCCTCTAACAAAAGATCTGACAAGAATTAGACATCCTTGCTGGGAAAATTCAGAAGAAATGGAAAACGGAGCCCAAACTGGTATTTGTTACACAAATCTATATGCTATAACACAATTGACCTTCGAGCCATGGCTTTATTAAAGTTGTGGGAGAGATGGAGAAATAAAAAGGAGAAAGAAGAGACCATCAAATGGCAACACCATCATTCTCTGATTGCTACATGCTTCAAGTCTGCCCTCTGCTCGAAGCTACTGCTCTTGCCTTAATCACCTCCCTTATCATTCTCCTTGGATTTATAAGCCTCGAGCACTATCAGCCATTTATCTTCACAGATTCCTTATTTAAAATTCACAGAAGCATGATTTATCTCTACTACATCTCTGTGCAGTAGGGAGGGACTAGCTTTTATTTTCTGGGGCTCAGAGGGGTTAAGTGGCTCCTCCAAGGTTATATACAGTGAGACTGAAGGATAAAATGGCAACACAAAATAACAATCCATAGCAGATGAAAAGTGTCCCCCCCCCCACAAAACTCTGAAGCTCACAGTATAAAGAAGAATCCCACAATGGTGAAGGGAAGATGCTTGCATCGGACTATATCCTGAGGGGACAATTAACCGAATATCAAGAAATTGAAGTTTTCTACTGAGATCTTTCTTTATGGTTTATTTCTTTAGAGCTTGGAGATCTCATATTTGATTTTCAAGATCACTTACTTTAGTAAAGCAAGCTTTTCTTCTCTGCAAATATCTTGAATACAATTCATGCATATGCGGTAAAGGATGAAATAAAATTGAGCCCCCAGTTTCTCAAATGATAAAAGTGACTGCTTTTTATCTGTGGAAATGAAATCTTGCAAAGAAGTTCATTTTTCTGTTCTCTTGGGATAGAGGTAGACTTTTTCATGAGGTCTATAAAATAGTCACCCATGTATTATCTCCAACCTTAACAATGGGGAAAATTTTCACATATCACCCCTGTGTGATGAGCCAGCTTTAAATTCCATCTTAGCTATTATGGACCCATGTAAAACCTACAGCAAGTTCACATCTCTGGGCCTTATATTCACATTCACGAAACAAAAATATATTATAGCCACTACTCTTCTTGTAGAGTTACAATCTATAATACAATGCTTACATTACCAAGTGAGAAGTATTTCAGGGAAGAATTAGCAATACATGCAATATTTGAATAGAAACAATCTTCATTTTCTTTATATCTAATGACCTATACAGGAGGTAAGCTGAGTCTACTTTACCAAATAGGAGCTATATGAGGTGAGACTACTCTCTTAGGATAGATTAAGTGCAGGTTGTCAACACTGTAGCTGACATCTGATCCAAACTCTTAACAGTCAAGAGAGAAGACTCTCTGAAAACACAGCCAAATGTTTTGTGATTGGAATAATGACAAAAATAATATATATATATATATATATATATATATATATATATATACATATATATGTATATATATATGTGTGTGTGTATGTTTGCATTTGTGTGTATATATGTATGTATGCATATGTATGTATATATTTATGTATTATATATATATATATATATATATATATATATATGTATATTTGTGTATGCTCATGCACACACATGCCAGGGTCCAGAGGAGAACATGTAGTATTCTCTTATAACTGCCTTATTCCTTGAGAGGCTCTTTCACTGAACCTGGAACTTGCTGGGTTTTGGCTAGGCTGGCTACCCAGAAAGTCCCAGGGATCTTTCAGTATCTGCCCACCCTCCCAGCACTGGAGTTCCAAGCATAAGTCACCATACAGAGCTTTTATATGGGTGCTGTGGATATGAACTCACTCCCTGTGCCTTTATGCCAAGTGTTGCTACTCACTGAACTATCTTCCTCATCTCCCACTGAGGAACTGTAGCTGCTGTTAAGTTCCATTGTGTTTACCTATGACATCAGTGAATTCTCACAACTGTTTTTCTACCTCATCACTCAAAGTTCATACATCTTATTTATGAAACTTCTTAGGTCTTAGGTAGACCAAACTTAGGTTTTGAGAGGTGAGGGATCTTTTTTGTTATAGAGGGTCTTATAGTTGTTGATTTGTTATTTGTTTATTCTATTACTGTATCCCTATTTTCTGTTATTGTATCCCTATTTTCATTAGGGTACTCATGCACAAAACCCTGGGTATGTACTCTGGGTAATATTGAGTCCAGTCCAGATTCCTGTGGTCCAGTTTCTCTGTCTCTCCGATGTGAAGGGATAAATGCAGTCATGGGTACTCCTATTGAAAATAAATTAAGTTCCCTGGCTTTCATGACAGAAGTCAAAAAAAGGAAAGATCAACATAAAGCAAAACACACAGGTCCCTAGTGACATCACTATGCTGTGAGGGTCAAGCCAAGCTTCCAAACTAGGCTCTGTGTGACATACAGCAAGCTGAATTAGTGCAAGTACCTGAGCAGAGTCAAGAATTTCCTAGAGTGGTTCCTACTGCTAGGTAATTGAATCTGAAAGCTCCTACCTAAGACCCCTCCAAAAGGAACGCACCAACCACACCTCCAGCAGAAGCTGTCACCTCTTCCTAATTCAAATCCACAGCACTCTTGGTGGCATGCTGTTTCAAGATATTTTCCAAATTTGCTCATGACTTATCAATAAAGCACACCTACTCAGAAAGATATCAAGTTTCAGATATAGAAATCTCAAGCCCAGTATGCCTGTCAAAGCCTTCAGATCTCATTTGATTTTAAGTATTTTACCATCAATGTAGGGGGCAGACATTATTTTCGATAAGAAATGTTTACAGCAGCCTCTGTACCTGAAACAATGTTTTGGTTAAGACAAACTGAATATTTGGTTTACACATCATGCTGATATGTCTCTGGGTAACAGATGATCTGCCTCTGGTTTCCCTCTGGCAGAGGAGGCATAATCTCTTTATAAACACCAGGCTATCACCATGGAAATGAACATGAGGTCATAAATACATCATTAGGAGCACCCTGTGTCTCCTAGGCAGGTAATGACAGTAACTTCACATTCCAAGCCTTCCTGTGACTTAGGAAGCATTAACTCGGTAATCCACTGGTGCCTAGAGGAGGAAAACAGCTTATCCCAGTTTTAAAGATCTGGATACTGAGAGAGAAATTATGCTATTTTCCCCAAAGTGCCAAAGGAGTAGGGATTAACGTCATTCATGCAGAGCTTGCAACTCCACATGTGTTGCTTCATGATCCTACCAGCGTTTCCTGACACCTCAGAGGGCAAGACACCTTTGCAAATAAGACTGGGGCATTTCAACACTTCCTCCAGGGGAAACTCTTGACATTTCTATTTGTTTGGGGACAGACCTGGTCATTATGGTTCTAAAACCAGGGAACATGCTGAACAAAATGCACTGAGTGAAGAGAATGAAGGCACTAGAGGTATAGCTTTCCAGATAGGCTTTTCTCTCTGGTTCTATCCCCTGATGTTCCTCTGCAACCTAGAAGGGAAGGCATCTGTGCTCCTTTCCACAGCTCATCTACCCGTGGCCTGCCTGCCATGATGATCGGGTTAAACACCCTTACTCCTCTTCTCCCATGTAGCCCTCAGTTTTCATCTGAAAAGTGAGTTTGGAGAGGCCCAAGTATCTTTCACTTGACCTGGCTGTCTGATTCAAGTCTCTCTCCAATTCTTTCTAATCCTCTAATGGACAAAGTCTCCAAACTCTACTTTCTGTCCAACTTTCCATCAAAATCTCTCTTTTAAAATCCTGTTATTGGAAGCAATGACACCTCTGCTCTTTGGAATACTGCCAACAGCTCTTCGTGCCAAACCTAATGGAATTTTTATGGCTTTGCCTCCCGAGCCTCCACACTATCCATAGCAACTCTGCCAACCACAAAGCCTTTTGTATTTCTATATAATTTCTTGATTTTATTGCCACTTTCTCTATTGCTTTGAGCTGCTTCCTGGTCCTGACATGGGTGTCTCATCTCTATAGCTTCTTCTTTATTCATAAATCTAAATTGAGGTGACCCAGTTCTTCCTCTCTGTTAAATGTCTAGCTCTCACACCTAGTTCAGTTCAGCATTTCTACCCACACAGACTCTCAAAAGGGGTAGGACTTCTTCATTGTGCTCATTCATTCCCAGGTCTATGACTAGGACCAATCATATGGAGAAAACTCTAAAACACTAATTGGGAAATATAATTTGAAGGTCCAATTATTATATTCAAAGAGAAGTCTAGTCAGTATCTTCTCTTTGCATCCATACTGGTGAAAGGTGAACTTTTAGCATCTAAAAGAAAGTTGATGGTATCACTTGGACTTAAAGAAATCATCTCCACTTAAATTTATGATTACATTAAAAGTATGCTTAGTAACTGTGGTAGAGTAACTGAACACAAACCCAAAAGATGGTGGTATTAGTAATGTTCCTTCTGAGAGTCACAGGGGACACTTCAACTTTGGAATTAGCTTTGTGCTTTGAGACCACCCAGTACTAGGTGCTGCATATTTGTCACCCAGATCCTTATGGGAAGAATCATTGCCTATGGAAGCTTGATCAATCCAGAAATACCTTGTAAATCCTGCCCTACTCTCAATATTCCTGGACATATATGCGTATGTATGTGTATTTGTTTGTGTGTGTATTTGTGTGTATGTGTATGTATATATATTCATATATATATATGTATATATACATATATATATATATATATATATATATGTATATATGAAAATCACCACAGTTGTGGGCAGTGACTGTCATGAGTTGTGTCACTTGCATGGAAAGGGATGAAACTGGAGCTTCGCTGTGTGAGTAGTGGATTGAGCCAGATACACAAAAGCAAACATCACATACTCTTGTGGAGGTGGGAAGGGGCAACAGGATAAGCGGGGTCACTATTTGAAAAGATGGAAGAAGGACAGCAAGATAGGGACAAATGAGACAAAAAGCTAAAGGGAGAGACGATGAATATGATAAAACACATAATTTATTTGAATCATATATCATTTCATAAAAATATAGTCATAAAAAAGAAATGTAAAGTTCCAACACAATGACACCTAACTACACTCTCAAAAAGCAAAAGTCAGTGCTCAACTATTTCACCCAATCCCATGTAACTCTGTTAACATTTCTAGGATGAGGGTTGGAGTGATATTTCAGTGACTAAGAGCTCTCACTGTGCATGAATGAGGAACTGAGTTCAGACATCAGCATCCAATATAGCCACGTATACATCTATAATCTAGCACTGTGGGGGGACTCACTTGCTGCTAGTCTAGCTCCAAGCTGGTTAGAACATCTCAAATGAATAAATGGAGAGTGAAAGAACAGGATACCAAAGAGACTCCTCTTCCCTCCATGAGTATACATGGGGGTCTATCTATAGACACATGCATGTATATAATATGTCTCTCTCTCTCTCTCTCTCTCTCTCTGTCTCTGTCTCTTAACACACAAAGACACATGCACAGAGACAGACAGACAGACAGACAGACAGGCAGGCAGGTAGTCAGGCAGACAGACAGAGAAAATATAAGGTACTTAAGGATTAAAAAGAGGACTATTATTTATTAAGAAACTGCTATGCTGTAATATTTTGAAGTGTAAACACACGTACCATATGCCATGGTGCCACTTCAGATTGTACATTTGCTAACTCACAGAACTTCCAAGCTGTCCATAAAATAGACAAGTCTATTGCCCCCATCCTTGCCTTGCCAATATAAATGGGTTCAAACCAGTTAAAGTGACTTGCTGCAGGTAACACAGCTGTGAAACAAAGACACAGAGTCTGGTCTTTCTGAAGCCAAACCATGGACTCAGCTCTGCTTGACACAGTCTGGGATGCTCTCTGGATATTTGCATCACACCAGATAATTATACTCTCCTCTAACGCAGTTCTTTATATTTTAACACCCACTGGACATGTCAGTCCCAAAATGTGCAAACACTATTGCACCAAAGGAAACAGAATTAACTATTTTCCTTCCTACCACTCAAGAAACCCACAAAGAGGTCCCTACTCTACCTGAAATCAAGGTGCTTTCTGCATTTAGTCAAGAACAATAAGGGTGATCCTGTATTTTCTTTTCTTTGTAAAGAGGAAATGTGATTCCATGTTCAGTAGTGTTAGAATCAAATGTTGTGATTTTAGTAGGAGTATATAGATTGACATATTGTACACATACCTATGTTAGGTGTTAGGTCTAGCCAATCTTAAGGTCACCCTATGATGTAAACACTAATTCTATGCACAGTATGCACAAAGCAATCATATCTTTGAGTGAACTGAGCAATATTATACAAACTCAGTGAGCTACTAAGCCTGGGTCTGCTAGTGCCAATATCCTGCTCATGCTTGTGATTTGAACTTTGCATCACAAAATATGTTCTATGCAACAGCCTATTCTTGCTAGAAAACTCTTCTCTTCAAGGGTATGGGAGGTGGGGCTAGAATGTTGCTTCTACCGAGGCCAACTTCATAGGAAGTCTGAAGTAAGTGCAAAGATAACAGATGCCTCTACAGAGTGTCTCAAATGAAAGTGGGGGATCCTGCCTCTCTGGCCATCATATCCTTAGCACAATGAAGGATCTGGTACATAGTTGAGACTCGATGTATATGGATGTACTGCTGACGACATGATTACCAGAATTGTCAAAATTAGAGATTTTAAAGAAAAGGAGCTGAAGATGCACAGATGGATTTCAAGGGTGCTCCATCTTTTGGAGGACTCTCTTTCCTGCAGAAGATTAAAGGCCAGAATATCTAAGAGGGCATACCTAAATAACTCTTGAGCCTTTCTTCCTGTTTAGGCTCTACCCCACCCTAGAATGAGGTCTAAAGTCACAGTTTCACCACCCAAACAACAAAATCTTCTTTCACAGTGCCAAAGATGCCTTCATAGCTCTCCTGGCTGAGAAGCTGCCTTCTCTCTGATCTTGGTCCCTCATGACCAACTAAACATGGATGTGCTCACCATATATTAAATAATAATAGAAATAAGTGGCAATGCATTTTGCCCAAAGCAATGTCAATCTGAGCCTCAAAGGCAACAGATGCCCCAGTAATGACTGTATTTCTTCCATAGTCTCCATTGCTTCCCGATGTTTCTCCACACAGGCCAGTCTTCATCTGGCACCAGAATCACCACATCATCAGCAAGTACAGATCCAGTCTGACCCTGTTGGGCAGCAAATAAACAAACAGCAAGGACGATGCTAACATGTGCTTGCCCACAAACATCAAGTCTCAGCAGGACAGCATTCCTGCTAGCCTGAGTCTCCAGCAGTTCATCACAGAAACCATACTCTCAAGCTACAAAGGAGGGCCCTTTGTCACTTGTGTGACAAGTGCCTGCTATTATTATGGCCTGAGCCAATATGCAAAAGTTCCATGGGCTCTTAAGGAGAACAAACACTGCCAGAAAATGGGCATTGTCTGGATGATGGTCCTGGGTTCCTATCAGACACCTGTTTATAAGCTATTCATATAAGATGAAAAGGACATTAAAATAAAGTTGTATAAATCAAGCAAAGTTTAATGCTAAAAATGATGATGGATGTATGTTTAAGTCAAAACAAAAGAATAAGAATATTTCATTAGCACCATTACCATGGATGACATGTTGAAAACCATGTTTTTAAAGAGGTGAGTATCCTGAAACTTGAAAGTTTTGAAATATATATTCTAGCATAAGTTACTATTCTAATCCATACTTATTCTAAGTTCTAATATTTATAATCTAATCTATATTCTATAATCTACTATTCTCCAACAGATGATGGAACAGAAGCCCGAAGGGTGAAACTACACATTTGATGTTCTGGAATGTGTGGTCTGGATCACAATAGGTCTGGTGCATAATGCCAAATCCTTTCTTCTCTGCCCTATTAGCTTTGCAAACACCCAGCATTCACCATGCCCAGTGTCCTGGCTCTGCTTCTGTTGCTGTGACATATCTTAGGAAAAAAACAGCTTAGGAAAAAAAGGATTTATCAGGCAAACAATTCCAGGTTATGGTCTATTTTTGTGGGGAAGTCGAGGCAGGAATGTAGAGCATCACAGCCACAGACAGGAAGAGAGAGAATAAATGCACGGGTCCTTGATTGCTTGGTGCTTTTGCCCCATTAAAAGTTTCTTTTAAGCAGTTTCCTGCCCATGGAAAGTTGCTACACACAATGGGATCTTCCAATATTGATTAACAATTGAGACAGAAACATTCCCTCAAGAATATGCCTACAGACTGGTCTGATCAAGGTAAAGCCTCATGAAGACTCGATTCTAGGTTGCATCAAGTTCCCAATTAATGTTCACTAGCACAACTGGTAGCCCCAATTATTTGCTTAATATATTTATGGAAATGTTGCTTTTACATGAATGTGGTGGTTTGAGTGAAAAGGACCCCATAGGCTCATAGGGAGTGGCATTGCTAGGAGACGTGGCAATTTTGGAGTAGATGTGGCCTTGGTGGAAGAAGTGTGTCACTTTCAGGTGGACTTTGAGGTTTCAGAATCTCAAACCAGGCTCAGTGTCACTACTGCCTAAGGATCTGGATATAGAACTCTCAGCTAATCCTCCAGCACCATGTCTGCCTGTATGCCACCTTGCTTCCTCCATGACGATAATGGACTAAACCTTTGAACTGCAAGCCAGCCCTAATTAAATGGACCTCTTCAGAGAAATAAGAACCCTAAGACAATGACTAATTCAAATACTTATATTGAAGTTTATTTCTGAGTTTACTTCTATATTATATGCATATGTTATTAATATGTCATGCTACTGATATTTCCTCCTATTAGAGACAACTTTCAGGAGTGAATAAATGGGTAGATACCAAATTATATAAACACACCCTAGCTGGCACAGGAGAAGATTCCAACATGAAGCTTCCTGGCTTCTCACCTCTGATACCAGCCAGAGCTGGGTCTCAGATGCTCCGTGTTATCTCCCTGGCTCTGTCCACCTGGATTTCAAGACAACAAGCGGATGCCATTTAATGATCGTGCTATTCTCTCCTATGCTGTTCTCTCCTAAACCCATATGAATAAACCTCCCGGGCCTATCAGCCTGAGACCTGTTGCTGAGTACCCATTAAGAACCTGCAGAGACCCCTTCTGTGAATTTCATACACAACAGCCCTGACATCCTTTTTGGCTACAGAAACAAAGCCAATTGATTGCAAAGCCCCACAGGAAACACTCCCACCCCATCCTCCAAAAATGAAACACTCAATTTGCAAGACCCTGCAGGTAACTGGGGATCAGTCTCCTAATGTATTTGTCCTCTATGTTAAGAAGCTAGGGCTCTAGTCCTCTTTTCTTTTCTGAATTATTTAGCAACAGCAAAGAAAATAGAAAATGACAGAAGCAAAAATAAAAGGGGTAAGGCTCTTTTAGCTGCCTGGTTGCTTAGAGAATTTCTGGCCTGGGCTCTGGACCTGCCATGGTTGGCCTGTAGAATTAAATGTGAAGGCCTTGTTATCAGTAATGGAGCTTTGGCAATGAATTTCCTACATGCTCGGTGTGAAATACCCCTTCCTGAACTGCACTCCTCTTCTAAGAGGGATATTGTCTGGTAATGGCTAGGGCCACTGAAGCCTTGCTTTCTATTTAGAAGAAAAATACAGTAGCGCCCCATTTACCCAGTGGCTGGCTTCTGTCATCTACACGCCCTTGGAGGACAGAACTGACCCAGAAATCTGTCACCCTCCCAGGTCTTGGGTCACACATGATTTAGTCTAACAGAGAGAACCAGAGAAGTTGGCCGGCTAGGGAGGAGTCAATTGCAGTTTATGGATTTAACAAGCCCCCGTATTTAATCCCAAGTCTCAGAAGAGATGACTATTTGAAGTCTTATTCTATAAACTGGAAAAAATTAAATTAAAAGGTAGATACTAGAAATTACCTGGGATATTCTGTCTTGCAGATCCTTTCTCTTGGTGCGAATGTACACTGTACATGTGTACAGATGCACATGTATGAACAAGCACATCTGTGTAAGATTGCAAGTGTGCAGCTGCATGCATGTGCAGGTACATTTGTGTAGGTGCACATGTGGGCAGGTGAATATATACTTAAGTGTATATGCATGCAGTTGCGTGTATGTGCAGGTGCACATATGTGCGTGAACTATGCAAATTCCTTGATGTATTCATCCCTTTGTAAAACCCTAGTAATAATGGTTGTTATTTTGTATTTTACAATAGTAATTTTTGATCAGTTTCCTAAAACCTCTGGGAAATTATTATTTCCTATGTTTCATGGAGGATGGCATCTAAGTTCGCCTGAGGCAGACCAGGTATCAGAGTGTAGCGTACAGTATGTGATTTCCACGGTGCAGCACACAGGGTGTGATTTCCACACAGGACACACCACGTACCGTTCAGCAGTAGGTTCCATTATTTTACTTCTACCGTGCATCATCCATGATATTTCTCCAGGCCATTCCACGTAAAAAAGGCAACTCTACATTTCTACAACTGAGCTCCCTCCTTTAGCATATGCTTCTGCAGAGTGCATGCTGTCTTCCGGAACATCTTCCCACACAGTATGTTCAGTGTCTCATGGCTTTCCAACCCCAGCACTATTCACAGCTATATTTTACCTCCTCCATTCCCTGGCATATCTCTGACATCCACACTTAACACCTGACAGAACACTCTCAATAGATGTTTAATACATGAATAAACACAGACACGCATTAGGAAGACACACTCTGAGTTTAAAATGAAGCTGATGACCAACATGCAATCGAGACACAGGGAAAGTGATGTTAAGTCTGGTTTCTAGACATGTAGGAGGAAATCTTTCCTTGGAGGCAGTTTTAGTCTAATTTTCACAGTGCTAAAATCCACACAGCAGAATTTAACATTGTCACCATTTTCTTCTGTACCATGTGGTGGCATAGTGCTTATTAATGTTGTCTACCAGCGCACAGTCATGCATGGCCTTTTTACTTCCTACCTCTACCAATTTGTTTGCCCTGACTGCTTCCCCCAACTGGAATCACAGCACTTGTCTGTCAGCGGCTGGCCCTAGAGTTTCATCCTTGCTGTAGAGTGCTTCCAAACTCCCTCCCTTTCAAGGGAAAGACTTGCTGTACCTGGGCTTCGTTTAGCTTGTCTGTTGCTCTTCTGACGAGCCCCTGGATTGTCTGCATGTTGCCTCTCTCTCAAATGCTGCTGTGGTCAATACTGGGATGAAAGTATATCATCTAGACATCATTTTTGATTGTTTAGGACACATACAATGAATAATTGCCATATCTGATAATTCTGTTTTTGTTTTCTATTTTTAATTTTTGGGAGATTGTCTATGAATTCTTTTTTTTTATGAGAGATTTTTTAAATTTAATTTTCTTTTTTTTAATTTTTATTTTCTATATTCTATGTTTACATTCCAAAGGCTTTCCCCTTTCCCAGTTTCCCCCCACCATACGTCCCATAATTCCTCTCCCCGCCAGCTATTCCCCAATCATTCCCCCTCCCCCCACGGTTTCTCTACAAAACTGGATCCAATCTCTACAGGCCCAGGGTCCTCTCCTTTCTTCTTCTTGGGAATCATTTGACTTGCTAATTGTGCCTTGAGTATTTAGGGCTTCTGGGCTCATTAATATCCACTTATCAGTGATTGCATTTCATGTGTATTCTTTTGTGATTGTGTTAACTCACTAAGGATGATATTTTCCAGGTCTAACCATTTACCTACAAATTGCATGAATTCATTATTTTTAATTGCTGAGTAGTATTCCGTTGTATAAATATACCACATTTTCTGTATCCATTCCTCCTTTGAGGGATATTTGGGCTCCTTCCAATTTCTGGCTATTATAAACAAGGCTGCTATAAACATAGCGGAGCATGTGTCTTATTGTATGCCTCTGCCTCTCAAGTTGTCTATGAATTCTTAACACGTGCAAACAAAGGTAAACACACCCACTCATAGGAACACACATAGGTTACACAGTATTTGGGCACTTACCGTGTTACCCTTCTTTAACATGTATCTAGATAAACACTACCAGGGAAGCTGCCATTCCGTCTACCAGTCACCCACAGGTTAACCATGTGTGTTTCCTGTATTGGTGTGCTTTGGCTCTGTCTGTGGCTCACCCTTCATCTAAATGGTGGGGGAGTAAGGGCTGTCAGAACAGAGGGGAAAACAAAGCTTGTGGATGTCCCCATGGAACCAAAGGAAGACAGAGAGGTGATTGGATATTAGTCCTTCTCTGGTGTGGAAAAAGCGGAGATGACAATACTTTCAACCATAAATACTTCTACTCTTCTTACAGGAACTTGGCCAATTTAGGAAAAGCTTATGAAATAAGTAAGGCTTAAAAGGTATTATCCGACAGTTACAATGTGATTTTTTTTTCACTGTACTGAGAGAATCATGAATTGTTTAAAACCTACTAGGAAAGAAATACTCAGAGCATTAAAGGCATCTTCACTGGTTCAGTTATGGATGGTTTTCATTTTCTTGCTCTTCTTAGTTTCTTCATGTTGCTATACTATTCATACACTGCTGCCATGATTAAGAAAAGCCCTTTCATGACTTTGCTGATTTCTGCTTTCTGTACATGCCGTCTGTGTGCTCTAAGCACGTCCCTCTAAGGACATTTCCCAAAACCCAACCCTCAGCGTGCTGTCTGACTTCCACCAAGCTCATAGGCTCTCATCCATCTTTTGAAATCACTTTGCCCCCTGGCTCCCTTCAAGGACTAACTAGATGTTACCCAGTGAAGCCCGTAGATACAAAAGTTGCTCAGAGTTCAAGGGACTTTCCTTCTAGGGAAACAGATAAATTTTTAAACAGGACATTTTTCAATGTTGTCTCCACAACAACCTTCAAACTCAGGGTTAGAGAAGACAAGGCTTCCCTTTAAACACAGGAATGTATTCAGCAGAGTTCCAAAGGCCATCATCAAGCCCACTTCCCACTGTCCTCTTCTTAACCTGTAATCCGGAAGCAGCGCACCGCAGGATCGTGTTGTCACTGATTCTGGAAATAAATAGATGCTCTGAAAATGATGCGAAGTATTTCAAGAGCCCCACGATGATGAGAGGGGAATGCGGGCAGCACGCCCCAGGGCTTCAGCGACAATATGAGCGACTCTTGCGCTGTCTCCATCATGTTCAAGCCTTCCGATCTAACTTCTCTCGGGGTGATAAAGAGGAGCATGCATTCTAGGCCCAGACCCGGCCACTGTCCCAAGCTCACAGGTTAGACACTTCATCCTAAGGATGGTTGCTGCCTGCTAAGCAGATGAACTATGTCCCATTAGCATTTTCAGAGCTCCAAGGGGTCCTCTTCCAAGCATTTTGCAAATAGTCTCTGCCTCCTTCCCTGCAAAGTTCTAGAAGGAAGAGGAATCTGATTTCCTGGAGCCAGTTCAGGCTGATGCTGAGGTCGGGGCAGGAATCTAGGTCTGCTTCCTTCAGCACCTCCTACTCTTCCCACTTCTCTTTTTAAAAGAGTTTATTTTTGACTCCCTTTGCCTCTGTCTCTATCTCCGTCTCTCTGTGTCTCTGTCTGTCTCTGTCTGTCTCTGTCTGTCTGTCTCTCTGTCTCTCTGTCTGTCTCTGTCTCTGTCTCTCTCTCTCTCTCTCTCTCTCTCTCTCTCTCTCTCTCTCTCTCTCTGTGTGTGTGTGTGTGTGTGTGTGTGTGTGTGTGTGTGTGTGTGTAGAGGACCCATGGAAGCCAGAAGACAAGGGTATTGAATACCCTGGAGTTAGAGATACCAGTACAGTGAGCTGTTGTAGAGGTCTCTGGAAGCTGACCTCAAATCCTCTGGAAGAGCAAAATGTACTTATAACAACTGAGCCATCTTTCCAGCCTACGTGATCTTTTCATTTCTATGGGAGTCATCTCCAGAACCAATCATAGGTTAACAAACACAAATGGACCTAGCTTTAAAGTACCTGACCCCATTATTTCTCATTGCCGTCACCTAAATGCCCACCTAATACCAAACCCTAACAGGTCACACACCTTGTGGAAGGGTGGAAAGCACACAGACTCTCTCCCCCTCTGAGTAATTAATTCCTTCTTCCTCCTGGTATCCGTGTTCTCTGGCATTTATTGCCCGTGTCTCACAATTTAGCAGTCAGTTATATGCCCTATAAAGTTATTCTCCTTAAATGTAAATTTTATGTCTCCCAAAGAGACCATAACCTCCTGGAGGTCAGGAACCAAATCTTACAGAATCACAGAATTAGAAAAGTAATAGTTTGTAAAAATTCTCTATTTTAGAATCTCTTTTCAGAAGAAACCTAATTTATAATCCCAACCCCTCTGCCTGAAACTTTAATCTGCCAAGGTCCAACAAAGGAAAGAAAACTCTATATTGCCTTGGCGCAATTCATCTGGTGCACTATTGGCAAGAGCTACACGAGGCCATTCCCTGACTCTGTTCTAAAGGCCACTTTACTGAGGAAACCCTTGGTGTTTTATGCCTCTGCCCAGTATCTTTGTCTTAACCCTGGGTGCAGAAAAACCGTGGAAACCCCTCTGGTTCTAGAAACTGTCATAACAGGTCGCATCATGAAAAGTGGTAAGATATGATGTCAGTTGCTGGGTACCAAAAGACAAAGGCATTGTCTCTAGAGAACTGGACCCTTGCTATCTGCTGGAATTCATTCCATAGGTGAAGCCTCAGGAATGCAATCAGGTCATCAGTGCCCTTATACAAGGCATGCAGGAAGGTTCTCACTCCTTGCAGCATGTGAAGATCAAGTGATGAACATGTCCTCACTAGGCATAAAATCTGCAGTTGCTTTGATCTAGAACTTTCAGTCTGAATGGTGAGACATCCGTTTCTACTGTTGACAAGCCACTGAGTTAATGAATGAACTAAGAGAGAGCCGTGACTTCAAATGCACATACAGAGAGACACATGCCAGCCACAAAGTTCTACTGGAAGTTGGTAAAAACATATCAAAGCCTTTTAATCTCGTTAGCTTAGAGCCATAAACCATGTAACTAAAAATGGAAGAAATTAACACTATGGAGTTAAAACACTCACTGAAATAAAAAATCAGATAACATTTGAGACTTTAAAGAGGAAACATTCAATGTCAGCTTTATCAGATTTTTGTTTTCTAATACTTTAATCTCATGTTTTTTTATAGTAAAATGCAGGTATACTGATATCCTTGTCTGTGAATTTTTTTAAATACGTGAATACAGATAAACTGTCAGCTAATTTGTTACTCTATCTTACCTACTTACATTACAGATATCTCAATCTGTGCTTGTATTCATACACATGCATGCCTGAGTGTGTATAAACACAACTAAAAAACAATAATATGTCTGTCTTAAATCTTACCACCCTACACAGTGTGAATTTTCTATTAACAATTAACTGTCCTTTAAATGTTACTTATTATATATTGCATATCATTATTTGTAAATAATATACACTAACCAAATTTCCATTGCTATATACTAACACGATTTCCAGTCTTTTTATTTCCTTATAAACAATGAAATGAATGACCATGATGAAAATCTTATTTAATAATTGTGACAGATCAGCTCTTGCAGACAAGTTGCTATAAATAAGTTGCTTCTGATACACTCATCAAACGACCTGCAAAAAAGGTTGCAGCAATTTATATTCCCAAGGCAATGTAGGAAAATACCTGTTATTTGACAAACGTGAATATATGATATTTATCTCTATGTCCATCTACATAGATAGTCCCACAGCATTTCAAGAAAATAGCTATTTTCATCATTCCTAACCTTGAAAAATGTATTCAGAGTTTAAGTATACTCTAATATATGCTGTCAGTTGCTCTAAAAATTAGTGGATCTCCACACACACATACTTACACACACATGCACACATGGACACCCAAAGAAACCTACATGCACATTCGGATGCACTCTCTCTCACAAGCGTGCTACCCACACACAAATATTCTCCTTTCTTGGCAACATGACATACATTATTATTGGGGAGCTGAGCAAATTTATAGAAGAAACAGTTTCCTACCCTAGGATCCGAGAAGATAAATCTTTATTCAAAGCCATGCTCTTCACCTCTTCAAGATACATTTTACGAAGCAATATACCAAACTACTATTTTTTGTGAGTATGGCACTGAAGTAAATCTACTAGGGTGACACTTCAGATACAGACATCCTGAGTCCCAAGAAGGGACAGGAAGGAAGGAAGGAATGGTCTTTCCTTTGTGAGTTTGGGATGTGGTTGAGTTCAGCTGTAACACTTGCAAAAGTTTTGTTAACTTTGAGACTATAAGAATATGATTAGGTTTCAAAGTATCCCAATAGAAAAATAGAGTAAAAATCTGGAAGAATTTTATAGTGAAAAGGAAATGGAGGGGTTGAATCAACAGAGAAGCTATGTCTCTAGCTTGTGAGTCATGTGAGAATGAGCTTGCCTCACAAGACAGCTAACTCACTGACTGTAGTTTTGGTTTGGTTGTATATTTTTTTATTTATTTGTTAAAATTACCTGGACTAATCCTCTCCTGGTCTCTGTCTCTTTGTCTCTCTCTGTCTCTCTTTATCATGTATATATATATATATATATATATATATATATATATATATGGGTATATATATATACATACTATATATACACACATATATATGTATATATATACATACATATGTATATATTCACATATACATATCATATCTCACAATCCTCTCTCTGTATAAGTATCAGAATATAACCTTAAGAACACACTACTCCTCTCTCTCTCTCTCTCTCTCTCTCTCTCTCTCTCTCTCTCTCTGTCATAGATAGACAATGCAAACACACACAGACACCTACCCACACACACACACTATATCTTTTGAATGAAAATAAAGAATACAAGACAGAAATCCATGTTGGAGAGAAACAGCTAGCTACCCATGACCCAGTTGCAGATGTGGTGGGACTGTAACCCTGCCTATACAGTTCTTAAGTGCTGGAGTACTCTTAATCAAACCCCTTTATGTGAAACTTAATTGTCATTCTGTAAGAACAGCTCTAACAATAGCATGTACAGAAATATTCACAAGCCTTTATGATGAATTTGGGTCAAGGGCAGCATAGTACTTAATAGGTTTGTGCACAAACGCCCCAGGGGTGAGCTCCATCATTTGTCCTGGTTGCTCTACAGTGGCCCACGTGATTCAGCTCCTTCATAACACAGACAGGGTGAAAAAGAACACCACTTAAAGCAACAAAGAAGCCCAACAGTCCTTCAGAACGACTTCCATCATAAAAGTTCAAGCTAAACACTCTCTGGTGGCCTCTCTGACATGCCTTTTCGAGACTGAATTAATCTCAGCATGATATTAACATTGAATTTTCCAGTATTACATATGGAAAACTAAAATAACCTATGCTTGGCAATAATTTCCTCACCCACACAATCTCTCTTAAGAGAGACTTAACATTCTTTTCTCCTTTTTTGACATTGACTTTGTTCAGTTGTAATAAATGGACTTTTCTAGTCCAAAGATGTATAATTAATGCACTGTTGTATGATTTTTAAATTCTCCTGGAATGGTTCTGGAACCTGAATTCCCTGGTCACGGTGGGCAGACTGCACTTCTTTTGGGTCATGCCAGCTCTATAGGATTTCAAATAGCCAATCCACAGAGTGTTTAATATGACACACACAACACAAAGTCACTATGCAGATACCCAGCTTGTTCTACATGACACAGTTGGTTCTCTCCCACCTTCCAGGACATCACATGACCCTTTTCTTTCCCATGCCCCATCTGTTACAAAGTGCAGCCTTGAACATAAGACCTTCCTTTAAACACTGTTTGAATTTCTGCTTTTACTGCCTATTTAACTCCATGTCTACTGCTACCATTTTAAGATTTTTTTTTAATTTACAATATAGAAGATAATTATCTGTTCTTACTTTTTCTCTCCCCACATGCTGACTTCCTCTGCTCTCTGCTTGTCTTAGTCAGGGTTTCTATTCCTGCACAAACATCATGACCAAGAAGCAAGTTGGGGAGGAAAGGGTTTATTGAGCTTACACTTCCACACAGCTGTTCATCACCAAAGGAAGTCAGGACTGGAACTCAAGCAGGTCAGGAAGCAGGAGCTGATGCAGAGGCCATAGAGGGATGTTACTTACTGGCTTGCTTCCCCTGGCTTGCTCAGCCTGCTCTCTTATAGAACCCAAGAATACCAGCCCAGAGATGGTACTACCCACAAGGGGCCCTCCCCCAGTTGATCACTAATTGAGAAAATGCCCCACAGCTGTATCTCATGGAGGCACTTCCCCAACTGAAGCTCCTTTCCTATGATAACTCCAGCCTGTGTCAAGTTGACACACAAAATTAGCTAGTACACTGCTGAAGCAGCAACCACCAACCTTGACTGCACATATGGATGTTTCAACAAAAGTACAAAGGTTCATTCCCAATCTTAACCCCAAAGAAGTTAAAGTCTCAAAGGAGAGAGTAACTAACTGTCTTTTTAAAATGTTTCAGCTGTATCTGAGGTAAAGATTGGCAATCTCTGACCTAACCAGTTATAATTTTGGAATGCTGCTTTGGTGGGGTAGGTAGACTATGGGGTCCCCTTATCTGTTTAAATAAAGGAAAGAAAAAGCGAGGCCAATATCAAACCAACAAATCAAAGCAAAAGGCAAATATCTCATTAAAGTAGTAAAACCTTCTAGGTAAATATTTAGATATCCAAAGATGCACATCTTGTTGTGACTCTTCTTATTCAATATATTGACAAGTGATCCCTCTTATCGTTAATAAACATATTCTATACTCTTAGTTGGCATAGGAATTTTGGTTTTAAGGATTTCTTAATTCTTTTAAACTTTCACCCATACTTGCAATATATTTTTCTTCTCCCAAATCCCTCTCCTTCATGTCATGTCCTCTCATTACTTTTTATAACCTATTGAATCTAATTAGTGATAAGCTTTTCTAGACTAATGCTTAGCCTCATTGCTTTACCACAATTGTATCACCTCTTCTAAAACCCAAAAACAAGTATTCACTCCAGTGACATGTCCCCCCAATGCCGACAAACAGCCTAAAATACAAACTGCGAGCATCCTGAAGCAAGCCCACACCGTGTACCGGAAAGGCAAGGATACTTGACAACACCATGCCATCAACTTGAGGAATGTTCTCTCGGCTTCACATGGCATGCAGTATTAAATGGGGAAATGCCAACAGCCTGACATTTGGAAATGATGTGTATATCATCTGCCTTATGCTAAAAAACGGTATTCCAGAAAACAATCCTAAAATCCCTACCAGCTAACTGTTCCTCAAAGGGCTTTAAGGACTTGTCTAACCTCTCTTCGTCTCAAGCCATTAAGTTAACAGACTTTTATGTCTAATTCGTTAAGCTTTATCTGAGTCTTTCAAACATGCGCTTCCTTCAATGTTTCCTCCACACCGATATCAAGAAAATAAAAATCTCTTTAGTGATGTAATAGGAATCACATGATGTATTTTTTATCTTACTTTTTCTCTTTATATCCTACCTTCATGGGAAGTTTTTTGGCATAAAAATGGATGCTTACCCATTACTGCTAAGCACCTGTCCTATTGTCACATGCTTTTGCTGTAAATCAGGAGAATCTCTTTAAACCTGCCTGCGTCTCTAATGAGAACATCTTAGCGAACAGCCACAGCAGGAGGAGTTGAGCTGGGGTTAAAGAAAAGTCAGAAGCCAATGAATCAAGCCTGTCTACCATTTCAAAAATTAAAACAGTATTCGGAAGTCTCTCCTCACACAGGAAGTTACACCGAGGCTCTTGCCCTTTCACGATTCATAAAGGAGCCACTAAAGAACCTCAGGAGAGGACAGACAAGGCTCCAGACTGACACAACTTTCAAGGCAAACACTTCCAAGACTGCCGCCACCCTGCGCAGAGTGAAAAGCCAACTGTGTTAGAGTTTATGCTTCGAGCATCCCAGTGAAGACTAGTCAGGAAGCTGATGCATGATCAATAGTTGTAGAAGACAGCCTTGACTCTCCAAGAGAAATTACTGAGTTAGACTTTCATGTTTCAGATCACTTTTCTCACTGCGAACCTCTGAGAGTGCTGTTGCCCTATAAGCAGGGAGGTAGGGAGGTAGATAGGGGTGGCAGGGGAGTCATGGATAGCCCAGGCTGGCCCAAACTCACTAAACTCACTCTAACTCGGGGACCTTGACCTTTAATCCTCTTCCACTTCCAGAGTGCTGGGATTAGAAATGGGGGCCACTACGTTTGGTTTGTTTTTTTTTTATACAGTGCTTGGGATAGAGTCCTGGGTTTTATGCCTGTCAGGGAAGCATTTTACTAACAGAGCCCCAGGTCTATTTTTCCCCCAGATTTATGTATGTATGTATGTATGTATGTATGTATGTATTTAAAATATTAAAAATATTTAATTATAAATGTTTAATTTTATAATAAATAATTTAATAATAAATAATTTAATTATAAATATTTAATTAAAAATAATATTAAATATTTAAAAATGAATAAATAAATTTACAATTTACACTCCATATTTTATTCCCCCAACCCCCAGTCCACCCTCTGACTGTTCCACATCCTGTACCTCCTCCCCACTTCCCTGTCTCCATGTAGATGTCTCCACCCCTACCCCCTACCCCCAACTCCCACCCCTGACCTCTAAACTCCCTGGAGCCTCCAGTCTTTTGACAGTTAGGTACATCATCTCTGAATGAACGCTGACCGGGCAGTCCTCTACTGCATGTGCTCGGGGCCTCGTATCAGCTGGTGTGTGCTGCCTGTTTGGTGGTCCAGTGTTTGAGAAATTCCAGAGGACCCAGTTAAATGAGACTGCTGGTAATCCTACAGAATTGCCCTTCTCCTCAGCTTCTTTCAGCCTTCCCTAATTCAACAACAGGGGTCAGCAGCTTCTGTCCATTGGGTGGGTGCAAATATCTGCATCTGACTCTTTCAGCTGCTGTTGGGTCTTCTGGAGTGCCGTCATGCTCGGTCCAATTTTGTGAGCGCTCCATAGCCTCAGTAATAGTGTCAGGACTTGGGACCTTCCTTCGCCCAGATTTTTAACAAGAAAAAATAATAAAATAAAAATGAATGGATTCTTTTTACATATCTGTTTCCTACTTGACTTTTCTTTCTCAGGATGAGTTTCAAGTGCAGGTATCTGAGAGGACTTCTAGCATAAAGCATTTGAGACAGGTAGTGCAGGGTGCTTATATTATATATTTGAAGGAGTAAAGACTACAGAGTATTTAACATCTGGTAACTATCTACTCCCATCTATCCACAGGAGAGTGGTTGGTTTGGCAAATGGACTATTTCTGTTGGTAAGCAAAAAGCTTCTTCAATATAAAGCTGGTCCTTCATTAGCCATTAAATCTGTGGGCACAGATTCACAGACTATTGGCTATATGAACTTTTTCAGTATGTCTACTGAGGTCTCCCTTCAATCTTAACCAAATGCCTAATAAACGATGGCTGATGAGTTCTACATGGAATCCACAGAAAAGTATGAGAAACAGCTATGACTTTGACATACCAGAAAATCACCAGGAAGAGCAAGAGTAGATAATTGATCCAGAATGGAGACAGCATGGTTTTTTGGAAATAAGAAATATCAATACAAAAATGTTATACCAAACTCTTAGGATAACAATGATAATTTTTAGCCTGGCAATTTCTCCAGTAAATTGTCATCTAGGAATGAGAAATATGATATACATGTGCAAAAACACACACACACACACACACACACACACACACACATATTGGCAGAAATCTATCACATGTCATTTTTGTTTCATCACCAACTTATGACTTAAGGGAAGAAGTCTTCCTCAATAAATAAGCAAATGTTAAATATTAGGTGCGGGACAGGTTCCATCTTGAACAATAAACACTATATTTAGCCTCTTTCAAGGTAGATGCCCTAGTTCTAGGAACTCAGTTTACTATCTTTGTCAGAGGCCCCTAAATTAAACTAGAGCATCTCCCTTCCCATCCCAATTGCCCACTGTAAAATTCTAAGCTAATGCAGTCACCGCATGTGGACGTGTTCCAGTTAATTCCAGTAGCTTCCTCTGGCTTGCAAAAAATAAAAATAAGTAGTACTCTTTCTTGGAAACTACGAACCCTTTTCCTATGACTGTTTGCTGGCACCTCTCTCATAATGCATAACATGATGAGCTTAACCTGGAAAATTTGCTTTTGTTTTATTTTGCAGTTCTGAGCTTCAAACACTGAGCTTCACATGCTAGGCAAGCTACCCACCACTGAGTGCATCTTCTACCTTAGTTACTTTTTGAGACTGTCTTCTCTATTACATCATTAACTGATGCAGCAAAATGATCAATAGCGAGCTTCCATTGTCAAGAACTATGTTGAGAACCGAGTATCTGTTTATAGTGTGCACTAGTACAGGTACCCAATATGTCTGATTCTCCTCCAGAAGACACCACAGGGTGGCACTTCCTCCACTCTTTGTGGCCAGAAATTCCAGATACAGCTTAACAATAAGCTGGGTTTAGCATCACCCCCTAGTGGGTATTTCATAACTGCAGGGGGACCCCCATGTTCTCTTTTTCCTAGTTTTCATCACAGTGACCCTGCCGTTAGCTTGAACCCCAAAGAAAGCAATGCTAAGCCGAGCTCTCTTGTTCATCATCATCAGATGAACAGGAGTGAGAGATGGAGCTGTGAAATCTCTCATGCCTAGGCTTATTTTTTAACAGCACAGTATCTTTTCCTGGCTAAGTGTCACATTAACTACTGTGGTGCTTGGTAAGAAAATGACATCCATGGGCTCACGGGGAGTGGCACTACTACGATGTATTGCCATGTAGGAATGGCATTGTTAAAGGAAGTTTCTCTCAGCCATTTCCTGCTGCCTACCAATCTAGATGCAGAACCCTTGACTCCTTCTCCAGCACCATGTCTGCCTGCACGCCACTCTGCTTCCTGCCCTGACAATAATGGACTAAAACCTCGGAAACTATAAGCCAGCCCTATATGAATGTTGTCCTTTATGAGCGTTGCTGTGGTCATGGTGTCTCTTCACAGCAATAGAAACCCTAACTAAGACAACTACCTTCATATATATTGAATGAACTAATTTTTATAACTTGTAAGTTGTGAGAAAGATTTTACATCTAAGGATTTCTGAACTGGAAAAGTCATTCATGGTCCATTACTTTAATGCAATCATTTGCTCTACAACTACACACTGAGCACTGTCTGCATCAGGCAGTTGTTGTAGGACATCAAGACAATGTAGAAAACAAAAGGAAAAAATAATATACACACACACAAATTAAAACATACTCTATATGATCATCTCATCCTCATGGGATTGAATTCAGATGTCATGACAGGACAAACGCATAGGTTATTTAGTTATTTACATTATTCAGTAGAAGTCTCATTTTTATGCTGAGATTTCAACAGGGCAGATCTTCCTGTATAAACCCAGGATGAAGAGATTTCCAGGAGCTTCCCAGAGGGAGTGACAGCCCATGCAGAAATAAGCTTATTGGAAAGAGAAGACTCAGTGAAGGTCAGCATACTGTAGTGATGGGAGGAAAATGCTGTACAAAAAAGTTAGAGGTAGAATGGATAAAACCACTAGGATTCTCCACTGGAATATAAAGATCGGATTTTCTGTGTACAGAGATATGCTGAAGAATTTTGAGCACATTTGTATACTTTCCGTTCATAGAAATGTGTTCTAAGGGCCCGGAGAGATGGCCTGGAGGAAAAGAGTGCTCGTCGCTCTCCCAGAGGACCAGAGCACTCATATCACAAACACCTGTAACTCCAGCTCCATGGTGTGGGGAAGAAAGGTCCAGTACTCATTCTGGCCACTGAAAACACTCACGTGCACGCACACACACAAACACACACACACAGAGGGCAGGAAAGAGAGAGACAGAGACAGACAGAGAAAGAGAGACACACAGAGAGAAATAAAAATAAATCTTTTTTAAAATGTGCTCTGGCTGCTCTGTGAAGAATGGATTATAGCAGAGTAGGAGATTGAAACAACTCTGCCTGAATGGAACAGCTGTGTGTGGAAGTGAACAGGCTCAGGACAGTGGCAGCGTGGGAAGATTGAGTCACACAAAACTAGAAGTACAGACGCAATCAACCGTGGCTCCAAGGGAGGAGAAAGAATCAGGCACAGCCTTCAAATGCTTGCCTCTAAAAAACTGGGCACATTATACCGTTATTGACAGCTTTTTTAGAAATGCAGAAATGGGAGGAAATTAAGAGATCTGTCGTACACATGTTAGGTAGGGCCTGACTTCTTGTAGACTTGAACAACAGATGAAATGTATATTTCAGAAACTCAGGAGAAAGATAGTTGCTGAGAGCAGAACACAAAAGAGGCTGCATTCGAGATAATTTTATAGTCATAAAGTTTATGAAGCTGTATGTATGCATACATACACAGAGAGACACAAAAAACACACAGAGACACATAATACACACACACATGCAAAGACGTACAATACAACTACAAATTAGGTACATGACATGTCAGGGCCTCTCATACAGTGTCAGGGACTCAAATCCATGGAGCTGCAGGCTAGTGTTTTAGCACAGAGAGAAGAGATGAGAAAGTGACAGTAAGTAAACCTTAACTAAGTAATCCTGACTGGCTTCCAAGTGCCCAGTCTCTAACCAGTAAAAGCACTTACAGCCCCTGCCAATCTAATGATTATCTTTCCTGGTGTTTTCTTATATGTAAAAGAATACCCATTTCATCATGATAGCAAGAGAATAGTGTGACACTTTCTATTTTTAGAACTCCCATCTCTTGGTCCCTTGGTGTTACCATAGGCAACTGGAGCTTCGATTTCAACTCACATAACCTGTTTGTATCTGTTCTCACACCCAGTCAGAAGTACTGGCTATGGAAATCCGTTATGCAGATAAAATTGCTTTCTTTTCTCAAAAGATGATATTGAAGCAAGGCAGGCAAAGGATGCTAGGGTGAATTGCAGGACTCTGTGCATGAGGGGATAACGGTGATGACGCAGGGATGGTGCAGAGCAAGGATGACTCGGCAAAGCAGTCATGAATCTTATTGCTCACCCGTACAAGAGAAGTCATCCACGCGGATGTATCCTGGGATGCAGTCACAGCGATATAACCCCGGCAGGTTGACGCACACTGTGTTGGCATGACAATAGTGCATCTTAGCTGCACACTCATCGATATCTAAAAAAGAGGAAAGAGAGGTATGGTTAGTGGGAGAATCGGGTCAGAGCATAATTGCCCTGTAATGAAATCGTGGAAGGCGAATGGCCACTGGTGTCAGGAGTAAAAACAAGGTGCATTAAATTCACACACTTAGGTGAAAAAAAACCAGTTGATGCACTAGACCCCATTCTGAGCTGAAAGTGTTCCAGAAAGATGCACAGGGTGGTATCACAGTTGAGAACCCAAGAAGGTTGAAGATGAAGCCAATGGTGAAGGGAGAAACTCTATTCAAATGTCCCAAATCAAAGAGCTCTGTATCTGCCACACTGAGGCCCATTAATATGCACTGGGCATTCGCTGGACATGTTGCAGCTTTCATCAGCGAGATCAAGGAATCCAGTCCCTCTCTGCTTATGTGTCTGACTGAGACGTGCTTTCATCCATCTGTTAGCAAAGGATGCTGCAGCCATGTCCTCCATACTGTACCCTAGATTGAAAATAGCAACTGTTTTGGGATGCGAAATCAGCACGTTGACCTGGAGATGTGTACTAGGTGATGGGCTCATTCAACAGAACATAGCATTCTCTGTGGGATGGAGGTCAGAGAGACACCTGCTTTCCATACAAGTAGTTCCTGATGAAGATTAAAATACTTTACCACTGTAAACAGTGGGTTCAGGCTTTTCTAGGAGTTATGCTTTCAAATTTTGATTTATGTTCATTGTGTTCAAAGTACTACTACGTAATTATTGGTGGGGTTGTTAAAACAACACAGAAATCCAAGACAGAAAATGTGAGATCTAGTTCAGGGTCTGATAGTCACTAACAGAGACTTCATTTTATACTCTGAACCTTTAAGCCCTCCACAGCTTGCTCTGTGCGGCAGTTCTGAACCAAATGCTTTGTACTCCCAAGCATCAAGCTGCTTGATTCGACTGTAGCTCCATTATCAAAGCGTACACGTCACCTCTATTTTAAAGTGTAGAAAATGAGGTTCAGAGAAGTTAAATTATCTGTCAGAGTCACCCCACTTAACATGCTACACATGGGATTTGAATTCCTAAGTCTCTTATTAGATATAACATCAGCTGAAAAGCCCTTGAAGTTGAAAATAGCCAAATCCAGTTTCTTCAATAATTACTGACATCCAAATATTTTGATTTATAGAAAAGAGGGAAAATGGCTATAGCAAGTCACTAGAAAACTCATTCATCTGGGTTTTTTTTTTTTTTTTTTTTTAAAGAAACGTAGTTGGATTTATTTCCCAATAAAGCACAGTGGAATAAAATTAGACTCCTTTCAGTCCTAAAGAGCTGTCAACCTATAAATAAGAGTTATTGTTTGGTAATTGAGGTCTTAGGAGGAGACCCACAGTTAACGAGACTCTAGCAACCCTGGAATGGGGGGAAAAAAAGCACCAAAATTTAATGAAAGAACTTAAGCAGCCAACAATGTCCTCTGTGCCAGTCGGTGTCTCAGGGAGTGTTCCAGAGAACCTCACTTGCTGGAGAAATCCTGATAGAGGACCAGAACCATGGTGCCAGCACCACACTTTTGTGCATTCACAGGCAACTAAGAGTCAGAGGTAGAGAGCCAGACGCTGCTTCTAAAGTGTCCTAGTTTAAGTTGCTATTGCTGTGAAGAAACAGTATGGCCAAAGCAACTTGGGGAAGAAAGGGTTTGTTTGGCTTACACTTCCATATTACCATTCATCACCAAAGGGAGTCAGAACAGGAACTCAAACAGGGCAGGAACCTTGAGGCAAGAGTTGATGCAGGTGCTATGGAGGGGTGCTGCTTACTGGCTTGCTCCCCACGGCTTGCTCAGCCTGATTTCTTATAGAACCTAAGAGCATCAGTGGGCTGGGCCCTCTTCCACCACCCACTAAGTAAGAAAATGCCCTACAGCTGGGATCTTATGGTGGAATGGTTGAGGTTCCCTCCTCTCTCTTAGAGGAGTATAGCTTTTATCAAGTTGGCATAAAATGAGCTCGCACAGAAATCAGCTTATTGTTATTGTTCATTGCAAGCCTTTAGTACGACCATAGATGGTGATGGATAAGCTGCTGGAAGTGAAAGGCTGTAAGCATGAGAGAAGCCAGGTATAAAGACAGGTTGTGGTGGTAGCACTGTTCATACATTTTTTTCTTATTTTTGGACTCAGCAGGATCACACTTCCACATCGTCATCTCATTTAAGCTTGGCCATATGGCTGATATGAACTCTGAGTGTACGAGTCTGGGTAGGAACAGAGTAAGCCAGCATCTGCTCCTACATCTGCATCAGAGCCAGCATCTGCCCCTACATCTGCATCAGAGCCAGCATCTGCCCCTACATCTGCATCAGAGCCAGCATCTGCCTCTACATCTGCATCAGAACCAGCATCTGCCTCTACATCTGCATCAGAGCCAGCATCTGCCTCTACATCTGCATCAGAGCCAGCATCTGCCTCTACATCTGCATCAGAGCCAGCATCTGCCCCTACATTTGCTTGTTGATGACTTAGAAACCACAGAAACATACTCAGGGCTTAAAGAGAGACTCCTAAGTTACAAGCAGGTCATCAAACAGACATTATTAATGTATTACACGATACAGAAATATATCCTCACTGAGATATATCCTTGAACCTTCTCCAATCAGGACAAAGAGTTACTTCAAAGAAGGAGATTGAATGTGGATCTTAAAAGAAGGTTATGAATTTATTAGTTAAGGAATGGGGGTGGGTATTCAGAGGAGAAACTAGAAGAAACCTTTTAAGTCTCTGTGGAGTTAGGAAAGAGAGAATCATTGAACTGTTACTTTTCAGAACTCTAATTAACCAGTTGTGGTCATGTATGACGACAGTATATACTGACGAGGTGAAGGCAGGAGGGTCGTGGGTTTGAAGCCAGTCTGAGCTACATCTCTGGGAGCTGGTGATAATGGTTCAAAGGTTAGGAAAACAAAATTCTCTCTTAGAGGACCAGAACTCAGTGTGAAGCACACAAATGTGGTGCCTTGTAACCACTGTAACTACAGCTTCAATGGATCCTCTGGCCTCCTCTGGCCTCCCCAGGCAGCTTCACTCATGGGTACATGCTCCCCTCCCCCAACACACACACACACACACACACACACACACACACACAAACACACAACTTTTTAAAGCATTTAAATAGTTAAAACGAAAACATTAATTAGCCTTTACCGAGCCTGACAGTAGAATAAGGAGCAAACAGCCACTTTGGACCTCACAGCCTATAAAACCTTGAATAATCATTGTGCCAAAGATCGGAAACTTTCTCCCAAGGTATTTTACATACTCTGAGAGGGTCACAGAGGAGGGTCACAGAGTGTTTCTCTGTGCAGGAAGAAGTCTGTGGAGGCGCCAATTCATCTGACACTAGAAGCAGGAGTGAACCTGAGAGAAATGCTGCACCAAAAGGCAGAGGCTCTTCCTGGAGACTGTTACACGGAAGCTTTGTTTGCTGAAAAAGGCACTGGAGAGAAAGAAAAGCCCAGGTGACTTCCCACTAGACCTCTCGGCCCACATCAAGGAGCTTGGACTTTAATCAGGGCAGTGACACAATCCAATTTCTGTTTTTAAAATATCACTCCAGCTGTAGGAGAGAGAATTGATTGGAGCAGGCCAAGCTGAGGGCTAAATCACATTGGTATTTTGCTCACAGCCATGCTGACGTCCTTTTCACTCTGCTGGGATGCCCAACCATTCCTCAAGATGAGAAACTAGTCAGGACCTGCCTCTGAGGTGATTCAATCTTCACCCATGGCCATAGCTGACAACTAGGCTGTGGCCGCAGTGAGCGCTTGCCTGTCATGGATGCCTGTCAACTTTTTCCAAGGGGGACTTCTGGCTCATTTCCCTCAGGCTACTACAGGGAATGCTGGGAGGCTAGCTACCACCTCTTCTGGATTCGGAGTCATTTAGAATGGTATGCTTTCTTTTGTTCAAATAAACCAACCCATCTCCTTACTTCATAGGCACCTACAGCCTTGAACAAAAAAGGATTTTCAAAACAACAAAGAAGGGGGTATTTACAAAACCCTAGAGAGGATTTCTCAGAGTTTTAACCAAACTCTTGCCCTCTATATGTCACGTAAGACTCACAACCTAGCATCTCAGCTGCTCTGTTGAAATGTCTTATAGTCAGCTTTGGTTTTAGCTCGTGCCTGTAATGTTGGCTCTTGCGTGTCTAAAACTTCCATGACATAGCACCAAAATAAAGATGAAAAAATGCTCTAGAAAATCAAACTGCCACAATATAATCTTGGTTGTTCAGCTTTCATTCAACCACCACATAAAAGAGGCACGCTGTGGTACAGGCATAGGGGAGGGAGAAGAGAATGAAATGGGGTCACCCCTCTGGGTCCCTGAAAGAGAGAGAGGAGGTAACCATTTCTATAGTGTTGGGTTAGGAACGGAGGTGAGACAGTAAAGCATTGCCAAGATAAATATTATCTCTCTCCATCTTCAGGGAAAGGCATAACAGTATACAGTTTCAATAGGACTCAAGAGGGCTTCAGAAAGAAAATCTGATTAAAAGGAGAATCAAAACAGAATTAACATCTTCAAAGAGCTGGGAGACCCAGAGAAAACAACCTCCAGAAATAGCTGATATTTTTAAAACTTTCCCCCCCACACACACAACTGAGATTATTTTAAAGTGAGCCTAGGACTAACATTGCAATTTGTTCATAGAGAAAAAGGCTATAGAAGGTGATATATAAAACAGAAGAAAACAAAAACCATAAGATACTGGTCAAAAGAATGGGTCACCATGCAGGGAGAGCATGCCCATGCCTGGCCCCCAAATAGCACAGCAAGACTTCTGACATGGGTGAGACCTGTTGCTGGGGCTTGTCAGGGAGGGAGGGGTTCTGGATAATGAAAACATTCTGGAGCAGTGATCTCTCTCATAATAATGTTCTCCCCAAAGCCAGGAAGCAAGAGCAGGCAGAGTCTGAGTGGCAGCCTGGAGTGGTTTTGAACACCCAAATGCAGGCTCCAGCTAAAAGGCTGAGTCTGCCCTATGAAGATGCTGACCACTCAGAACCATAGTTAGCCTGACACCTGCTGATATTCAAGGGAACGGTGATGTGGGCTACACTCCTGCTGAGACAAGGACCAGCACCATAGCTGATGAATGACAATATCTGCTGTTTGTGCACAGAAGACACCATGCTCAGCACCCCATATGCTGCATCTCAACACTGGCTTACCGATTTGACCACTGTAGCAAGTGGGTACCATAGCTCATAATAAGTAAACTGAGGCTCAGAGATTATTACAGCACTTATCCAAAGCACAACATCACTTGGCACTAAAACCTGGATTTGGAGACAAGTAATTCAACTCGAAAGGCCCTTTCTGCTGGCAATTCTAACATTTACTTAAATTTTAATCCAATGACTTCATGTGTGGCTGCTGTGCCTGTGACATGTACAGGAACAGATAGATCTCCAAATCTGTATCCACTCCGCATGCTACCAATGACATCTGTTCAGGTATCACTTTATCTACTAGAACAGCAGTACCACCCCAGACATCACAGTTTGTTTTGGTTTGTTTTGGTTTGTTTTGTTTTGGTTTGTTTTGTTTTGGTTTGTTTTGTTTTGGTTTGTTTTGGTTTGGTTTGGTTTGGTTTGGTTTGGTTTGGTTTGGTTTGGTTTGGTTTGGTTTGGTTTGATTTGTCTAAACCAAATCCTCATATTTTTGCACTTTAGGCTCCAGATCCCAAGGCTCCCAAATGGGAGGTACATCCCGTTGCCACCTTGAACCTGTTTATTCCTAGGACTTCTGCTTCAGTTACTTGCAACCATCCAAGCCTCCAGTGAATTGGGAATTAGCAGAATGCCTGGGGATTTCTATGGTTGTTCACTGTTGTTAACGAAACATCTGAAACCTTGCTGCAGTGTATTTTGGCTCCGGTAGAATGGAGTTCAGATTGTGATTCATTCATATAAATTGCTTGTCGTCTTTGAAATATTAGAGTTCATCTTCTCATGGTCTTTTGAGGTAATGAAAACACATGATTTATGTCCCTAGGACAGTGAAGTGGTTTGTTTTCATTTTTTAAATGTATACTTATAGACTTTCAAATGAAACTTGATGTGACAGAATGGTTCTTCACACATCACCAGCCTCCGTCTCCAGGACTTTGGAGTGGGAGTAAACCCCAACCAACCCACGTTGGGATCACTGTCATTAAGTTAGCGCACAAATGAAAATTAGCTTGTGGTGCGTGGTCTAGGCAGCACACAGAGGTGGCTGCAAAGATTCTTCTTAATGACATATGATCTATCCAGACTCATTATGCAAGGCTTTCCTAGGCAAGAAAAAAATAAGCAAGAGAAAGCTGGGTCCAGAGATAGGGGGAAGGTTCAGGCAAAGGAAGGAACAAAGAAAGAAAGACCATGCCTCAGCTGTTTTGAATCATGTTCTGACCAGGGACTGTTGGCATCTTCTCAAGCTTTCTAAATCCTCCATGGAATGACTTCAGTATTACGTGTAGGATCTCTGGAATTTTGGAAAGAGTCCATATGACATCAAAAAACCACATATATCCATGTTATACTCTAAGCAGTGAATCAGGTACATGGGCTTGCTGGCCAAAAGTTACCTTCTGTTCTTTCTTTTTTAAAATGTCTTCAACGCTGAGAATTGAAACAGAACTTTCCATCTATGTCACACAGGATATTTGTTTAATTTCAGCTTCTGCATTTGTGTCGTGTATTAGAGCTCTGAGCCAGTCTGGCACAGCTCTTGGCTTTCCTGTTAATTACTTGTGGCTTGGAATGAGTCACATTTCCTGAGATCGTAGATCTTGTCAATGTGAGGGGAATTGGACCGAATACCTATGAAAGACCCACTAGCTCTAAGGCTCTCAACCCTTTCAAATATTTTTATCAATTCATCTCAAGGTCTCTCCTCTGGAACAGTTCCTAGGCTACCTTCTCTATTCCGAGAGACGTGTAGACATCCTATGTGTCTTTTCAAGACAATAATCCTGAAATTGACCATTTACATGACCAGAACCCTCACTGTGGTCTCCTATAAGCTGCACTGGCATCTCTTCCATTAAGACAAGATAACCTACAGTCACACAATAGCAGTTCCAGACAGGCTTGCTGTGTACTCTTTAAGATAACCTGTAGGGCAATGTTACCAGCCTGACCCCCCAGCTGTGCAGCAATTGTAACGACAAGAACACAGCAGTAGAGGCCAGCTGGTTGGTATTTTCAAACCAGCTATACTTTCCTTTCCTGATGGGCAATATTTATATTTTTTTAAAGTTTAAGTGTATGCAATCTCTAAATTGAAACTATAAAAGTCCAGCAAGAGTTTAGAGTACGGTAGCTACACGGCAGGCGAGCCACCAGTGAGATGACGACTGCCTGTTGGTGTCAGTCATCCAAACTAATAGGATTCCCAACAAGAATGAGTCCTGGTATGAACTAAGGCTTTAGATGATAATGATCCATCAGTAGGATGCTCCCCGACTGCAGCTAATGTGCCATCTGGTGGAGATGCTCATATGTGTAGAGATGTGGGTGCCGTGCCTGTGCCTTCAGCTGTACTGTAAGCCTAAAACTAATTTTAAAAACATAGTCTAGGCCTAGTTTTTATCTAGGGAGGACGACAAAACATGGACTGTTTTATGCTTTCTCATATAAGAAGGTGGAATGAAGCCTTGAACTTGACCATTAGCACTACTGAAAGACAGAGCAAGAGAGACAGAGAGTGGGGATGTGGGGGCCACTCTGGCACAGACATGATTGCTTCTCATCAGTCTGCTGGAAGCCTGTGCAAAGGTCAAGGAATTCTTATTCCAAAATTGGCACTTTGTACCATGTTCCATTTATCTGTAATTATAGTTTCTTCCTAAATCAAGGGGAAAGCAATCCAAGGCTTATAGAATCTAGGACTATGAAAGTCAAGGAGAAGGGTGTGTGTGTGTGTGTGTGTGTGTGTGTGTGTGTGTGTGTGTATTTGTATTTTTGTGCTTGTATGTATGTGTTTACATCAGTGTGTTTGTGCGTATGCATGTATGTTAGTGTATGTGCATGTATGCGAGAGTATTGTAGGTGTATGTATATTTCTGTGTTTTTTATGTTTGTTGTTTTGCATATGTGTTTATGAGTACATGTGTATAGTGGTTGGTGTGTATATATGGATGGGGGGATGGCAGGTGGCTGTGTGTGGGGGTGTGCAGGCAAAATGTGTTTTTTTTTTTTTTTAAGATTTATTTGTTACCATAAACAAGTGCACACCAGAAGAGGGCATCTGATCTCATTAAGGATGGTTGTGAGCCACCATGTGGTTGCTGGGAATTGAACTCAGGACCTTCGGGAGAACAGTCAGTGCTCTTACCCGCTGAGCCATCTCTCCAGCCCCCAAAATGTGTTCTTTGCACAAAGAAATGCTTTCTTGGTGATGAATAGAGATGGTAAAGCTCCAGCCTAGTCCATCCTAAGAGAGCACAGGAGGGTCAGCCATATGAGACCCCTTAATTCTTAGGCCCACCTTTAGGGAATGTATATGAAGGAATACATCCATACTCACAGCTCTACATGGTACAGGTTAGGGCCACCTTCGCTTAATGCATTAAGAATTAAAGGCATGACATATTGTGATGCCACATAGATCTGAGCAGACCCAGATATGAGGGTGTGGAAATGGGATACAAAACTCTGAACTGGATGCTGTGGTCCCTCCTGAAAGATGGGCCAGAGCTTTTATCTTCCGGGATGACACACAAGCTCTAGCAATTTATATCTTCAACCACTGGTTCTGCTGTTCCTTGGGACAGTTCCAGAGAACCCAAAGGTATCTGCCAACGCACTTCAACTCACATATGCCTGTGCTTCAAGGAGGGGTGATGGGGAAGGACAGGGAGAGAAGGGGGGAAGGGGAAGAAAAAACTAGTAATGGAAATAGGGAGGGGAAGGAGAGGGAAAGAAAACATTTTTTATGAAGCACCATAGCTCCTTGCTGTGGAGGGAATTGTGCCCCTGCCCAAGTGCACATGTTGAAATTCTATCTGTGCCCCCAGCATGATGATGTCTAGAGATGAAGGCAGCTAGGGCTAGATGCAAGCAAAAGAACAGGGCTGGCAGGGTGTGCTAACACTCTTCCGAAGAGATGCTGGAGACTTGACCTTCTTCCCCTTCTAGGTGAGGCTGAGCTGGCCAACTGCCAATAACCCAGAACAAGACCCCTCACCAGAGCCCTGCTGTGCTAGGACCCAGGTCTCAGACTTCCACACCCCAGAAAAGCAACAAAGCTTCCTGAGACTTCACACCACGCGGTCGCCAGGGCTCCGCTGTAGCATCACCACCGCTTCCCACCATAACCCTTTCCATTCCTCTGCTGCTTAGGGACATGGGCTTTTGAATCAAATTCTCCCATGTGTGCCAAACAAACATGTTGCCAGTCAGAACAAATATTTTCAGATTGAAACTCCAAGAGACATTTTGATCTTCCCATGATTGACAAAGACATCCTGTTATATCATTCTGCTTAAGATGGCTGGTTTGATATTTTAAAAGTATTTTCCATATTTAGCTGTATCAGATAACTGAAAAGTCGGGATAACATGTTTGGTTTCTGTCCTGCTGGGCTCAGTCTCAGAATCAAACACTGCCATTAAGTAACATTTTCTGTCTTTGGGAATCACAGTTCACCAATTTCCACCTAATGGTGGCAAAGCATCATGAAAGCACGGCCCATGACATTCAGCCCATGCTGGCACTTCTGACCTTCAAGAATGTCCATACACAGATATTAGCTGTCAGTGAGGAGAGAGAGAGAGAGAGAGAGAGAGAGAGAGAGAGAGAGAGAGAGAGAGAGAGAGCTTGGTCTCCAGCCACGCTTCAGCCTGTCTGAACCTATGTGTGTCTAAGGTCCACTGCAGATGATGGTAACAACCAACAAGACTGAGGTCTCCAAAATAATAATACTAAAGCGCAAGATATGTAAGCCAGAGCAGCTATCACAGAATACCCTGGACACACAAAAGTGACAGAATCTTTTTGTCTTTGATACCGTCGGAAAGGAAATGCAAGAGCGGTTGAGGGTCTGGCAGATGGCAAGTTTTTGCATGTCGGTGTGCTGTGGCTTGGGTCTTCAGACGTCATGCTCATCCAGGAGGGAAGAAGGGACAGGATGCCGGGTTATGTGTGGGTGCCATTTGAGGCCTCTTGGTGAACGAATAGGCTCAATGCATAAAGGGGTCTTTGAACAGCACATTGTGCTAAGCAGAGGCAGAGCACTATAGGGGCCCGAAAGGTGAATCAGATGGAAAGAGACACTGGAGGATATGAATCTGTAGCACCTACCATTTGCTCAGCCTCTGTGAACCACCTTAGTGTCTCTGTTCGAATAACATTCACCTGCCCTAGTTTATTAAACAGCCATTTCCCTGTAGGCATGTAATCAAAGTTTCCATTCATCTTTTTCATTCAGCAACCAGAAGAAAATGCACAAACTTTAGCACTTTTAAAAAATAAGTACGGTAGGCCTGGAGAAATGGCTGAGTAGGTAGGAGTACTTGTTGTTCTTGAAGAGGACATAGGTTTTGTCCCTGGTACCCATATTGGACTCACAACTGTCTTTACCTTGAGCTCCAGAGATCAGACACCCTCTTCTGGTCTCTTGTTCTATATGCACACAGCATAAATACACTCAAAGATACATACAACTTAAAGAAAGATAAGTGAATAAAAACTAAACATGAATGAGTTGGTGCCAAAAGTCTAACTCTGACTCACAATGGCGTCAAATTAGTAAGTAGCCAAACACCTATGGACCAAAGATGAAAGACACAACCTGGGTTCAGGGAAGCCACTCCCACTTACCTCCCATGTGTATGCTGCAAGGCCATCAGCTACAATTTCCTCCTGTATTCTCCCATGGTGGGAGGGGAGGTTGCTTTAGATAAAACAAGTATCTTAATCTGAAGTCAATATTACTCCTAATTCCAAATTCTTATACATCTAACAGAATCACAATAGAAAAAGCAGAAATTCTTAAAGCTGATCCTCAAAAACCATTAGGTCTAGATTCCCAGTTATTGCCAACCCCTCCACCCCCCAAAAAAAAGTAGAGAAGAAAGAGAATTTGAATGTAGCCAAATTTCTTCTGGAAAAAAAGAAACAATCCAAAGTATGATAGACTATATTATCAAAAACAAAAACAAAAAACAAACAAACAAAAAAACCTGGAAATAGAAGAAAAAAAATCTTGTACCCAAAGTAACAATAGCAAACATTTATGTAGAGTTTTGTAAACAGTATGGCTCCCTGGTGTGCTCAGGTATTCCCTGTGGGTGGATTCTGTTTAAGCTCTCAAGCCTACAAAGGAAGAGTGAAAGTAGGAGAATAAAGAATAAGTGGCCTGACCAAAGTCACATAGCAGGGAAGGAGTACGGAGAGATAACCCATTCCTACCCTCCAGCATCCTGGCCTACAGCCCTGCTCCTATGCTCGACACTCTGGTCTGTTCACTCAGGCCCTGTTTATTCTTCTTACTTCCTGTTGTTATTTCTGGTTTCATGCCCCAGGGACTACAGAATTTTAGAAGAAAGGGGGATCCCATAGGTGGGGAGATACTAGGAGATAGGGAATACCAGAAGCTGGAAGACAGTAAGGTCTTAGTAACCCCAAAGCCTAGAGGGTCTCAGGCACTGGGAGATGCTGGAAAATGGAAGGTTCCTGGGGCTGGGGTATTACAGAGCACGGAGGACTACAGTGGGAGCTCAGGGACTGGAAGTGGGAGGACTAAGTAGCTAGGGCTTCTCTGGTTCAGAGTTTCTGTTCAGGGTACTGAAAGGTTTAGAAACAGAGAGTGATGATGCTTGTTACAGTTATAACTGCTAAACTGTCCACTTAAGATGGCTACACTGAGCTAAGTACAGGGGTGACCGACGGTAATTCTAGAACTCAACAGACTAAGGAAGGAGGACTCTTGTGAACCTGAAGGCAATCTGCCCCATATAGTCAGTATCAGGCCAGTTGAAGCTACATAATAAAACCCCCATCTAATAAATGTGCAAAAGTAGTTAATTTTATCAAATTTTCCTCCTTAAATATCTAAATTGAATAGTGTAAGAATTTTATCTCAATATAACTGTTACAACATGAGAAAGCAGTAGACACAGCTGCACTTCATCTTTGTGTGTGTGTGTGTGTGTGTGTGTGTGTGTGTATTAAAAGACTGTGGACATCAGCCCACATTCCTGCCAAATTACCCCTATCGTTACTGTAAGAACACCTCTTAGTGGTTTTGAAACTGGACTTGCCCATCTGAGGGATCAGTCTACCACTGCTGCACGGTCTTGGACATCAACAATAATTCTCAAACATCTTGACGCTTCTCTCATCTTTGACTCAGGGGCCATTGTGGAGAGACGATCAGGCTTCTCCTCTTGGTCAGCCTTGGAGATCTAAGTAAAAGATACTATCCACTCCAGGTAGGGTGCTCCCCCAAAATGCCACCTTCTCTTTCATAGAGTCAGTCACACCTTTCACAAGACAAGATTCTTCCTGCCTTACCCCGCAACTCCCTGTCCAAGACTGCCATAATAGAGGTTAACAATAGCATATACTATTGTGCTCATGTGCCTGTAAATATGTGTGTGAGTGTGTGTGTGCGTGTGTGAAGAAGAGAGAGAGAGTTGGTTTCTTTTAATGTCTTTGCCATACATACAAAAAAAAATTAAAGGTCTGAAGGAAAAAATGCTTCAGAATTTAAGGCCTTTGAAACTTATTTAGGAAGCTTATTTAGGATGTGAAAATACTTGAATAAATAGTCTGATAACAAAGATAACTGTCGTCCCACCTCAGATAAATGGAACAATTTAGGGGAAAAAAAAGATCTAAGATGCCATGATGCTATCCATATACCAGCATTTCCCAGAGGCTGAAATGATGTTAGAATTTAGATGTGTTCAGTAATCTAGTACAGAGATCTGATAGTGACTAGCAGATTTTAGAAGATAACCCCTAAATATAATAGGGGACTGGAAGGAGGGAGGGAAGAAGAGAAAGAGGGAGGGAAGGATAAAAATAGGCAGAATTGAGAGATACATATTTTCAAATGCTCTTCTCAGACCTGGGGGAAAAGGCTAGAGTCATAAAATGGTGTCAGAGTCCCGGGTCCCCCTCCTCCTCAGGCTTGTGGCCAAGGAGGCCTGCTGTGGTGTTAGGAATTTTGGGTAGAACAACCAGGCTCCTCTCAGAAGTGCCATTAGAGCTCTCACTTGTCTTTCCAGGCCTTGCTTTGTGCTGGAGGCCCAGGCTAGGGTGATGTAGATGTTTGCACCATGGGTTCCCTTCCTCTCAGGAGCACGGCCGGCCAGGAGTGAAGCTGGGTGACAGTAGCGGAGACGTGGCAGGCTTGGCCATGCCTTCTATGAGACTTGGCAAGAGAAAGGTAAACAGAGGACAGGCTGAAGGCACCTGGAAGGAAATATGCCAAGAAAAACCAGAAGGGCAGGGAGCACCCAGGACTGGGCCTGCTTGATGAAAACTGGCAGGAAAGGTGGGTGAAGAGATAAGCCATGTGAAGGAGAGAAACCCCAGAGGAAGAATCATTATTTAAACAGCCACAGTATGAACCAGCCCCATTTGTGAATGTGGGTTTGTTGGCTAAGACGCACATCAGGAATATGACTATGGGAAGGCCTTGCATGTCATGTGAAGACCTGGACTCTATACTGAGAACTCTTGCACTGTGCATTTGACATGCAGATGGGCCCATTTCTTCCTCCCTTTTTTTTTATACTTAGTGAATACTTTGGCGAGGTGTTCAATAACAAATACCCCTCAGGTCCTTCTAGAGCGTGCCCTCTGTGTCTTTCATTTAAACGTTTTAGTCCTAAAATGTCAAGTCATTGTCATAAGGTATTTGAGCACAGGCATTCACTTTGGAAAGAGGTTGATTAAATTATTTGAACATGAATGACATTTGTGCATTTGTCGCGAGGACAGTTTTTGGCTCTTTCACTGTTATATATATATACATATACATATATATATGTAAAGGAACACATGAACTGATCTAGAATTATTAATGCATTCTGAGCGAAGGAAGTACTGATGGTTTTAAAGTCATCAACCTGGAAGCAAGGCTGCATCTGACCATCAGGAAACCATCAGCCGGTGTGACAGGGTGTGCATAGAGAAGGAGAGACATCCACCAGCAATGAGTTTGCACACAGAACGAAAACATGCAAGAGCCTCGAGCTGGAGGAGTCTGCCTGAACATCAGTCTACTGAAGTCTGTGATTTTTAAGGATCACTTTCAAGGAATGGAGGGTCAAGAGGGCAGGAAGTAGTAGGAGTGTGAAGACGGCCATAGGCCAAAAGGTAAAGATCTTGAGGCTGAACTCTTGCCCGCAATAATAGCAAGGATTCTTGTGAAGATGAAATCCAAGCCATGAGGTATCCAAGGCCTCAGCGAACAAGGGAGGAGGCCAAGAGATTTGTCAACGATGACAGCTAGATGGGGGTCACAGGTGTGGTAAGCAGATGGCTGAGAGTTCTGACGAGAAAGGTTTTTCATGAGGGGAAAAAAAAATACTTGACATAAGGTGAAGCTGACTTTGAAGAAGCTGAACTGACTCTGGGCTCAGGGAACATCAAGTGTTAAGAGAAAAGCAGTGCCTGCTAACGGCTGTGCCTACAAAGGAATTCAAGAGACGGGACATGCTGTGAAACATTTGACAAGGCTGGGGTCTTTCAGTCAACAATGCAATGGGGGTTGCAGGGATGGCTTACTGGGTCAAGTGCTCGCTCTGAAAGTATGAGGATCTGAGTTCAGATCCCGAGCGTATACATAAAAGCCAGGCAGAGAGATGATACACATCTCTAACTCCAGTGCTGATGGAAGGCAGAGACTAGTGGATCTTTGTAGCTTGCTGTCCAGGCAGTGTACCTGACATGGCAAGTTCCAATTTCAGGGAGAGATCTTGTCTCAATAACTACAGTCATGGAGGACGACAGCCAGCACCCAACTACAGCTTCTGCATTCACATGCACAGGCAAGCATGCCTACACACGCATGTACACACATACCTAAACACACATGCGTATAACAAGGAACACAACAGCCATGTCATTCCTGGAAGACAGCATTCCCTGTTAGGGAATTCTAACTCTCTCCCTCAGTCATCCCTCTCTCCAGCTGTTCTATTCTTCCTGACCCTCCTCCCGCTAAGGCTCCCTTGAGCCTTGGATGGAGGTGATACAGATACAGCATTATATGTCTGAGCACTCGGCAGTCGCTCCTTCTCAGAACTCACACCAGTTAGGAGCCTCTTCAAAAACTGACAGCCTTGGGGCATAGTAGCTCATGCCTCTGATCCCAGCACTGAGGAGGCAGAGGCAGGCAGAACTCTTAGTTCGAAGCCAGCCTGGGCTACAGAGTGAGCTCCAAGACAGCCTGAGCCACTACATAGTGAGACCTTGTAACCAAAACCAAAAACAAACAAACAAAGCATCTGCTTCTCTGACAAAGGTTGAGCCACACTCATCTTTGGAACATGTAGAAATGTGTCTTCCTTCCCCCGATCCGGCTCCCTGCTCCCACTCCCCCATCCCCGCTCTAACTGTCCTTTCCCCATTTCTACCCTCACACATGCATATAGACAAGGTTCTACCTTGTAGAAATATTCTCACTGGGTACTTTTGATAATCAGTTTTCCAAATGTGTACAGGCCCCACAGAGCGGCTTTAATATTTCCTTCTCTCTAGGAGACAGATGCCAGTGAGAACTCTGGAAAGCAGGCTTCGTTTCCGTGTTCCTGACACTGTTCTAGGCTTACAGTATGCACCAGCTTGCTTATCTTTCATGGCAGTGCCCATGCTGCTCCATCCCAGAGGGAAAAACAAAGAGACACAGTTCAGCAACATACTAAGGTGGCGTCACCAACACGAGCCAGGTGTACAGCCACTCTCATCAACTGAGTCATCTTCCCAGGGGTCCTTAATCCCCACTTTTCCCTTCTGCTCCTGCAAAACTCTAACCCCTCCGAATGTTCCAACCCAGCCCACAGTATTACTAAATGCTAGACTATGGAATCCTAATATCAGACTTAAGACAAAGGAGTCACAAAGTGACTAAGTAAATATGTGTTAAAATAAAAGCAAGTCATGTAATCATAGAATAGTCTGGAATATTCTGTGTCGTGTCTTGGAACATTTCCTCTGGTTGAGATGCCCCTCTCATTTATCTTTTATCTTGCCATCCTGCAGATCCTGCCTTAAGACACCCCCATGTCCATCCCTCTAGCTTTCCACTGGGTCCACCAAACATACACACCCCAACTGAGGTCCTATCTGATAGAAGAAGTGCCATATCTCCCCAAGTTCTATGAAGTTAACATCTGTAAAGTCATGTCATGTTGTCACTGCCAGGCACATGTGTACTATCCCACTAGCCTGCTCATTGAATATGGGGCTATTTTACTTGTCTTTGTTCATAACAACAGCTCATATACAGGACCTAATATCAAATATGTGCTATATTATATGACACAAAAAGAGTGACTTTGATAATCAGATGGATGAATTGTAATATAGTAATGGATGAAAGCTGTGAATCGATATTGCATCTAATAAATATCAGAGCTGGAATGTCAATCAAGTAAGAATGGTCCCTATAATAACTACTTGCTGATCTCTTAGTAAAAAATCTCACTTTTATTTATATTTTTTATTTTCTACATTCTTTGTTTACATTCCAAATGATTTTTTCTTTCCCGGTTACACCCTCCCCATAAGTCCCAGAAGCCCTCTTCCCTCCACCCATTCCCTGATCAACCCCCTCCCACTTCTCTGTCCTGGTAATCCCATACATTGTTGCATCAAGCCTTTCCAGGACCAGGACCCTCTCCTTCCTTCTTCTTGGGAATCATTTGATATGTTAGTTGTGTCTTGGGTATTCAGAGCTTCTGGGCTAATATCCACTTATCAGTGACTGCATTCAATGTGTGTTCTTTTGTGAATGAGTTACCTTACTTAGGATGATATTTTCCAATTCCAACCATTTGCCTAAGAATTTCATGAATTCATTGTTTTTAATTGCAGAGTAGTATTCCATTGTGTAAATATACCATATTTTCTGTATCCATTCCTCCATTGAGGGACATCTGGGTTCTTTCCAGCTTCTGGCTATTATAAATAAGGTTGCTATAAACATAGTGGAGTATGTGTCCTTATTGCATGCCAAGGAATCTTCTGGGTATATACCTAGGAGTAGTATAAGAGGGTCCTCCAGAAGTGGCATGCCCAGTTTTCTGAGGAACTGCCAGACTGATTTCCAGAGTGGTTGTACCAGCTTGCAATCCCACCAGCAGTAGAGGAGTGTTCCTCTTTCTCTATATCCTCGCCAACACCTGCTGTCTCCTGAGTTTTTTTCTTTCTTTTTTTAAAAAAGATTTTTACTTATTTTATTGTATAAGTACTGCTGTCTTCAGATACCCAGATGAGGGCATCCAATCTCATTACAGATGGTTGTGAGCCACCATGTGGTTGCTGGGATTTGAACTCAGGACTTCTGAAAGAGCAGTCAGTGCTCTTATCTCCTGCGCCATCTCTCCAGCCCCCCTTCTCCTGAGTTTTTAATCTTAGCCATTCTGACTGGTGGGAGGTGAAATCTCAGAGTTATTTTGATTGGCATTTCCCTAATGACTAATGATGTTGAACATTTCTTAAGGTGCTTTTCAGCCATGTGAAATTCTTCAGGTAAAAATTCTTTGTTTAGCTCTGCACCCTATTTTTTAATAGGGTAATTTGGCTCTCTGGAGTCTAACTTCTTGAGTTCGTTGTATATGTTGGATATTAGCCCTCTTGGCTGGAGAGATGGCTCAGCAGTTAAGAGCACTGACTGCTCTTCCAAAGGTCCTGAGTTCAAATCCCAGCAACCACATGGTGGCTCATAACCATCTGTAACAAAATCTGACACCCTCTTCAGGCATGTCTGAAGACAGCTACAATGTAGTTACATATAATAAATAAATCTTTTTTAAAAAACTCACTTTAAAAAAATTACATTTTCTAAAATTAAAATGACCCTCTAGAACATCACTCGTTCCTTTCCACACCCAAGTGCCTCGAGTTTAGCATTAGAAACCATGTTTATTCACTAAGCCCTTTTCATATTACTGAAATCTTTAGACTGGGGTTGCATCAAGTAAACTGCTCAGCTAGCTGAAACTTCCTCAGGTATACTTCATCATGCTAAGAAAACAGTCTACAGTCTTTATCTGAGCTGCTCAAGTCACAGGGTCCAGGGAGATGGCTCAGCAGGTTAGAGCATTTATCTCTAAGACACACCCTGAGTCCAATCCCTCAGGAAGGAAAGAACCAATAAAATAACTACCCCCAAGTTATCCTCTGAGACACACACACACACACACACACACACACACACACACACATACACGCCATGGAATGTGCATACATAAATACAAATACACATACACCATGGAATGTGCATATACACACAACTAAATAAATGTAATCAGAATATAAATGGACAGCCAGAGAAAACCTGAATATATGTATGTCCTAGCAATAGAAGTCTTCAGAATATTTATCAATAAAGAGATATTTAGTCATAATGGATCCTCCTAATGTTGTCTGAGGGAATCAATCTGTGGTATAGAAAATATGTGTAGTTTATTGAACACCTGCTATAAGGCAGCAAATAAGAGTCCACTAGCTATAAGCCACAGGGTGCTGCAAGACATTTTTTATTCTACAGAAAGGGAAACAAATGAGGCTTGGAGAGCTAAGATCAGATCACTCACAAAGGGCAGGTAGAGGACTGAAATCTACTTTGGTGTTATTTGAGGTTTCACCTTTTAAATAGATGATATGCTACTCAGAGCAGATACAGACTACTCACAAACCAACACTGTGCCTGCCTAAGAGAAAGCAGAGACACCTTTTATCTAAGTCAAATTCTGTCATTTCTCAAGGAGCCAAGGTTTGGCTTCCCTATGAAACCCTGCCGATATAAAGGATCTCCCACTAAAAACATTCATAAATGTGTTTAAGGTGAAGGTAAAAATGGTTGCACTTCCTTTCAAAGTAAATAGGTCAAGAAAGACAAAGTTTGAAGCTGGTCTCTCACAATACTATATCTGTTCCCACTGCTCTTTCTTGTGCTTCTAAATCCTCTTCATAAACCCAAGGTCACAACTCAAAGCTAACAGGACTAAGCCCAAATCATTCTGACCTCAAGTTCACTGCCATGTAAAAGAAATGTGTTGCTACTAGCAACATGAAAGTTATCATCAATAGAGCCAAAATACCACCATAAGACCCGGGGGAAAATAATCAGCCTCCAACAAGCAGACATTCTTCCCATTACCGTTGATTGCTACCATGAGAAAATTTTGCTTAGCCTCCTAAAGAAGGATGTCAACCACAGTTTTGTGACTAACACATCACCAGCCACAAACATTGTCATTGAATACAGGGAAGATAAACTAGCCTTTATAAACCTGGCTGAGGACAATGGTTCTGAGCCACTTAACACCCACTCTTCCACCATTTTTCTTCTTTGTGAGCTCTTTTCATTGTCTCACTCTATTTCCTGAAGTTCCCCTTCCCCTGTTCACCAAGCCACCCACTCCCACTTCCCTGTCCTGGCATTCCCGCATACTGGGGCATCGATCCTTCTCAGGGTCAAAGGCTGTTCCTTTCTTTGATGTACAAGAAAGCCATCCTCTGCTACCTATGTAGCTGGAGCCATGGGTCCCTCCAGGTGTATTCTTTGGTTGGTGGTTTAGCCCATAGAACCTCTGGTGGTACTGGTTGGCTCACATTGTTGTTCCTCCCATGGGGCTGCAAGCTCCTTCAGCTCCTTGGGTCCTTTCTCTAGCTCCTCCATTGGGGACCTTGTGCTCAGTCCAATGGTTGGCTGAGAGCATCCACCTCCATATTTGTCAGGTATTGGCAGAGCCTCTCAGGGTACAGCTATATCAGGCCCCTGTCAGCAAGCGATTGTTGGCATCCACAATAGTGTCTGGGTTTGGTGACTGTGTATGGGATGGATCCCCAGGTGGGGTAGTCTGGATGGTCTTTCCTTCAGTCTTTGCTCCACACTTTACCTCTGTATCTCTCCCATGGGTATTTTGTTCCTCCTTCTAAGAAAGACCAAAGTATCCATACTTTGGTCTTCCTTCTTCTTGAGCTTCCTTTGGTCTGTGAATTGTTTATTGGGTATTCCAAGTTTCTGGGCTAATATCCATTTATCAGTGAGTGCATACCATGTGTGTTCTTTTGTGATTGGGTTACCTCACTCAGGATGATATTTTCTAATTCCATACATTTGCCTAAGAATTTCATGAATTCATTGTTTTTAATAGATGAGTAGTATTCCATTGTGCAAATATACCACATGCTCTGTATCAATTCCTCTGTTGAGAAACATCTGGGTTCTTTCCACCTTCTGGCTATTATAAATAAGGCTGCTATGAACATAGTAGAACATGCGACCTTATTACATGTTGGAGCATCTTCTAGGTATATGCCTAGGAGTGGTAGTATAGCTGGGACCTCCAGTAGCACAATGTCCAATTTTCTGAGGAACCACCAAACTGATTTCCAGAGTGGTTGTACCAGCTGGAAATTGCACCAGCAGTGGAGGAGTGTTCCTCTTTTTCCACATCCTCACCAGCACTTGCTGTCACCTGAATTTTTGATCTTAGCCACTCTGACTGGTATAAGGTAGAATCTCAGTGTTGTTTTGATTTGCATTTCCTGATAACTAAGGATGTTGAAGATTACTTAGGTGCTTCTCAGCCATTTGGTATTCCTCAGTTGAGATTTCTTTGACCATTTGCACCAGGGAACCAGGCGGCTCCACAGCCTTCTGTGCATGGCCCACCAGAAGAGAGTGATCACCAAGCAGTGACTCCACTTCTGAGAGCAGAGGTGAGATCTCCACCTTCTCTTCAATAATTCTCTGGAGAGGAACAGCTAAGAGCACACAAGGTATTTGAACAGTGGAGCAACTGGGACAGCAGCCTTCCAGGCACCATTTACGCCAGGGATCCAGGCAGCACTACAGTCTTCTATGCACAGACTCTGCCAGAAGAGAGTTGCTCTCCCAGGCATACAGACATAGGCTTACAGGCCCAGAGGAGGGACAAGCTCCAGCCAGAGACAGCAAGACCAACTAACACCAGAGATAAGCAGATGGCAAAAGGCAAGCATAAGAACCCTACCAACAGAAACCATGGCTTCTTGGCAACATCAGAATATAGTTCTCCAATCACAGTAAGTCCCAGATACCCCAACACATCAGAAAAGCTAGTGTTGGATTCAAAATTGTATCTCATATACTGATAGTGAACTTCAAGAAGGACATAAATAACTCCCTTAAAGAAATACAGGAGAACATTGGTCAACAGGTAAAAGCCCTTAAAGAGGAAACACAAATATCCCTAAAAGAAATACAGGGGAACATGGGTCAACAGGCAGAAGCCCTTAAAGAGGAAACACAAAAATCCCTTAAAAAATTACAGAAAAACACAAACAACCAAATGAAGGAACTGAACAAAACCATCCAGGATCTAAAAGTAGAAACAATGAAAAAATCACAAAGGGAGACAACTCTGGAGATAGAAAACCTTGGGAAGAAATCAGGGGTTGTAGATGCAAATATCAACAACAGAATACAAGAGATAGAGGTAAGAATGTCAGATGCTGAAGATACCATAGTAACCATTGATTACACAGTCAAAGAAAATGCAAAATGCAAAAGGCTTATAACCCAAAACATCCATGAAATCCAGGACACAATAAGAAGACCAAACCTAAGGATTATAGGGATAGATGAGAGTGAAGATCTACAATTTAAAGGGCCAGCAAATATCTTCAACAAAATTATGGAAGAAAACTTCCCTAACCTAAAGAGAGAGATGCCCATGAATATACAAGAAGCCTACAGAACACCAAACAGACTGGACCAGAACAGAAATACCTCCCGTCACATAATAATCAAAACCCCAAATGCACTAAACAAAGAAAGAATACTAAGGGCAGTAAGAGAAAAAGGCCAAGTAACATATAAGGGAAGACCTAACAGAATCACACCAGACTTCTCTCCAGAAACCATGAAAGCTAGACTATCCTGGGCAAATCTCATGCAGAGTCTAAGAGAACACAAATGTCAGCCAAGACTACTATATCCAGCAAAACTCTCAATCAACATAGATGGAGAAATCAAAAAAAGCACAGGATCAGCTGGTTTTAGTGCAGAACTCTATCAGACCTTCAAAGAAGACCTAATACCAATACTCTTCAAACTATTCCACAAAATAGAAACAGAAGGAACACTACCCAACTCATTTTACGAAGCCACAATTACCCTGATACCAAAACCACACAAAGATCCAACTAAAAAAGAGAACTTCAGACCAATCTCCCTTATGAACATCAATGCAAAAAATACTCAATAAAATTCTTGCAAACCGAATCCAAGAACACATCAAAACGATCATTCAACATGATCAAGTTGGCTTCATCCCAGGGATGCAGGGATGGTTCAATATACAGAAATCCATCAATGTAATCCACTACATAAACAAACTCAAAGAAAAAATACACATGGTCATCTCATTGGATGCTGAAAAAGCATTTGACAAAATTCAGCATCCTTTCATGCTAAAAGTCTTGGAAAGAACAGGAATTCAAGGCCCATACCTAAACATAGTAAAAGCAATTTACAGCAGACCGGTAGCCAAGATCAAAGTAAACGGAGAGAAACTTGAAGCAATCCCACTAAAATCAGGGACTAGACAAGGCTGCACCCTCTCACTATATCTCTTCAATATACTACTTGAGGTACAAGCTAGAGAATTTAGACAACATAAGGAAGTAAAAGGGATACAAATTGGAAAGGAAGAAATCAAACTATCACTATTTGCAGATGATATGATAGTATACCTAAGTGACCCAAAAAAACTCCACCAGAGAACTCCTACAACTGATAAACAACTTCAGCAAAGTGGCTAGTTATAAAATCAATTCAAGCAAATCAGTAGCCTTCCTATACTCAAAGGATAAGCAGGCTGAGAAAGAAATTAAGGAAATGACACCCTTCACAATAGCCACAAACAATATAAAGTATCTTGGTGTGAGTCTAAGGAAACAAGTGAAAGATTTATATGACAAAAACTTCAGGTCTCTGAAGAAGGAAATGGAAGAAGACCTCAGAAAATGGAAAAATCTTCCATGCTCGTGGGTTGGCAGGATTAATATAGTTAAAATGGCAATCTTACTATTCAGCCATTAGAAACAATGAATTCATGAAATTCTTAGAGAAATGAATGGAGCTGGAGAGCATCATACTATGTGAGGTAGCCCAGTCTCAAAAGAATACCCATGGTATGTACTCACTGATAAGTGGATATTAGCCTAGAATATTGGGATACCAAAGACAGAATCCACATACCAAATGATGTCCAACAAGAAGAATGGAATGGACACTGGTGCTGGAAAGAATCAAAGTATCAGTGTAGGGGAATACCAGAACAGGGAAGTGGGAAGGGGTGGATGGGGGAACTGGGGGAGGAAAAAGGGTATCTGGGACCTTTGGGGGATGGGGAACCAGAAAAAGGGAAATGAAATGTAAATATAGAATATATCCAATAAGAAAGGAGTGGACCCTGGGCCTGAAAAGATTGGATCCAGTTTTGTAGATCCAGAACAGAGAAATGGTGGTGGGGGGGTGATTGGGGAATAGTTGGGGGGAGAGGACTTATGGGACATATGGTGGGGCTGAGGAACTGGGAAAGGGGAAAGCCTTTGGAATGTAAACAAAGAATATAGAAAATAAAAAAATGAGATGGATTTTTAAATGGGGAAAAAATTTAAAAAGAAAGAGTTTCAATTCTCTGAAGAAAGAAATCTAAGAAGACCTCAGAAGATAGAAAGATCCCCCATGCTTGTGAATTGGCAGGATTAATATAGTAAAAAACGTCATCTTGCAAAAAGCAATCTACTGATTCAATGCAATCACCATCAAAATTCCAACTTGATTCTTCATAGAGTTAAAAAAGAGCAATTCTTAAATTCATCTGGAATAAGAAAAAACCCAGGATAGCTTAAAACTATTCTCAACAATGAAAGAACTTCTGGGGGAAATCAGCATCCTGGACCTCAAACTGTACTACAGAGCAATCGTGGTAAAAACTGCATGGTATTGGTACAATGAGAGGCAGGTAGATCAATGGAATAGAATTGAAGACCCAAAAATGAACCCATATACCTGTGGTCACTTGATTTTTGACAAAGGAGCTAAAACCACCCAGTGGGAAAAAATATCCCTTTCAACAAATGGTGCTGGTTCAACTTGTAGTGAGCATGCAGAAGACTGTAAATTGATCCATTCTTATCTCCTTGTACAAAGCTCAAGTCCAAGTGACTCAAGGACCGCCCATAAACCAGATACACTGAAACTAATAGAAAAGTGGGGAAGAGCCTCGAGCACATGGGCACAGGGGAAAATTTCGTGAACAGAACATAACCAACAGCTTATGCTCTAAGATCAAGAATTGACAAATGGGAACTCATAAAATTACAAAGCTTCTATAAGGCAAAGGATATTCTCAATAAGACAAAATGGCAGCCAACAATCTTTGAAAAGATCTTTACCAACCCTACATCTAATAAAGGGCTAATAACCAATATATAAAAAAAATCTCAAGATTAAAGTGATGTCCAATTGAGTGACAGTGATGAACTAGAGAAAGACTTAACAAAATAGGATACAGCCAAACCCATGAGAAGGGAGAAGAAAGGGAAGCTTCTTGCAGGGCAGAGCAGAGATGGAAAGAGAGAGAGAGTCCATTTTACTGGGAGAGTTTTACAGAGACTGGTTGAAAAAAGAACAAACTCCACAAAGGTAATGCCAGAATGATCCAGATAATGAGGAGCCAGAAGATTAGAACAGATTGCTTGAGTTAATTTGAGGCCAGCCATGTTAATTCAGTCAGAGGACACAAAAGAAGCCATTTTGAATCAGTCAGCTTGGTGAGGACTTTGAAGCAGAACAGCTGCATTGAGCCAGTCAGCCAGATATCAGAAAGAACTGGAAAGGCTGAGTATATTCAGCATTAAGTCTTAGAGACTGAAAATATTCTAGGCCTAGATAAGCTTCCAGGACTCAACCTAGGTTAGCAGACTGAGCCAGCAAATCCCAGAGACAACAATTACTACAGGAGAATAAAAGTTAATATAACTTTTCAAGAAGATGGCCAACTACATACAGAAGGGACAGGATTTTGCTTCTATCATGAGATAGAACTCCCCCTTTGAAGTCTCTCCAGCTACCTGCTCTACAGCAGCCCTGGGGAAACAACACAGTCCAACAGACTAGAAGGCCCTGCTTCCATGCCACCACCTTAAAATCCTGGGCAATTAGAGAACCCCTCATCTTCCATTCCTCTATGTAAACACTTTTGTACTTTGAAGTCTACAGAAATAAAAAAGAAAAATGGTGCCAAGTGGATTTTCATACCATAAATCAGTGAGTAAACTTGCTTTATTTGGGGGGAGGGGGTGAGATAGGGTGGGAAGGGTTTGTGACAGAGTTTCCCTGGGTAGCCCTGGCTGTCCTGGAACTCACTCTGTAGACCAGACTGGCCTCAAACTCGGAGATCCATCTGCCTCTGCCTCCCAAATGCTAGGATTAATAGTGTTAGCTACCATGTTCACCATGTCTGGCTTAAACTGGCTTTCTTAATTTTGTTGCAGACCCAGCTTTGTTTACCACATGTATATAATTAGCAATATAGATAGGCACACTTACTATGGGTCGTTTTCATTGTTATAACATTTTTATCTGTAAGAAGCCACTAAATAGGGATGAAAGTAGAGAACCAAGTACACACCCACTTCTACCTGAACCCAGTTGATAAATGCATTTAATGCTGTTCCAACTTTAGAGGAATTTCAAGAGCTTGGCACTTGGTTATTTTTAGAGATACCTTTAAATTTGCCTTGGCAATGAGAAGGAAAACTGAGCCGCACTAATGCAATTAAGCTGATTTCCATTTGGCGACTACATATTTCACTCCTGTAATCCATTATCCTTAACTTTGCTATTGGCCCAGGATGAATAGGGTAGCATTAAATCTCCAAATGAATAATCCTTGCCTTCTCACTGCTCTACTCTGAACAATTAAGTTAAATCAGCAAGGATCCTGGCATTTCCATCTACTTCCTATCCCTCATCCGTGCTGGGGTGGGAGTGGAAGGCTTACCTCATCCTTTTTAATCTCTAATACTCTTACACTGGCCATGTCCTATCTCTGTGCTGTGATATTGACTCGCCTCCTTTTAAATTCACATAGATGTTATCTTCAAATGATAAATTGTAGCAGGCTACTCACATAATTGATCTCGAATTCCCTGTGCCCCCAACAACCTTTAGCTGTGGCATTTTGAAGGACTCGGTACCTCTTTGAAAAATCACAGGCTGATGACATTCAGATGGGGGGATGTCTCACTCTACTTTTAAAAAAATCTCAAATCTCCCAAGAAGTGTGAACATTGACCTCTATCACCGTTCTGAAGATATACTTTAAAAAAATTAGACATGAGATATGAATAGCAGTCGGGTAAGAAACTCATGTTCTTGCTTTACAGCTAGAAAAAAATTGTATTTACTTGACCTCCACATGCAGCAAGAGATGATGTGAGCTGAGGGGAAGATGACTAGTTGCTATCAGTACAAATCTGTAGAATTTGTCTGACTTATTGCAGCTTACCTGGGAAGATACCAGATGTTGGGAAAGGACATCTGTGGACTTTTGGGTCAAATTCAGACTTAAGCCTGGATTTACCTGCTAGAACATATTGCTTTAAGCAAATAATTGCTCTGAGTCTCAGTTTCCTTATGTGTTACCATACTGAGTAACTGTCAAATTAATCAGAAAAAATATAGCATTACACAGATCCAGAGAGACACTATTTTGACATTAGATTGGCTCTATATCAATTGTTATTTTCCTTAGACTATTGTTATGTGTCTATTGAAAGCACAGATTCTGGGTCACCTTCCTCAGGGAGGTCAAGATCATTGGGAAACTTCCACCATCAAGCATATAGAAGATATAACAGTATGGTTTATTGGAGCTACAAAATATTCAGTGCATAGAAGAAGGAGGGAGAAAAAGAGGAGAGAGAGAGAGAGAGAGAGAGAGAGAGAGAGAGAGAGAGAGAGAGAGAGAAGGACTCAGGGAAGCAAGCAGTCATTGCAGAAGCCCATTGCAAATTATGCATTTGAAACCAGAGATCAGAGATCAAATTGTAGAACTTGCATCTATAGCAGAGATTGGCACACTTTGTAAAAGATCAGAGGGTGGGCTGGCAGACAGCTCAGCTAGAAAGTGTCTGCCTTATCATCAAGAAGACTTAGGTTGGACCCCAAAAATCCACATTAAAAAAAAGTCAGAGGTGATGGTATAGACTTGTAATTGCAGAGCTGGAGAGGTAGTGACAAGTGGATTCCAGGGATCAGGTGGCCAGCCATGCCAGCCTGCTTGGTAATTTTCAGACCAGTAAGAGACCCTTACTCAAAAATGTATCACCTGAGGTTGTCCTTCGATCTCCACATGTTCATGTCCATATATAAACTTGCATACAAATGAACACACGTGCACATAGGCATAGATGAATACACTGCACTCACTCAAAGTTGAATCAGATAATTCATGGCTTTTATGAATCATGTTTCTATCACAGTTATAGAACCCTGACACTGTAGCATGAAAATGGGCACAAACAATACACAAATGTATAGAGCTGTGTTCTAATAAAGCTTTATTTACAAACCACATGTAGCAAAACCACCATACTTTGCTGACCTTTGCAGTGATGGGAGGTAATGTCCCCAGAATAGGCATCTGATAGTCATCCTCACCCTGCTGTGTTCCAGCTAACTGTGGTATTTAAAGTGCCTTCACGTCCAAACAATTTCACAGAACATCAAGTTTGAAATATTCATAAATAATATTAGGGCAAGACAGAGAAGTTCTTGGCCTTCAAAAAATTATTTTCTACCCACACACAGTGATAACATTTGTCAGTATGGTAATGAAAATATAGAGACTAAATAGATCTTTCCATGAATTTCAGCAATCTGCTATAATTTATAACACACATGCCAAGTGAAATACTCTCATTCTTATTTTCTTCCATATCACACAGGCACTAAATCCCTTAGGCATCTCCTAACCTAACTAAAGCAAAAAGGTTTTTTTTTTCCCCCGGAATATAAACTTAATTTTCTCTTTCTACTTGTTTCCTTACTGGAAGTTTAATAAAAATGTTAATTCTAATTGTTTTGCTCTTGGCTGTGATATTTATAAAAGAGCATTTTCATCCTATTACCCTCAAAAACAGAGTCAACTTTAATCTTTAGTTATAAACAATTGCAGGGCTGGAGAGGGCTTGTTTGGGAAAATGCTTGTTGTGTTATCACTCAAAAAGGAGTTTGGAGCCCCAGAACCAGAGTAAAGGTCAGGTGGATATGGCAGTGAGCCTGTGAGTCCAGTATTCATGAGATGGTAAGATGGGGTGCCCTGAGTAAACTACCTAAACTAGCTCAATCTGTATTCCCCGGGTCACATGACAAGCCCTACCTTAGCATTGAAGGTAGAGAGGGTAGATGTCAATTTTTGCCTCTACCCACATACACTGTAAGGTGCACATGCACGGACACATGCACAAATAAATCAAAAAGGTCAGCGTTGGCTATAGAGTGAGACCCTGGACATGTCATTATTGTGATCACCACCACCACCACTGCCATCATCACCATCCAGACGAAAAATAGAAACCACAAAGCAACACAGCATGAAGGATCAGCAGCACATGTTACTAATTCATTTTTTTCTCCTCTATGGAAGACCTTATCTCTCCACCTTCAGATGAGAGCTTTCCACTAGAGAACCATACTAAACTTGCTCAGGTTAGATGCAATATTGGGATTGAGGACAATCAAGGGTTCATGACTTGCTCTGAAAGTGAATGAAGGCTCCTAGGAATTGGTGATGATGGAATGAGAATTCCTCATATGAACCTGGGATGCAGAATAAACATCCAATGACAGCAGCAATGGGTGAGGACTGCCCACTGTGAGGGAAAATCCAAGTCTTTAACTGCATCTTTCAGCTGCTATAAGCATGACTTGAGGAAACTTTCAGTTCCACCTCTTCGTCACTGAGAGGTACTGTCCAGGCAGATGACAACAGTAGTTGGTCAGGAGCCATCTAGTAGAGGCTAAAACTAACAAGTATAACTGACAAATAACTCTTCTGGAGGTGGACCATCATTTTGCCTGACTGTGCAGGGCCTTCAGAGATCTCATCTCAGGGTTAATTCTTGTTGTTGTTATGCTTTTCCTGTCATTACATAGTCTAATGATTCCTAAGCATTAGCCTATCCTATCGGGAAGATTTTCTGTACATCAACAAAGAAATACTCTCATGTAGTAATGCTGTGTAGACAAATTGATGATTTCATAATTCCTGATAATGATTTCATAGAATTCTTAAATTTATACAAGTAACTTCCAGCTCTCTGAAAAAAGCTGCAAATAGGGCTCTGTAAAAAACTTCGTGTGTCACAGACTAATTGGACTAGGATAAGAAACCAGACTTGGAACAGATTTACGATCAGGGAAAATAAATCCTTCTAGGATAAGTCAAGAGACCACTATCTGATAACTAAAGGTCATAAACTGGGAATGGACAATTTATAGTAGCTTCAGGGACAAAAAATAAAATATTGACTGGTTCAAGGACAAGAATAAAATATATACAAAACTTCAAAAATAATGATATACAAGGCAGATGATTTGACAAAACTATGCTAACATATAATATGAATATTATTATTTGAAACTTAATGAACTTATAGAGCTGGTAACAGATTATGAATGTTTAGTCAGATACTAGTCTTAATGGAAAGACATGTAAACATTTCTACTGTGACTCCTTATTAATTTATGACTTAAATTAGTGTCCTTAAATTACTTTGAACTTTTGGAATGTAAAGATTCTTGGAAAGCCATGTGATCACTTATCCTCAGAAAATATAAGAACCAAGAATGATGACAATGAGACCCAGGACGATTTTTTCTTACTTGCAACAATCAAAAGGAAGATTTTTTTCTTTCTCAGAGCAATAGAGGTTGGAATTTCTTTTTCATCCAGAATGAATGAGTTTTTTCTACATTGGCTCTTACTCATTGGAATTTGCTCATGGGAGCTTTTGCTCCATCCACTAAATGTGTGTGTGTGTGTGTGTGTGTGTGTGTGTGTATACACATACATGCACATACATATATATATATGTGTGTGTGTGTACACACACACACACATACACACACACACACACACACACACACACACACAAACAAACACATTGCGGATGTGTGCCCAGGCAATGTAGTCAAAGGAAAATGCAGAAGTTCCTATTTACAAAGAAGTGCTTCTAGAAAAGCAACAGAAATAATCGGGGTATCCGTACCCCCAGATATCCACAGAGCTGGCTCAGAAAAATACCACTCTAACTAGAAACAAAGAAGTCCTTGCTCATAATATGGAGATCTGACTGGTTCTTGACCTACTCAACATAGAGCTAATTTTATTCAAGAATAAAGCAACTAATCAGCACAGCAGCAATCAGCTACAGGAGAATATATATACATATATATATATACATATATACACATATATACATACATATATATTCAGATTTAAGCCTGGTTTTACCTGCTAGGACATATTGCTTTAAGCAAATAATTGCTCTGAGCCATATACATATCTATGTATATGTGTATATATATATATATATATATATATACACACATATACATATTTATGACACATAGGTATGTGTTTGTAAGAATGGGTGAACACCTGTGTAGTTGATGAGACAGGTTGTCAGGACTGACCACTCTGTGTAGGGGTGTGTGTGTGTGTGTGTGTGTGTGTGTGTGTGTGCATATTACCTGTGTAAATGATTTTAATTCCTTTTCTTTCTTTTCTCTCTGGTTCACAAAAAGTTAATGAGTTCCAAGCCTCCTGCCTGGCCAGTGAGAGGTCCTTAAGTGAGAGAGAAAAGAAACCAGCACTTATATGCACAAAATACTAAGAGTTAGGGAGGAAGAAACCAATGCTTATTAAAGCATGAAATAGTAACAGAGTTACAGAGAAAGAAGGCAGTGCTTATTAAAGTACAAACTAGTAAGAGAAAGGAAACCAGTGCTTATTAAAGCATAAATACTAAGAGAAAGGAAATCAGTGGTTGTTAAAGCACAAATAATAAGACTATAAGACCAGAGATCATTGGTTTTTAGTCTTCATCTAACGCTGTATCCCACCCAGTACCAATTAATCCTAAAGGCTGGGGCAGGCCCCCAGTACTAGTTCTTCTAGGATATAGAAAATAAATACCTTATTCTAAAACATGTTGCCTGGGTGTTCAAATAGACAGTAAAAGTGTTTAAAGTCAGGAAATCTGATGGTTTACCAAGAGGCTGCAGAAACAGTGCTAAATGCCTAAGCTTTTCACCTCTTTATTAGACTTTTGTCTTTATTTTTTTTTTATCATTTTTTTTTATTTTCTATATTCTTTGTTTACATTCCAAAGGCTTTCCCCTTTCCCAGGTACCCCCCACCATATGTCCCATAATTCCTCTCCCCCCCATGCTATTCCCCACTCTTTCCCCCCCCCCCACGATTTCTCTGTTCTGGGTCTACAATACTGGATCCAATCTTTACAGGCCCAGACTTATCAGTGATTGCATTTCGTGTGTATTCTTTTGTGATTGGGTTAGCTCACTTAGGATGATAGTTTCCAGATCTAACCATTTACCTACAAATTGCATGAATTCATTATTTTTAATTGCTGAGTAGTACTCCATTGTATAAATATACCACATTTTCTGTATCCATTCCTCCTTTGAGGGATATCTGGGCTCCTTCCAATTTCTGGCTATTATAAACAAGGCTGCTATAAACATAGTGGAGCATGTGTCTTTGTTGTATGCAGGGGAATCCTCTGGGTATATGCCCAGGAGTGGTATGCCAGGGTCCTCTGGGAGTGGCATGCCCAATTTTCTGAGGAACCGCCACACTGATTTCCAGAGTGGTTTTACCATTTTGCAATTCCACCAACAGTGGAGGAGTGTTCCTCTTTCTCCACATCCTCGCCAGCACTTGTTGTCTCTCGAGTTTTTAATCTTAGCCATTCTGACTGGAGTGAGGTGGAATCTCAGGGTTGTTTTGATTTGCATTTCCCTGATGACTAATGATGTTGAACATCTCTTAAGGTGTTTCTCGGCCATCCGAATTTCTTCTGGTGAAAATTCTTTGTTTAGCTCTGCGCCCCATTTTTTGATAGGGTTATTTGGTTCTTTGGGGTCTAACTTCTTGAGTTCTTTGTATATATTGGATATTAGCCCTCTGTCGGATGTGGGGTTGGTGAAGATCATTTCCCACGTTGTTGGTTGCCGTTTTGTCTTTTGTCTTTAAATATGACAGTTAATATTGATTGTCAACTTGGCAAGATCTAGAGTCATCTAGATCAGGTTATATCTATGAAAAATTATCCAGATTACATTAGTGGATGTGAGAAGACCCTCTCTAGCTCATGGTTGGAACAAAAAGTAAACGGTGAGCTGAATACTATCTCGCCTCTCATCTATTAATATACATACACATACACATACATATATATATATAGTCTACTATCTATCATCTATCTATCCGTCATCTATCTATCTATCTATCTATCTATCTATCTATCTATCTCTGTCTCTCTCCCAAAATTAAATGTGACCTTAACCTCATTTTCCTTCTACCATTTATTTCAATACCATAATAGAGCATACTCGAGAACTGAGAACCAAAATATACCTTTCCTTCCTCAAGTTGCTTTAACTAGGTATTCTGTCTCAGTAACAACACATGTAACTAATACTCCAATAAGACCTGAAAATCCATATGAAAATAATCTTATTTAGCTCAAATTATAGAAAGTTAAGCTCTGGGGTTTAGTTTTCTTTTCTGGACTACTTATGTACTATGGAAATAGTGACAAGCAACCTCCCAGCCCAAAGATTCAAAGTTTAAGATCAGGTATTAGGACTCAACACTAGGAAGTTATTTTAGTTTCACTTCTGTTTCTGTGATAAATTACTCTGACCAAAGGCAAGTCACTGGAGCAGGAGTTCACCTTAGCTGAGAATTCTAGGTCACAGTCGTTTGCTACAGAGAAGGAAAGGCACCATCAACTTCTGTAAGTCTGTGCATGTCTTTCCTTTATGCCCTCACAACTATAGTGCAGTGAAGGGACTTGCATATGAAAACACACACACACACACACACACACACACACACAAACACACATTGTGAATTGTGAATGTGTGCCCAGGCAATGGAACCACAGGAAAATGCAGAATTTCCTCTGTTTACAAAAAAGTGCTTCTTGAAAAGCAATGGAAATAAATTGTGGTATCCGTACCCCCCAGATATCCACAGAGCCAGCTCAGAAAAATACCACTCTAACTAGGAACAAAGAAGTCCTTGCTCGTAATATGGAGACCTGACTCTGGTTCTTGACCTATTCAACATGGAGCTAATTTTATTCAAGAATAAAGCAACTAATCAGCACAGCACCTATCAGCTACAGGAAAATTTTATGTTTATAACATATTCATTATCTTGTTTTACTTCCCAACAATCATACTCAATAGGTATTATTAGAAGTCACGCAGTTTTCAGAGCAGAAAACTGTTGGCTGATTGTCATTTCTGTTTATTACACTAACAATACAGCCAGAAGTACAAGAACGTATAGCTGAGAGATGAATAATTACCCCTATTCTAACTTTGGCACCTGTATAGTCAGGACCCCAGAGTTCAGGTGAAGGTCAGGACGTAATTCCATTCACTGCCAGCTGAACCATGTACAAAGAAAAGAAAGAGAAAAATGAAAACGAAGAACACAGCACTTTTTGTTCAAGATGCTTTAATGTCGTCTGCCTGAAATTTTCCATAGCAATACAAATCTACAAAGGCTCTGGTGTGAAAGCCCATTGCAGCACTCCCTGACAGCCACCGGGGTTATGCAAACACATCCTGCACTATTGTAGCATTCTATGTCATTTTTAGATTGTTAAGCTCTTTGTATATTTTTAAATGAAATTTTAGAGTAGAATCATAAAAATGGTAATAATGCTTACTTTGTATAACACTTTTAACACAGTGCACTGTCATCATGTTGCTGGGGAGGTAATTATATAACAATGTAATATGTGCTAATTTATACTACACACTGAGACAGTGAAGTATAATAATAGGACTCAAATCTCAAGTTGCCTGAGAGATAAATAATATAAATATAAATACTGTCAGAACATTCCTGTCTCTCTCAAGGTATGTGTTCACAGCATAATGTCCACAGTCTAAACTGGAAGTCCTAGAAGAGGTGCCTGTTCTCTTTAGGACAGGCCCTGAATCCTATCGCCAATCATAGTTACAGGCAAAGGCTGTTCTGAGGGATACATCACACACTGCTGACACTGATACCGCAAGGTAAAAACAGCAGCGTTAACTCTAGCAGAGGCTCGGGTGCAACACACATTGATGTGTTATCAATGGGCTTATTGCTTTCTCTTCACTTTCCTTGAGAGCTGGACAGATGCCCCTCCCATTGTTTGACAAGCCTTATTTGGTGACCTCCATACCTGGGTCTCTAGCTAATCAGCCCAGTGTCTGTTCTCTTCACTATCATTTTCCAAACCACCAAAGGCCACTGAAGAGTCTGTTTGCTCCTTAGACTTTTCAGGCACTCTGCTACTAAAAGCCAAACTGTGAGAAAAACAGCTGTACGCATAAGACTAAGTTACCATCTACCTAGCATTGTATTTGATTTTGTACCTTAAATTGTGTTTTGAAGTGGAGTCTCAACTAACTGGTCTCCAATTAGCTATGTAACAGGGTGACCTTGGAATTTTGATTACCCCTCTCCTCCGATTATAAGAGTTTGCCATCATGCTTCGTTTATGGTGTTAGGGGGTCAAATCTAGGGCTTTGAACATGCCACGCAGGCACTGTACCAACTGAGTTCCATCCTTGCCCTTTAAATGTTATTAGTTTTCTTTTTAGACAGGTGAAATATTTCAGTAACAAGAGAGCAAGAGAACAAAGATCCTGAACAAGAAAGAGTGGTGTTGCTTAGGGAGAACTACCCAGTTCATTGCTGAGATCTTAACACACATAAAGCGAACAGCAGTCACAAAGAAGTGGGAAATGTGTCAGCATCACAGAGTGTCTGAATGCAAAACTCAGATCTGGCTTTTGTTGGGCAGGCAGTGGGAAGACATTGACATTTAAACCATGAGCGTGATGGATCTGAACTGAAACAAAGATGATTCTAAGGGCGCCAAGAGGGTGGCTTGGCAAGAACAAATGAAAAAGGGCTTGTTTTTATGCAGACCTTGATGGGGAAATTGCAAAGAATGAGTAGTCTCCTGCATCTTTGATTACTATGATTAACTGATGAGACACCAGTGAGCTCTCTGCAGTCAGTTGCAGAAAAAGGATGTAAATATGTTATTTCCCTAGAATTACCTTGGTACTTTTCTAAATTAATCTATACTTTTGGATAAATAAAAAAAAAAGCCACACTGAGTCCATCTCAAGGGTATCTCAGAATAGTGTATATAAAATCCCATTCACCTGAGTGGAGCCCCTAGGAAATCTGGATGAAGCCCCAATGAGTGTGTCCTAATTCCATTACCTATAGCAAGGCTCCCTTTGATGTTGAGTGCCAGAAAAACAAATGATCACCATTGTAAGGAAGTCAACTGTAATTTTCAAGGTCCCCAGAGGCAATACAGATGAAGTATTGAGCTGCAAGAGTTCAACTTGCTGTGAGGAGGAAAATGCTACATTCTGTCGAAAACATGGCCTCCTGTTTGGCCGGGTGTGGGCTCTAATGAGAAGTAGCTTAGGAACTCCCCCAGTTTCTGCCTATGGGACCTTGAGTAAATTACTGAACCTCTCTAAAGATGACAATAGAATCTAGGCTATAAGATGAATTAAAAAAATAAGTAAGACAACATGATCAAGCACCACAGTGACTGAAGGATATAAATTGTATTTTCTTTTCTTTCCTTTTTTTGAAAAGATCACCCAGACTGCTAGATGCTAGCTATAAGGTAGAATGAGCAGGGACAGAAATGTAGAAGACAGAACAGATGATATTTCATTGTTCATAAAAGAGAACACAGATTGAAATGGGAAAAGGAGATGAATCTGCAACACATTTTCTGAGAAAGCCAGACACCCTTTGCTTGATGGGACAAAGACTAACTGCCACCTTTCCAGGGCTAAAGCCGAATGGAGAGTTGTATCACAGACTAAGTTTCTGGCATTCTTTGTTATTATATTAATTATGTTATATTATATAGTATGTGATAATGAATATAATATATAATAACACAACTCTGGTATTTTTCGACATGTGAAATGTTTTTTGGGGGGGCAAAATCACATAACTTTGATTTAATATAAGCATATTGGCCTTTAACAGTCTCCTTACATTAGAAATACTCCATCTAATGGAACATAAAGGTCCACAGACATGCACAGTAAACAGAAAATGCGAAGCTCACACCAGTCTTTGAAATGTCCTTTTTGGCTTAGTGACAGCATCTTAGGCTGACATCATCTGATAAATCAGAAAGTTCTCACATATAATCTCTGGGACTGGCCAGATGCCAGCTCACTTATAACTCTGAACATACGAATTTAGAAGAACTTAAGATTGCACCCTCCAAGAAGAGATAAATCCTTGAACTCAGCTTTTAAAGTGCAATTGATGGATATTTGTGTTTCTAAAAACAGCAAAATGTTTTCTACAGTTACATTCGAACTGGATGCCATTTGGGGACATTGAGTTGCTGAAAGCACAAGGTCCCTTCCCCAGTGGCAGTGACACAGGACTCAAGAACAGACTATGTGCTCAAAGACTGAAAGAAACTGATATAATTGACCTAAACAAGAGTAGAGAAAAAAATTGATGGTCTCACAGTGTGCAAGAAAGAGGTAGCAAATCATAAGAATGCAGACTATATTAATTCCACAAAAGCATCAGAGAGTGACGAGGAACACACAGAAGGAAACATGCTTAATGTGGAAAGGGCAGCTTAAGACACATTATGTATGACTTGAGAGGGGGACTGGGCACTTGGACCAAAATGCAGTTTACAGAAAAGCCAGAGAGATTAATTTTAGAACTCTTTTCAACTAGGGAAGGGCTACAAAGAAATGAGGGAAGATCTGAAGCCTGGAGAGCTGCTTTTGTTGTTTAGATGGAAGAAGACCATGCAGAGGTACAAAAGAAAGAGAGATATGAGAAGTGAGAAGACAATAAGTTACCACAGGTGCACAGAGAAGGGTGATCCCAAGGGAGGGTATGTGATGAGCAGAGGTGCACTGCTACTGGGAGAGACTATGGTCTTGATATGACCTGTCCCCTGTAAATCAGTGGAAAGGCTGCCACTGACATGGTGACCAATTCGAGTAGATATGACCAGAGCATTGGAAGCCCCTGTACAATTCATTGACAGCTAATTGCATGAGAAGGTATATGGATGAAGTAGGGCTGGTGAGGGGATATGGACAAACAAGGGATCCTATGTGGGATTATAAAAAAAAGATAGGATCTTAATGGAAATAACTCCATAGGGATATATGAAATAGATAACGGAAAACAATCAAAGGTCACTGAAAAAATCTTTGAAGAGCAGAATGATAAGCACAGGTAAGGGCTTGCCTCTAATGATATAAAACTCAGTTGCTACAACAGAAAAGGGGAGCTGTTGAGAACTGGGATGGGTGTTTAAGGGTGGGTAAGAGGAGAGATTTCTCTTCTGAAGACCTATTTTGATAAGAGACAAAGCAAGATCATAAGACTGGAGGTGAGATTCTTTGTTTAGCTCTGTACCCCATTTTTAATAGGGTAATTTGGTTCTTTGGGGTCTAACTTCTTGAGTTCTGTGTATACATTGGATATTATCCCTCTGTCGGATGTGGGGTTGGTGAAGATCTTTTCCCAATATGTTGGTTGCCATTTTGTCCTTCTGATAGTGTCCTTTGCCTTACAGAAACTTTGTAATTTTATGAGGTCCAGGAGAGCTAAAACTATTCTCAACAATAAAAGGACTTCTGGGGGAATCAATATCCCTGACCTCAAGCAATACTACAGAGCAATTGTGTTAAAAACTGCATGGTATTGGTACAGCAACAGGCAAGTAGATCAATGGAATAGGATTGAAGACCCATAAATGAACCCACAGACTTATGGTCACTTGATCTTTGATAAAGGAGCTACAACCATCCAGTGGAAAAAAGATAGCCTTTGCAACAAATGGTGCTGGTTCAACTGGAGGTCAACATGCAGAAGAATGTGAATCGACCCACTCTTATCTCCTTGTACTAAGATCAACTCCAAGTGGATCAAGAACCTCCACATAAAACCAGACACACTGAAACTAATAGAAAAGAAACTTGGGAAGACCCTGGAGGACATGGGCACAAGAGGAAACTTCCTGAACAGAACACCAAGAGCTTATGCTCTAAGATCAAGAATTGACAAAGAATTGTCACCAGAAGAAATTCGGATGGCTGAAAAACACCTTAAGAGATGTTCAACATCATTAGTCATCAGGGAAATGCAAATCAAAACAACCCTGAGATTCCACCTCACACCAGTCAGAATGGCTAAGATTAAAAATTCAGGACACATGCTCCACTATGTTTATAGCAGCCTTGTTTATAATAGCCAGAAATTGGAAGCAGCCCAAATATCCCTCAAAGGAGGAATGGATACAGAAAATGTGGTATATTTATACAATGGAATACTACTCAGCAATTAAAAATAATGAATTCATGCAATTTGTAGGTAAATGGTTAGACCTGGAAAATATCATCCTGAGTGATTTAACCCAATCACAAAAGAATGCACATGAAATGCAATCACTGATAAGTGGATATTAATGAGCCCAGAAGCCCTAAATACTCAAGACACAAATAGCAAGTCAAATGATTCCCAAGAAGAAGAAAGGAGAGGACCCTGGGCCTGTAAAGATTGCATCCAGTTTAGTAAAGAAACCGAGGGGGGAGGGGGAATTATTGGGGAACAGATGGGGGGGAGAGGAACTATGGGAACTATGGTGGGTGGGAACTGGGAAAGGGGAAAGCCTTTGGAATGTAAACATAGAATATAGAAAATAAAAGAAAAAAAAGAAAAAAAATAATAATAAAGAAAAAAAATTCAGGAGACAACAGGTGCTGGCAAGGATGTGGAGAAAGAGGAACACTACTCCACTGTTGGTGGGATTGCAAGATGGTACAACTGCTCTGGAAATCAGTCTGGCGGTTCCTCAGAAAATTGGGCAGGACACTTCCAGAGGACCATGTCATACCACTCCTGGGCATATACCCAGAGTATTCCCCTGCATACAATAAAGACACATGCTCCACTATGTTCATAGAAGCCTTGTTTATAATAGCCAGAAGTTGGAAGGAGCCCAGATATCCCTCAAAGGAGGAATGGTTACAGAAAATGTGGTATATATATATATATATATATATATATATACAATGGAATACTACTCAGCAATCAGCAATTAAAAACAATGAATTTATGCAATTTGTAGGCAAATGGTTAGATCTGGAAAATATCATCCTAAGCGAGTTAACCCAATCACAAAAGAATACACATGAAATGCAATCACTGATAAGTGGATATTAATGAGCCCAGAAGCCCTAAATACTCAAGGCACAATTAGCAAGTCAAATGATTCCCAAAAAGAAGAAAGGAGAGGACCTTGGGCCTGAAAAGATTGGATCCACTTTTTTAGGAGAGTACCAGAACAGAGAAATGGTGGGTTGGAGGGGGATTGGGGAATAGTTGGAGGGGGGAGGACTTATGGGACATATGGTGGGGGGGACTGGGAAAGGGGAAAGCCTTTGGAATGTAAACAAAGAATATAGAATAAAAAAATTTAAAAAAAAAGACGAGGTGAGAATAAGATCAGTAGGAGTCTAAGAGTCTGATGTGAGTAAGGATGATCCAAGGATACCAGTGAATGCTCATAGGATTGGATTTCTATGTGGGTTTCTATGTGATCATTGATATAATTGTCCTTCAGCCTACCAGACAGCCTGGCTCTCTCTGATAGGATCATTTACTCAAGGACAAATGTATACAGGGTTGATAATTGAGTTTATCAACCTCAAAGGTTCAAACAGGGAGAAAAAGAGCCAGGATAGTGGTAATATTTCCCCAAAAGTTATAATGATGGGCTACATGATTTACATATACCAAAAACCAGAGGAACATTAAGTGAAGACATAAAACCAGAAAAAGATGGAATTAGTGAATCTTATAGTGATATAATATTTTTCTGATGAGGATTGTTGATCTAGGAAAAAGAAATGATAAAATTTTGAGCCTTAATAATATGTATAGGGTTTCAAACAATGTTTTCACTTGTGACAATGAACAGGTTGGCCATTACTAGATGAACCACTGCAATATGAATCTGTCAACCATGAGAAAGAGTGTTTGGACAGCTCTGGGCAATGGGAGATCACAAGTTGACCATTGATAGGACCTATTGAAATATTGGCATTCCGAGTGGGTTCAACGCAGCAGGTGTAAAATGGAGATGATCTCAGCAACTTAGAGACGAAGCTATGTGGCTGAGTGAAAACAAAAGATAGTTAGTGTTCCAGAAGGTAGGAAGGAGGCTGCAAACTCAAAGAATGGGCCTCAACAGTGACAGGGATTTTCAATAAAGAATAAAAATGCTTCTAAGTGATTTTCAATGAAGAATAACAATACTCCTGAGTTGCAAATGAAAATCAAGGAGTTGTCTAATACCCTGTGGAGTGGGGTGGGGCACACAGCTTTTACCTGGACAAGGCTGAAGACAGAGCAGGTTCTGTACAAAACATCTAGCTCTCTCAAGCCAAGACTATGTTAAGAGCCCATACCATAAAAGGCAGCTTTAAATACCGATTAAGAACATACACTCCAGTCTTCTGCCAAATTAGCTGTGATTTAGTTACTAAGTGTGTGGCGGCTAGGTCTTCATTACTGTAATAATAACAATAACAGAAATACTAAACTCTCTGGGGAAAGTCAACAAAGCAAAAAGATACATAGAAAAATGGCTAGGTGATTCATATGGCATAAAAGGATTTAATTTCTTCATATATAAAATGTTTAATAGATTCTTGGCCTTTTGGGTAAGATTAAGTGGAAAGAGTTCATGCAAATCAACAGGGGAATAGTGACAATTATTAATAGAAATATGAGAATAAGTGAAAAATACATTTCATGGAAAATGAAACTGAATTGGTTGTTAGACATATGAAAACAGACTCCAACAAGAACATGTGAAAGCAAGGGGACACTATTTTATCTCCACATGTGCTTGTACATTGTGCCTACACACATATGTGTATAGTATCACCAGACTGGCACAGACTGACTAACATATAAGTACTTTGCTGTTAATGGCACAAGAAAGGGTGTATACAATATTATGGTATTATTATACAGTGATAATACATTGTTGTATAGCTTTGCCATTGTTATAGAATAATTTCCTTGTAAGTATTTTTCCTATAGAAAATCATATGCATGAGCCATGTTCACAAATATATAAGCACAAGGAGACTCAATGGAATATTCTTATAGAATCAAATCCAGAAAAACACCCTGAGATTTACATAGAATTGTTAGTCTGGGTTAAAGAATAGCCGAGCCACAGAGAGGAAGACAAGCTTAGATCTGTAACAGGACAAGAGCTTTTCACGCATGCTCCCACAGATGTACATCCAACACGCAAAGAACATAAGAACTTAGTAACATCCTCTACTTCTAGCCATGTGTATGTATAAATAACTTAATAACTAATCACATCAAAGGACTCAACGTCAGTCTCAAGAAAACGGGAGAAGGGCTAAGAAAAACCACTAGGGTTGAGGATAGAAAGGGGCAGGTATCATTCCAGGCAGGAATTCCACAGAAAAATTGAGTTTGTAGAGTGTGTTATACATTTGTACAAGATGCTGTAATTTCTTTTTCTAAATATAAAGCCACTGGCATTTTATCTTCCTTTGTTTAAATTTCATATAGGAACTTAGTTGTTCCAAATGGCCTCTGACTCACAACCATCCTATCTCAGTTTTCTGAGTAACTGGGATTAGAGAATGCTCCGCCATTCCCAGGTGTTAACCAAACTCTTAGAAAAACATTTCCTATTTGCTGCTATAATTATAAAAAATGTTTTCTACTACTGCCATCATGATAACCATGGCCTTGCTTGATTATAGTAATAACTTAAACTATGCCCAGGATCAGTCATCATTTCCCCTCTATTCACCCTCTAAAGGTGCCACCAACCACACTGTTCCCAAACTCTATTGTCTTCCATTCTACGTGGCACTCAACCACTAGCAATTGTTAACTCTTCCCTCAAGATTTCCTTATCTGTTTTCAATACCTTCCCTGATGCTCTAACTACCTTCCAGAATAACCAAATATATGAAGGTATAGATTCCTTCAAGTATTGTTGAGGTCACGCCACATTCTCTTGTTCCAGAGTGCTATGTTTATTCCGGAATATTCTAAATTACTCATTAGTTATGTATTGCAAGGTATCCATTCACACTGAGGCAGTGAGAGGCCAGTGATTGGTGGAGAGAGAGGAGGAGGAGGAGCGAAGGGAAGTGAGGGGCGGAGAGAGGGAGAGAGGGAGGACCAGAAAAGAAGAGTGGAGAAAGAGAGAGGGAGACATGGATATCCAGATGGTTTCAGATGTATTTCTGCTGTTTTGGAGAGGTTAGAACTACTGGAATAAGACCTTATCATTGTAAATTGGCATTATGAAATTGGGAGTTTCTTATATATAAATATATTTGGTTAACTATTCAAGTTCAAGAGTCATGCTTTACTAGATACTTGGAAGGAGTGGTGCAGAGGACTGGCAGGGTGGTACTCTTTATTAATTTTTACCCACTATAGTTATGTTTTATTTCTTTTTAAACTAATAATGTATTGGGCTGGGAGATGGTTCAATAGCGAGAGTGTTTGATCAATAAGCATGAGCATCTGAGTTTAGATCTCAAGGAAAAAAAAAAACAGGTGTGGCTGGATGTTCTTATAACCCCAGCACTAGAGGACTGAGGTAGGTGAATTGTGAGAGACAGCTAGCCAGGCAGTGTAGAAGAAAAGGTAAGCTTAAGACTCAGTGAAAGACCCTTACTAAGACAATAAGGTAGACAGTTGTAGAAGACATCAACTATCTGGTCACCTGGCCTGGCCTCTGTATAAGTAAGCAGAGGTGTGTGCGTGCATGTGTGCGAGTGTGTGTGTGTGTGCATGCATGTGTGCGAGTGTGTGTGTGTGTGTGTGCATGTGTGCGAGTGTGTGTGTGTGTGTGCATGTGTGCGAGTGTGTGTGTGTGTGTGTGTGTCCTACATATGAGTGAGCAGAGGTATGTGTGTACCCTACATACAAGTGAGCAGAGGTGTGTGTGTGTGCATGTGTGTGTGTGTGTGTGTCTTACATATGAGTGAGCAAAGATGTGTTTGTCCTACATATGAGTGAACAGAGGTGTGTGTATATGTATGTGTATATGTGTCGTACATATGAGTGAGCAGAGGTGTGTGTATATCCTACATGTGAGTGAGCAGAGATGTGTGTGTGTGTGTGTGTGTGTTATCATATGTATAAACAGAGGGGTGTGTATGTGTGCTCTATGTATGAGTAAGCAGAGGTGTGTGTGTGTGGGGGGGGGTTGTGGGGGTGTGGGGGTGTGGTGTGGGGTGTGTGTGTGTGTGTGTGTGTGTGTGTGTGTGAGTGTGTGTGTGTTAGTAGCTATTTATAAAGCCAATTATAATACACATTTCTAAGGTTTCTCTCTCCCCTGAAATCTGTCATTCTTCAGGGCTCTATTGTACCAGATGTAAAAAAGCAGAGTCTGAATAATTTCAGGTTTAGGGGTTTCACTGACGTTTTCTGCTACAGTTTTCTGTAACATTCCAGGCACAGTTGAAAGGCAGAAATATTTTCTGTAAAGTAGACCATTAAGACAGAGTTATAAACTTGTTCTTATGAATTGCTTAATACCTAAGTTATTTATCTTTTGTTTAATTTGCTACGATCTGAAAATGTTCTGTAAAAGTCTGCAGCTGGAATTATGTTTCCACTAATCTTCTTGCTCATGTATAACTTTCCAATTGGTTTTGTGCTTTAGTGGTAAACCTGGATTTGTATTTTTGATGTCTTCATTATAGATTTTACATTTCACCAACCTCAAGTGACTATTCTCATTTCTTTTAATGTGTTTTGCCTATGATTTTCTTTTTAATAGACATTAGTAGTACATCCTCAGCAGTGCCTCTGTTTAGATTTGCTTGCTATATCCTTAATTATTGCTGGCATGGTTTGTTTATTTGTTTGTTTTACACCTTGATGTGCTTGAATATTTTATTAGAAATGCGGGGCTGGATCTTACAAAAAGAAGCTAAATGATTAAAGTTTAATTTATAGCAGATAATCAATCACTATTATCTCATATTTGCCTTCCCATGTTTTAAACTACCTTGCTGAATTTTTATCAGCTAATTTTAAGATTGTGGGCCAAGCATGGTACTAATTGCCTGTAATCTGAGCACTCAGAAAGCTAAGGAAAAAGAATCCGAAGTTCAAGAACAACCTAGCTATATAAGTAGTTTGAAGCTAGGCTAAACTATATTAAAACCTGTACAGAAACCCCTAAAAATACAGTAGTGATTTGTTTTCTCTGCTGTGATGAGTAGAAAGGCTAAGTTTCAATTCTATCAGTACTTACCTATAAATTATTCAAAACCAGAATCCACCTACCTTCCTTACATGCACACATCATATAATGTAAGTGTGTGTGTATATGAGTATGTGTGTGTTTGTGTGTGTAACAATAGATAGATACATGACAAATACAGTAGATGGATGATAGATAGATGGGATAGATAGATGATAGATAGATAGATAGATAGATAGATAGATAGATAGATGATAGATAGATAAATTAAAGCCATATGGAAACCTACCACTATAAAAGATTCCTAAAATATATAAATATATGAAAAGTGTTTAAATGGAGTCAACATATAATGGAGGAAGGAATGCTTCAACTAAATGTCTCATCTCAAGCTACAAAGTAAAGCTTCCACTTCCGGGAGTGGATTAAACTTTGTTGAATCATTGGATAAAGGGGTCTACACAGAAGCCTCCAAATGTCTTGGACTATTGTCAAGGCTGCTTGTTGCTCTCAGGACCTGATGGAAAGGCCCTATTGCTGAAGTTAACAGTTATTTATGTCATGAACTCTCAGGACCTGATGGTAAGGCCCTATTGCTGAAGTTAACACTTATTTATGTCATGAACATGAAGAAGTTGAGCTAATGCCCAATAAAAAGCTTCACCCCTACTGACTAGTTAGTGTTCATGGTCATGGAAGATAGTTGTATGTTACCAGAGGAGGAATGTGATCATCAATATCACTCAGCTATAGATATAGATCCATAGGTGATGAATAGACAAGTAGACAGACAGACAGACAGACAGACAGACAGACAGACAGACCGACAGATGAAAGACAAGAGAGTTCAGTACATAGATAGAACAAAGAGAGATAAAATAAAAATGATTGATTTTGAGGAATTTATTGGATTGCTGATGATAGCAGAGAGATGACAGCTAGGCATAGAGTTAGTTGTATGCTGACAGTGTGAAATCGGAAACACAATGTGTTTCATGGTTTCCCAGTCTCACTTTGCCACATGGGATTCAGTTTGTCTTCAGTGTACCATCCTACCTCCATTTTCTATGGAACATTTTCTTTTTCATATAATCTGCTTTCACCTCTTATTTACATAAAGCAGTGGTTTCAGTTTCATTCTGAGAGTACCAGCTTCATTATTCAATTCTGTGCTTGTGGTTTCTCTTTAAAATAATGATCTTACTCCCAGGCTCTTTAAGTCACCTGATTATATTCAAAGAGCCTCTTTCCTGACTGTGTTTCAATTTTCAGATTTAAAAGATCATCAGACATAAGGGACAATTTGAATATGCCTTCTTTTAAATCCATATAATCTCCATCCGACAACAGCGTAACTTTTCTTTTAGCCATTAATACCTTGTTTTTTAGAGGAAATCCTGATATTCTGCCCGGTGTTTGTTTCTACATGGTTATACTTTATTTTCATTTATGTTTTCTCCTCTATGGAATTTTGTTGAATTTTAAAATGCTTGCCTTTGGAGAAAAGACCCACAGGATTTATTTCATTGTAACACTACTAAGGTTATCTGGAGTCTTTGATCTACAGATAACTATCTATCTCCATTTTAGAAATCTTTATCATAATATTTCCTATCTCGAGTCATTCTCAACATTCACCAGAGAGTGGAGCAGAGCATGATTACCTGCTCATGGGGCAGGGATGACCTCTTCCACTACTGATTCTCATGGATTCTGCTCTTTCCTTTTTCTTGGTTTAAAATAGGAAGACAGATTCACATGCAGGAAACTTAACCCAGCTTCTATGAAAAGTCATCATATTAGATTTGTCAGGGTATTCTCTTCCTTTTCCTTCCTCGTCTCTGGGCCTCTAAATTGTTCTTGTGCTAGGAAACTGAGAAAAACTAGAGTCCTTGTAGGACACCCATCTTGCAAAATAAATGTCCTAATTCCTCACACACACATACTGTTTCCGGCCCATGATAACAACAGACCTTTGACTAAAATTCACCATAGGTGAAATCAATACAAGTCATGTGTTTAGGAACTCTTGGATATAGTATGGGTCCCAGTTAGTTTTAGTTATCAGCTTACCTTACCCTAGAGTAAACACAGAGGAAAGACATCATTAAGAAATTGCCTATAACATATCATCCTTTGGCCATTCTGAGTGGAGAGACTGTTAATTTATGTAGGAAGGTCCAGCCCATTGTGGGCAGACCATTCCCTAGGCTGGAGGTCCTTGACTATTTAAGAACACTGGCTAAGCATGACCCTGGGAGTGATCCAGTGAGCATTGTTTCTCCATGATTTCTGTTTCATGTCCTTATTTGAATTCCTGCCCAGACATCCTCCAATACTGAGCTATGACCCTATAAGTTTAAACCAAATAAACCCTTTCCTCCCCTAAGTTCCTTTTGGTCAGAATGTATTATCACAGCAACAGAGAAGAAATTAGAATACCATGCCTGCTGTGGCACTTGTGAAGGTTGGTCATGTTGGATTTGGTACAAATTCTAACCATTTCATGTACCAGAAATCCCTCTGATTTCTGGATGGAAGGAAACCCCACATGAGGAAGAATTAAGAAGCCTCAGGTGTAACTCTTCTGATACAGCCTATCAAATCATACAAATATAATACAAGACCTAAATGAATGAGCTCTCTCTTGACAAAATTAATCATTAAATCTCCATTGTCTAGACTCAGGATATATTTCCACTAGGAAAATAGGATAGTCAACTATTACTCTTCCATGACATATTCTCATCTCAGCTGTACAACCAGAATTATATAGAAAGAGTAAAAAAAAAAAAAAGTCCTTCACAGGTAAACTTTGTTATGTGCATATCACCTCTCCAGGGCCTCTGTTTCCTACAGGACAGCTTCTGTATCAGTGCCCAGTACCACCTAAGAGTCTTGTTAACAGACATAATAGGATTCCATAATTCTGAGAAGGTCTTTGAATTCTGCATTTATAAACAGAGTCGTCAGTGCCATCTTTACAGGTCTTAGGACCACATGTCAAGAAGCAAGGCCCTGCCCGTCCTACAAATGCAATTTAACAGTGACTCACTCCTTGACTAAAAATCTTAAGGCCTCTTCTTCCTCTATTTTGTTTTATTTTTTTCTGTGATATTCCAAATATTTCTTATTAATCAGAACAAACAAAAAATTTCATATGCAAAACTACTTCATATGCAAAAGGAATTTAAGAACATTTCTGATTCTCGAAAACATCTTTTGTTTGTTTTGATTTAGAGAAACTTCTTTAAAGTCACTTCCACTGTCTTTGTACGCCTGTCAAGAAAAGATGAGAAATATTTATTTATAGTACTAGAATTAATTGGTTGAACCTAGCACTGCAAAAATATTTTTCAGAAATACATCCCTAAAAAAGAAAGAAAGAAAAATAATTGTAATTTACTGTTTTCAGTGCATCCCCCCATTTCTCCATATTTTTTGAAAAGCAAAACAAAGAAAAAAACCCACTGCTTCCCTATGAATCCTTCACTGTGTGTATATATGAAATAATCTTTGCTTCTAGGATTCTGCCTTGCCTTCATTTCTTTGCTTCTCAACAAGTATCCCTTGACCACTTTGCTGTGGTGCCACATAGAGCTTTAAGCATTAAGAGCTTGCCCTATGTATTATCTATTTTTTCTCACTGTTCTGACTAACTACCTACTAAAAGTTAGTTAAGGAAGGAACGTTTATTCTGGATAATAGTTTGAAAATACCATCCATCATGGTGGCAAGAGTTTGGGGTAGCTGGCACACAGTGTCCATGGTTAAGAAGAGAGACATAAAGGATAGAGTTCATTTTTCTGCCTCCTTTTGATTCAGCCCAAGACCCCAGCCCATGACATGAGACTGCCTATATTCAGGCTGCAAATATCTGTGCTGTACACACCCTTAGGGACACACACATACAGAGTCGCACTACTGTACGCATACAAAGGCAAACACACACACACACACACACACACACACACACACATACATACATACACACACACACATTCAAAATACATATTACCACAAGAACAGCTATTAAAATAAAACTGCTTTTAAATGCCAAAGAAATGAAAGAATTGGGAGACAATAATATTAAAAGTCAGGCACATATGAGCAGGGAGGGGGGATGGGATAGGGGGTTTTCAGAGGGGAAACCAGGAAAGGGGATGACACTTGAAATGTAAATAAAGAAAATAATTAAAAAATTTAAAAAATAATAAAATGCATTTTAATTAATTATACCTCTAGACACAGATGAACCATTGGAGAGAGTTCCTATTGACATGGGTGGGAGTATTCATGAAATTTGCCAGCCTTTTGCCTTTGAAGTTATCCCTTTTGACAATGTTGTGTTATCCAGCACAGTTGTTTAAATAGTGCCTAATAAAATATCGCTGTGAATGAGAAAGAAGGGGGGGGAAAAAGGCACACAATGCCAGCTCTGTCTACTTAAATAAAAAGCACACCACATGCTAATGAAGATAGGCTACAGCCATAGTCCTGGCATATACACATGTGGATAATAGCACACAGTCTGCAAACCATCAGAAGAGAGAAGCCTTTGCTGATACAACAAAATTAAGGTACACAATTCCTTGCCAGGGCTGCCTGAGGCAACCACATCTCCTTACAGCTTTGAAGCTTATGCTATTTGCTCTTTGGGGAGGGAAGGATTTCCTCTTTCCCCATGTCTCTGGCTGAACAATACTTCTCTTCCTGCATAAATCTTTGCAGAGCTTTATCTGCTAGGTGTCTTACAACTTAACCACGCATCTTTAGTCTGTCATTTTTTTATTTCTCCCATCCCTTTAAAGAATTGTTGCTGGGCTATATTCCTTGTAGGAAATGCCAGGAACTTTCAGGCCAAAGAATGCTCTTACACAAAGAACTATTGATGTTTAAAATGAAAATACAATTCAAGTCAGGGTTCTGCAGCAGAGGAGAAAAAAATAACAACTTACTCGGGAATTATAAATAAAAATCCCGATATCACCCTGGACAGGACTAGAATAGGAAGAAAACGGTACTGTGTGTCAGCCATAGATTTCTGCTTCTGTGTGATTTCGAGCCACTCAGCTTTGCTATTCCAGCCCCCGGCATTCGTGTCTAATAATCGCCCTGTTTATTGACTTGATTGCTGTGTACCATTTGGCTATTAGCAGCACCAGGCCTCTGAGCACTTACCTGCCAAAGCAAGTGCTCCTAAAGGCTCCCACCACAAAGCTAAACAAACCAATGGATCAAGCCTTCCGAACAGTGTCTTAGTTGCTAATTTAAATTCATTATCTTCGGCATATATTGTCAATGAGACCATCAAGAGAAGATGGTGGCTTTCCAGTTTCCCACATTCCTCCTGGACTTCTACCATGCAACTTGGCAGCATGATCAAAAGCCTGGTCACTCTGAGACAAGCCCAGCTATCAGAGATAAAAGCAACCTCCCGGAGGCATCAAAGACGCCGTGCCTGTGAGAAGGCTAAATAGATTCATTAAAAAAAAAATCTCATTCTTCAAGAGACAAATCAAAATGCTTTCTTGGGTGATCACTTCCTTGAGTCACCTACTGCACAAAGGGTCTCAAAGACTGCACCATCCTCCCCCAGACCCCTTTAGAGTCAAGCTTTGATCTCAGATGTCTGTGCCCAGGAGCCACCTGCTGCTTCCCCTAGTGACACCCAGTGACAGACAGTCTGCAAATGGCAGCACCAGGCTAAGAGCTGGAAAGGCTGGAAGTGAGGTCAGCCTCAATGTTTGGCCTTATGAAAAGAGTTGGCCAGAGACCTGACAGAAGCTACACCAATTGTATGAGAAGAACTTTGATGGACAGAAGACTGATTTAAAAAAAAAAGTCACTTAAAAAAGTATCCAGGCTTTTTCCTGGTTCCAACATGGTCTTTGAATTTTTTTTTTTTTTTTTTAGATTTTTGGCAGATGCTCTACATTGATGTTAATTGCATGACCACTGTTATTATTAACACTGTCTCTGCCACTCATGAAATTATCAGTACATGCCAAACCTGCTGCCGAATGTGTAATATATGTTACCTACTCATTGTTAAGTAACTCCTATTACCTGCTGTGGGAACTGGAAGAAGAGCCCTGTTCATAGCAGACATCGTCCTTTCTCCAAAGACAGCACACAATACGATTAATTGATTTATTTCCTTGCGGTTCATAATGTATCATTTATATTTTTAAAATGATGCGACTGAAGCTCGGAATTTCTCCAAGATTACACAGTAGATGGGAGAGATATCACAAGTGTAATCCTGACCCCACAGATATGAACCTAACCTTACAGCTGCTCTGCTGTTCTGTTCTGACAGTCACTTGGGAGGGATGAGAAGCAAAGTTTAGGTCTCTGAATATCTGCTGCCTTTAGAATAGAAGATTTGTTGGTTTTCAAGCACTTGGGTTAAGGAGGCTCCCAGTTGTCACAATAAAAGCAACAACCTAGCAAGATCCTTGATGTTTGATATTTGCTCAAAGGCACGGCTCATCTGTGTCCTCCCACTCAGACATTCCTTTAAAGACATATTCATCTCAGTTCTTGAACAATGACTCCTCAGATTTACTTCAGATGCTAATTTTAGTGTCATGGAGATCTTTGTCATCCCATCATGACAACTGCAGTAGATAGACTCAGAAGGCACTGCACTGGGCTGTGTAGGCTCAGCCCACACCAGGCTTTATACTAGACACGAAATAACAGGATAGGATATCACAAAAGAAACATGGAAGGAACATTTTCAAATAAGCACACCCTGAGCCTTTCTGCAAAGTATGGAAGGTTCATCATTATTTGTTTTCAATATCAGAACCCTCATGGTCCCCTTGAAGCAGATGAAGCCACATCAGTCTCATTACCAGGCTTTCTAGTTCTTTTCTTTTCTTTTTTTTAATATTTACTTTCTATATTCTATGTTTACATTCCAAAGGCTTTCCCCTTTCCCAGTCCCCACCACCACCATACGTCCCATAATTCCTCTCCCCCCCCATCTATTCCCCAACCATTCCCCCTCCCCCCATGGTTTCTCTGTTCTGGGTCTACAAAACTGGGTCCAATCTTTACAGGCCCAGGGTTCTCTCTTTTCTTCTTCTTGGGAATCATTTGACTTGCTAATTGTGCCTTGAGTATTTAGGGCTTCTGGGCTCATTAATATCCACTTATCAGTGATTGCATTTCATGTGTATTCTTTTGTGATTGGGTTAACTCACTCAGGATGATATTTTCCAGGTCTAACCATTTACCTACAAATTGCATGAATTCATTATTTTGAATTGCTGAGTAGTATTCCATTGTATAAATATACCACATTTTCTGTATCCATTTCTCCTTTGAGGGATATTTGGGCTCCTTCCAATTTCTGGCTATTATAAACAAGGCTGCTATAAACATAGTGGAGCATGTGTCTTTATTGTATGCAGGGGAATCCTATGGGTATATGCCCATTTCAACTCTAATATCAACTCCTGAGAAGCTGAACTTAATCGGGAGGACAAAAGATGAAGAATTCTGGTTTAAAAGTTCATCTGGTATCCTCAAACACCAAGTCTTCCACTTTCACAACCTTCTTTTGATTATTATTTTGCCTTTTGGTGGCAGATATCACATATCCAAGGGTGATCTTGAACTCCTGATTTACCTGCCTCTACTTCCTGAATATGTGTCACCAGCCCTGACACTTTCCTTTTCCTTATCTGGGTATCTTATGTCTTGAAAATTATCCAAGTCCATGGGATGGGCAAATCTCAAAGGAGAAAGGCTGCTGGATGGGTGTCAGTATGCCCAGCTTCTTTGAAATCTTCATCTCAATTCAGTATGATGGTCTCTACCAGAATCTTCAACAGCATATACTTTAATAAAAAAACAAACAAACAAACAAACAAAAAAAACCAGAAGCCTCACAGAAAGTAGCTGTGTGAGGTGTGAGAAACAGAGATGACATCTAGGCCTGTTGCCCAAGTCCATATGATTCCAATATTCTCTTCTTAATATTTTTAATCAGCGATTTCCAAGATACAATATCAAATATGTCAGGAAAGACCCTAGAAATACCTGAGTAATAATTCACACACACACACACACACACACACACACACACACACACACAGAAACTGAATTTGAATCTTTAAAAATAAACACATGTCTGCCACATGTCATGGGAACTGGTAGACTTAACTGAATAGCATGAGGTCAACTTCATGACCCTCCCTTGCAGAACAACACAATCAACCTGGACACCAGCCAATGAGGATTGCCATAAGACTCCGTCATGCAGTGTTTCAAAAGGGGTGGATACTGATCCTTAGAGCCCTGAAAGTGATGGAAGGTATAGTGCATAATAGTATTCAGTGTAGAATGCCACTCTACAGACTCATGGAAGGAACATACCTGCTTCTGATTTCTTAAGCAGTTCTGTTCATGGTAAGTGAAGCCATCAAGGCACTGTTTTCAACTTTGTGTTCTTAGAGCCTAGTGAAGTATCTCTACAAGTAGTTGTTCCGAATGAAGGCAGTACCTGCCTATATTCTGTGAGATCCCATTCAGTCTTCTGAACTCTGAAGGAATGTATGTGTGTACATTTAGACACAATATAGTACTCATCTCATGGACTTAGTTCAAGGAGACTAGTCCCTAAGGGCCCATTTACGTAATAATCATTAAGTACTGTAAGAGGTCCTAAGGATTGGCCTTGAGAGAAACTTAATGTATTGAAACAGCAGACACACTCAGTGAACAGAACAAGAAATGTTTATTCCCATCACTTGTTGCCACACAGGTCAACATGTGGAGGCACATGGCCTCCAGAATCTGTTGCTCAGCCCCACATTCTCGGCAAGCCCAGCAGTCAGGAACCACCTTCCCCAATGGGATCCAAGGTCGATCTCAATCTTACAATCCTCCTGCCTCAGCCTGGAAAGTAAGGAAGTGACAGGTGTGCTCCACCGGAACAAGCTCCTACTTCTCCCTTTTCATCACTGAGGTACTGGCTACACTCTGAACATCTCCACTAACTGATCCTAGTTTATCCTTTACAGGTGTGTTGATGGTTCACTCTGCATGTGTGTTTGTGTCATTGTGTTCCTATGAAAAATGTAAATATTAAAGATCAAAGATGCAAGAATGAGGGTCAACCCTGTAAGAGGATTTATATCTAATTTATATATGGAATCTAGTCCAGTCAGCGGATTTTGATCTTTACAAAATTATCCACTTTACAAAATTATGAATAGAGAAAACATAGGCTCAGCTTAGAGAGTGCTACCTAAAATCAGATTATATTCCTTATGGAATATAAGGGTCTTGATGGGTCTGGGCAAATTAGTGAAGTACTAATGTTTATACCTAAATTAGATGGGGCATTTCATAGGGACTAAACTAGGTGACATGAAAAAGGTATAAAACAGCAGATGCATGGAAGGAAAGGCCTTCAGAAATGACATTCAGCACCGGAGTTCTCTAAGGAGGGTTTTCGATCTTCCCTGAACAAAGGTCTGTATTCTTCCAGGTTAACGGTTCAGAATTGACCCAAAGGCTACAGAATACGTATCCCCTCCTGGAGGTCTTAATAGAAACAAGTGGCAAACCTTTCAGAGAAAACAGCCACAGCCACTCTGGGCTGGAGAGATGGCTCAGCAGTTAAGAACACTGACTACTGCCCCAGGGGTCCTGAGTTCAATCCCCAGCAACCACATGGTGGCTCACAACCATCTGTAATGTGATCTGATGCCCTCTTCTAGTGTGTCTCTGAAGAGAGGAACAGTGGACTCACATGAATAAAATAAATAGATAAATCTTGATAGATATCTAGATAGATAGATATCTAGATAGATAGATAGATAGATAGATAGATAGATAGATAGATAGATAGATAGAAAACAGTCACTCAATAGAGCCTAAACAAAGCAATGATTCTGATAAAATATGTAGAGTAGGGGGAAACAAAGCAATAATTCTGATCAAGAATGTAGAGTATGGGGAAGGGAACAGTTCTGTCAGTAAAGGGTTGCCCCACACATGTGAAGAACTGAGTTTGATTCCCAACACTTGTAAGAGCCAAATGTCCTCGTGAAATCTATTCTCTTGGACCAGAAGAGGCAGATTTCTAAACCTTGCCGGGTAGCTAGTGCAGCCAGAGTGAGTTCTAGGTTTAGAGATGAGCTCAAAAACTAAGGTGGAGAACAATTAAGAACACTCAACATGATCTCTGGTCTACACACACACACACACACACGGGATCAGGCAGAGAGGGTACAAATGGAAGTGTATAAAAGTCAATCTTGTTATGGCATACACCTAGGGAATGATCTCCAAAACCCCGATTTGCCCTCCAGGCATCTTCTGACTCTTTATTAATGGCACCTTTCTTGGGGGAGGAGGGACCTGCCTGTTTGCAAAACTCCTTCATCACATTTCCCCTTTGTCCAAAACACTCCAGGAGCCAGTCCTCTGAACACTGTGGACTGTCTTCAGTTTAGTACATGGAAGGTCTCAGCAGAACCAGTCTTACTCAATTAGAGACAGAGCATTTCCTCCCAGCCTGGGGATTTTAGCTGAAGAACTACTTTAAAATGCAAGACTTTCACAAAATATGGTGGAGATGTCAACTGTCCCGAGTAGTCATGGTCTGGGGAGACACCTACCAGACTTAGCATTTTATCCCATAGTCTCCCCTGCTCATTAGCTTTCCTTATACTCCTTGAGGATTCCTGTGTTTAACTGCTACAACTTCACCAGAAACTCCCCCTTTCCAGCTTTGAGGGCAAACCAAAGATATAAAACACTAAAAGGAACTTAATGCCACGCACTCACTAAGCCAATTTCCTTAGCGCATGCAGAGCGAAGGGCACAGCCACTGTGCTGTGCTTAAGGACTGCTGGGTACCAAGCATCTCCTTCTTCCTCCCACAGGAGCTGCAGTCAAGGACAAGAGGGCAGGTACTCTCATCCTCAGTGTTTTCTACAAAGTGAGGGCCCAGGACACTAACCCTGCCTCATGGTTCTCAGGGAGCGCACACTGCGTGAAGGATGGTAGCTTTCATTTCACAGATCAGTAAACCGACGAACACAAGAGACATGGAAATTAACTTGTTCGAAGCAGCCAGAGGGAAGAAAATCTGCAGATTGGAAAGTCTGAACCCACAGCTCATCTGTCCTCATGGCTTCATCCTTTCATGGTATATTAACAACAAACCAAAAAGTACAGTGGAGGCCTTCAGGCTGCCAACCTCACTAATGCCCTAAGAAAAGAATGTAGAACGCTGTGTGTTTACTGTTGCTTGTATGTTTGTGCGTTTGAAATCAGATCTCCTATGGCCAAGGATGGCCCTAAATTTACTAAGCATCTGAGGGTTCCAAGCATACAACACTAGGACCACTGAAAGTTAATTAAGGGGTAAATGAACAATGGTCAACCCACAAAGCAAAACGCGCAGGGATCAGACAACAACGAATGCAAACAAAGCTCTGGTCGCTAAGGTCTTCTACACAGCTGTGAAAGCGGTGCACCAAGAACGAGACCCAAGTTCTATGAGGGGACGGGCAGCTGGCACCAAGGTAAAAACGGCACAGGTGTTGTCATTTGTCTTCAGTTATTCATCTGGGAAAGCCTTTTGCCTCATTACTGACAAGGACTCCACAGCGAATATGCGCCAGAGAACAATCACAAGTGATGAGCTATGTTCATTTTACACAGCGAAACTAGGAACCCCACTCAGGGAAAGGCTGAAAATGAAATAAATAACAGTACTCAAAGCTATGAATGAATCAGGGACACACGGGGAAGATGCAGATGCACTCTCCTTGTCTTAATCAGGGTTTCTATTCCTGCAGAAAACATCATGACTAAGAAGCAAGTTGTGGAGGAAAGGGTTTATTCAGCTTACACTTCCACACTGTTGTTCATCACCAAAGGAAATCAGGACTGGAACTCAAGCAGGTCAGGAGGCAGGAGCTGATGCAGAGGCCATGGAAGGATATAAACCTTATTGGCTTGCTTCCCCTGGCTTGCTCAGCTTGTTTTCTTATTGAACCCATGACTACCACCCCAGGGATGGCACCACCCACAAGGGGCTCTCCCACCCTTGATCACTAATTGAAAAAATGCCTTGTGGAGGCATTTCCTCAAGGGAAGCTCCTTTCTCTGTGATGACTCCAGCTTGTATCAAATTGACACACAAAACCAGCCAGTACGTCCTTACAAAGGAACAAGAGTTTATAAATAGTTTTTGCTAGCATATTTTGAACAATAAAAGAAGAAATTCTTGATCTTTGAAGAGTGCTAGTTTGATTTTTTTAACTGGTATCTCCTCTTTCTCAAGAAACATGCAAACTATCAGAACATTAAATCATAAAAGCACTTACTCCAATGAATAAGGAAAAGACATTTCTTCCCAGATTTACTGTGCAACTGTTATCCCTACTTTACCACTGTAAGTGAATTAAGGGGTAAATGAACAACATCCCATTAAAATTATTTACCCCACAGGTAATGTGTCGCCGTCTATCTATAACACAACTAGAACTCTTTGGGTTCAATACATGCAATCAATACCAAGTTACCAGAAAAATAAAAGAAGAATCCATTATTAAGAGTGGTAAAGACAAAAGTCAATATTCTGTATCTTGTTTTTCAAGCCTCCCAATATTTCTCCCAACATCCTTACTACATCAGGGTGGAAAATACTTTCACAGTGACATGAACAGCCCAACTGCCCAATAGTAAACTGAGCCAAAAAGCCAGACCTTCAAATTCCATTACAAACAACCCTAAGATCCATTTGACCAGTGGGCACAAAGTGCCCTTTGATGTAATAGTAGACATTATACAATGATGCCTGGTAGATACTTTTTTCATGTGGATTTTCCCTTAACTCTTGCCTCTGTAAGGCCAGTGATATCAAGAAGTTTACAAAAGTTCCCTTCCATAAAGCACGTTCCTAAATAACCCCCTGGGAATCTTGTTGTTTAATCCATTAGGCTTATGAGCCTATAAACTTTGTAGGATCCCATAAAAAATCTTCAATACCTGTAAGGAAACATATGTGCTCAAAAATAAAAACCATAAAGTCAATACTGGTACACAGTAATTTGTCTAAAAATGTGCCACTGTATCAATTGTATAAATGAATGAATTCATTATATCAATTTTGCTAATTGCTAAATTCTGCTTCAAAACTTCAAAAAGAAAGCCAGAGCAGTATTAATATCCATTTATTTGTTTACAAAATTTGTTGCCTGAGCATGAAATTCTGTTACTAAAATCACAAATTGCCAAAAGTCTCTTTCCATCTGAATATAATTTGTAGGTTAGATTGTTCTCACTTGTCTTATGAATACAAGATAATTCACAAATCAAGGTCATTTTTCAATTAAATTGCTAGGAGGGATCAAATGATTGCATGGGAAAAAATATGGAATTCCTTAAAAATGTTTTGCAGCAAAAACTTCATTTAATAAGGGGCATTGGTATAATATGTAATGCTTACAAGATGTTTAAACACTATGGTCCTATCTCTCTACACCCATTTCCCCCTCCCATAATTCCTCTACAAATAGGCTCAAATGAGTGTTGTAAATCTTACTACTCTACTCTGGCTCTTGTATGGCTTCCACAGCATTCAGTACAACAATGCATTCTGTTCCCAGCATCCTCTCGGACCATTGGACTTCTCATGCTAACTTCTAAAGAAGTTCGGTTGCCTCTATCTTCAAAATGTATCAAAAAATCCAATGATGTCTCATCACCATGTCTCCTATTCCTGGCTCTAAGCTGCCATCATCTTGTGCCTGGATAATGAAAACTGCCCCAAAGCAGTTTATACTGCATTTTTTATGCTCTCGACAGTCATCCCACAGGAGACAAAGTGAGACTCTCAGATAGGAAGTTGGGTCCTCTGCTCAGAATTCTTCAGATGGAAGAGTTCACCAGAGTAAAAGTCACAGCCACTGTGACCTGGCTTCTTCCTCCTCTGCTTCTCTTCTGATATTGTTCCGTGATCTCATGGCTCTGCTTGAGTGACTTTCTGCCTGTTCTCTGACTATGCCATGAACATCTCTGATTTTAGGCCTTTTCACTGGCCTGGAACCTTAGTGCTCAAGATTGTAGCTGCTCTGACTCATCTCCTTCATGATTTGTTCATCACTCCTCTATGACAAGACCTACTTTGCCCATTGTGTCTAACCCACCCATCACTGCCATCCTGAGTCCATCAGCAGTGCCGATTCTCACTCTACTTCTGCTGCTTCACATAGTACCACCTGCTGGTCATCCATCCTGATGATGATTATTATTGTTGTTATTTTGCTTTTTTATCTTCAACAAATGGTTCTGGGACAAGTAGATTGTCACATGTAGACAAATGAAACTAGATCTTTAACAGTACACAAAACTCAACTTCAAATGGATCAAAGACCTCAACATAAGACACGATACTCTGAATATGTTAGATGACAAACTAGGAAATACAGTTGAACTTACAGGCATAGGAAATGTCTTGCTAAACAGGACTCTGGTAACACAGACATTAAGACCAACAACTGATAGACAGAATCTCATGAAACTAAAACTTTACATCTGACAGGGAGTTAGTGTCTAAAATATACAAAGAAATGAAAAACTAAGCACCAAGAAACAAAACTTAAAATGTGTGCATGGAACTAAATAGAGAGGTCTCAAAATAAAAGATACAAATGGCTGAGAAATATTTTTTAAATGCTCAACCTCATTAGCCGTCACAGAAATGTATATCAAAACAACTTTGAGATTTCATCTGATTCTAGTCAGAATGTTTAAGATCAAAACTACAAATGGTAAAACATTTGCCATGGATTTGAGAAAAATGAAACACTAATTCACTGTGACAGTGATGCAAACTTATACAGTCACCCTTGAGAGTGGAGGTTCCTCAAAAACTTAGAATTGGAGCTATTCCTCTGCTGGGAAGAGTTCCAAAGGGCTCTATATACTGCTATAGAGATAATTCCTTATCCATGTCCATTGCTGTTCTATTCACAATAGCCAGGAAATGGAAATAGCCTAGGTGTTGACCAATGGATGAGCAGATAAAGAAAATGTGATACATATAAACAATGAAATATTCAGCTACAAAAAAATAGAATTATAAAATTTGCAGGTAAATAGATGGAGCTAGAAATAATCATTAGGAGTTAGGTAGCTCAGACTCTATTAAACAAACACTGTATGTTCTCTCTCATACATGGATGCTAGCTTTGACTCTTTAGACATGTGTAGTTTGTTTTCAATACTCAAAGAGGCAAGTAGTAAGGGACCATAAAGATGAACTTCAAGAGACAGGGGACAAAATGCAGATTGTATGAAGAGAAAATAAGAAACAATGAAACAGAAAGGGTTAAATAGTGTGGAGGATGGGAAACAGTATGGGGGGGATGATTAACACTAAAGACATTTAAAATGTCATTCTGAAACTTACTAAGGTAGAACTTCCTAAAATATATGCATATTCATATATAAAATTTTAAATGAAGTTATCCTATAACTAAGGGACAAATGCTTCTCCCAAACACCACTGTTATCAAATAAAAATCCTATGCCAGCTATAGGTTACTTTTTTTTCCAGTTGTTGGTCAATGGTTTCAATAGGCCTCCCTAAACACTACAGGCTATTGCCATTATGTTTGGTTACCTTCCTGAACTTGATAGTAAGACTAAAAAACCACATACGTGAGTTATAGAACATGGAGAAATCAAGCTGTTACCAATCTGGAGGCTCCATTCCTACTGGCTATCTTCCACATAGCTAACAGGTGCTATTGTAGCAGGGAAGAAATATCATCAATAGATACAGCTATGAAAGAATCCTGTAAGCTACAATGTACCCTAGTCTATTAAGATATCTCACTCATACAATGGTGGCACACATGTTATAGGAACAACCACTGCTTTCTGATTGGATATATAGGTTGTTCCACAAAATGGAATTCCTGTCTGGTCCTGTTAATGGAGCCAAAAACCTATGGCCAACTTAAATCATTGGACTTAAGAGAAAATCTAAGACTATCATTTTGCTAAATACAATGGCAATAAACTGTCCCCCAAGTTACTGTCTTTGTACCCACAGATTAGTCCATCTTTTAAGTCTCATTAGAGAAGCTTCTGTTTGCAATAGGTAGTCATTGAGAGGCCTACAACTGGTCTACATGTAGAGAGAAGGAGACTGTGGAGGACTCAATTCTAAATGGAACATTTCTATCACATTTCCTCTCCCTAAGGCTCAGGGTTCATGGAAGAGGGTCCCTCAAAGCTGTAGGAGCCACAGGTAAAGGATGCCTGCAGGAAAACACATTTTCTAAGACATGGCAGGGCCATTGTACACATGAACTCACAAAGGCTGTGACTGATGCACAAGACCTACACAAGATCAAGCTATCCAAAAGCCCAGCATAGCTGGGGTAGGGGCTCGTGAAGTCCCACCCAGAACTGAGTAGGTATTGGCAACTGATGGCTGCTGAAGGAGGGACAGTACATTTTCTTCAGGATGTGGGTCTTGAAAGGTTACTCATGCAGTAGTAGATGACCACACACCCGTACACCACAGGCAGCCCTAAGTGGATTCAGTGGGTTTCAGTGGCTATGAAGTTTAGAAGGAAACTTATTGGGAGGAGACAGGAATGTAGGTGGATTGATCCAAATTGCATTATATGTATGTATAAAACTTTCAAACAAAAATTAAAGTAAAAAAATTGGATTAGTCATACTTATCTCTTCAAACATTTACTATTTATATTAAAGACTTTAAATATCATTTAAGCTAGACTTTTGAAGTATGCAGTCCAACATCACAAGATATAGTCACTCAAGTGTACAATGGTATCCCAGAGTTCCTTGCTATCACGCAAGCATCACTTAGTGGCTGCTGCTCAATCTTTCCCTGCTCTCCATCCCACAACTTCTGGTAATCACCATTTTATTCTTGGCTTCATTGAAATCAGTGTTTTTATGTCTCATGTACCATGGAGATCATGGAACACTTGTCTCTCTGTGCCTGCCTTATTTCATTTCACAGAAGATCTCCCCTCCCATTCAGGTTGCCACAAAAACCAAATCATTTTCTTTTCATGAGTTATGGTTTCCAGCAGCAAACCACGCGGCATAATCTGAGACATGTTTGTCTCATTTACTTCTACATGCTGAGATTTAAACCTAGACTTTGTGCACATGGTAGGAAAGCTAACACATCACCTAGCAGCTCTGGGTCTTTAGAAAGTTCTAGATTTCAGGAAGTGAAATGCTCTATTATCCATTAAAAACAGAAAGGGAAGGGGAGACCAGAAACACAACCATTTTCCTTGGAGCTAACAGTGGAGCTGGTCCTGGGCTGTTCATAGGGTGCCCTTCCTTGGTTTTAATCGTCTATATGCTAGTTCATTATTTGGTACATAATGGGATACTGAAATCAATAGTATAACATTTTACTAGGTGTCAGCATTATAATGAGAGCTTGGTTGAAATGTTATGTAAAAACAATACAGAGGCAGAGACCATCACCACTAGAGATGCTGAAATAGCTAAACCAAATAGTCATAGGCAGCTAAATCATGCAACCTATTAGTTAATACTAATAACTGAAACTTTTAAGTGCTTCTAATGCCTAAGCTCTGAACACATGTAATATAATTTAATTTAACCCCCACAATAATCCCATGAATCGTGTCATTCTCATTACATAGAAAAGGAATATGAGAGGGAGTTAATTAAGCATCCCTCTCCAACATGCCCAGAGCTAATCAGCAGCAGAGTTAAGACTCAAACTGCAAATCCTCAGCTTTGCTAAGTAAGGATGGAGCTATGGAGAGACAAAATGACCTTCACAGTAGAGAGTGACACCAAGGTCTTATTTACCTAATTGATGTGCTTAATCCCAGGTGGTTCGTTAGCATAGAACATGTTTCATTATGGCTAGGGAGTTGGCCCAGCAGGTGGGCTCTTGAGCATGTCACCAGAAGGACTGATTTTTTAAAATTTAAGAATAGAGTTCTCCACCTCTGACCCAGAGACAGCCTTCTCCTCTTGCTTCCAGTCAGTAGCAGCAATGACAGAAGCACAGGAGTAAAGCAAAGCAAACTTATGGCTTTATCCTTATGTGCCTCTGCTGGGACCCACAAGGCAGAGAAGAGATGACAGTTCTGGAGACTATGGGAAGCCTGATGCATAATGGAATCACTACCACCCCCAAAAAAGTGGGGGTGGTAATTCTTGGTGAAATTCTTAATTTCTCCAAATTGGTAAAATACCAATTTTTCTTTAGGTTGGTAAGATAAGTCTTTGTACCATAGTAATTAAGAATATCTACTGGAATGCTCTTTAATTCATCAGGACAAAAACCCAGAATAGGTCAAATGTTTCATGGAGGTAAAGGAAAAGTATCTTCATTGTTGTTCAAAAAGTGCCTTGGGGAATCCCAGGATTCTATTCAGCAAATGTGGGAAATACTCACGGACTAATAACTTGTCCCTGTAGATAAGAATTTGAATTAATCTAGGTGTGTGCGAAGGGAAACATGGAAACTCACACAAGTGGACAGAGTGAACAGGACGCAGGGCTATAATGCAAGCCCCAAGTAGAGTACTGTAGGAGCAGTGGTGGTGGTAAGTACTTACAATGCAAAGGCCAGTGACAGTCCTCAGCTGGAGGACTCCAAGCAGGGTGGCCACTGCACACCAAAGGTGGCTCTGGGCCGCTGTTCAGTGGTGTTCATTTTCACTATGTAATGATGTCATGAATCCCATTCTGGAACCTGACATAGGAACAAACAGGTGACCTAACAGTGATAGAGTGGGACGAAAAGGAATTAGGTCTTACAGACTGTTGGAAAACCCATGGGTAGCTCCTCTGATGCTTCTACACAAGGCCAAGCACACTCAATCAAGACAGATGATACATTTCTATAACATGTTCTGGTACCCTCAGTCCCTGTGTGTTCAAATAACCCCAGTTATAACTTGTTTCACTAAATTTCTCATAAAACAAACAGAAAAAAAGTACATAGCTCTTGTTGAACCTGAAAGACCACCTAGCCTGCTCCTACAAGGACATATCATCTCCATCAGAGCTGTGACAACACTGTAGTAGTATTATTTTGTTGTGTTTCTGTGTGTGCATGGTCTGTATACTGCATTCATATAAATGTGCAGGTACACACCCATGTCACATGCAAGAGCAGAATGTCAGTATCTTCCACTACAGTCTGCACTTTATTACCCTAAGACAGGGTCTCTCACTGACAAAGAAGTTCCATTTCCCCAGCCCAAGAATTGTAATTTTAAACATAACACTGTAGAAAATAGTCAATGACAGGTAAATGGGTACTCTGTGTATTAGGGATGACGACAGTGGGTATTAATACATCTCACTATTGAAAAGCTATAACAAAGTGACTACCACTCAGTGTGCTTCATGGTACAAGCAGGGTAGATGCCAACACTACGACTCCACATCACACAGTACAGAGGGGGAGAAAGGACATGGAGTGTGCCTGCTAATAAAACCAAAAGAAAACAACAATTTAATTTAAACAAGCTAATCCAAATATCCACTTCTCTTAACGCTTGGAAAATGTCATTTCATTAAATCATGATGTTTTCATTTCTAAAAATGACTGTCAGCACAAAACTATTTTATTTTAATGAAAGAAATGAACCACACAGAAAAACAACATAATTTTTAGATTAAGTAACTTGAAAATTTCCCTGTTCTTTCATTTAAAAGAAAAATATAATTAACTTATAAAACCTCTATCCTTAAATCAGGGGACAATGACACCAACCTGATTCACATGGAATGTTTTGGGGGCTAGCACACATCCATACAACAGTCCCTTTGTTGCTGAGTCCATGGCATATGCAGTACAGGAGCTATGCACATCTCTGACTATTAACATCTATTTAGGGGAGAGGTCACTGTGTTGAACACAGTGCACTGCCTTTATTGCAGCATCTTCTGTAGTTTCTGTTTCCAGCTCAAGATTGACTTTAGTGTGTTCAAACATGGTAAACAACAGACACAACAGGCTTTAATCAATCAACTATCTGCAACAGAGAAAAGTACAAAAAAAGAAAATCAAAGGAATTTCTTTAAACCATATAAGAGCCTCTGAAAAGGATTCAGGTGCCCACTTTTCTGGAATAAAATTAATTTATGGTCATTATTTGCAAAGTAAAGAAATATGAAGCCAGGAAGATGGCTCAGCAGGTGCTTGCTACCAAACCTGATCTCCTGAATTAAATCCCAGGACACATGATGAAATAAGAAAACTGACCCTTCTGACCCTTCTGACCTCTGTACAATCTCTCTCTCTCTCTCTCTCTCTCTCTCTCTCTCTCTCTCTCTCTCTCTCTCTTCCTGTCATGGTAATGATAATTTTAGTAATTCTCAAAATCTCCACTGTCCCTTCATGAGAGAGGAAAACAAAAATAACATTTGCAAAGTGCCTACTTGAAATTGTTTCAAAATGCAAGACTAAGTGAACTCTAACGTTGAATCACAGACACATCCCTGAGCCAATCTTCTGTTTGCCTTTGGAACAAGGCTGTGGAACTCTTAGCTTCTCCAGAGCCATGCCTGCCTGGATGCTGCCTGGATGCTGCCATGCGTCCTGCCATGATGATAATGGGCTGAGCCTCAGAACCAGTATGACAGTCCCAATTAATTGTTGCCCTTTAGAAGAGTTGCATTGGTCATGGCATCTCTTCACAGCAATGGAAATCATAAGAGAGAAATCCTGCTGGAAAATCATTCTCATCTACTTTCTAAGACACAGTGTGAGGGTGTCCACATCTCTGACTGTTACAGTTTCTTAATCTTGACTTATTCAATATATTGAATAAAAGCACCTAATTGTCTTAATTTGCATCTGTTTAAATAGCAGAGAAATTTATTTCGTTTGGACCATTTATTTTCTCTTCTTTTATAAAATGTCTTCCTGTATGGGTTTTATGCGTCATTTAAGGAATTTACATATTTATCTGTTTTGTGTTGAGTTGGTGAAATTCTTACTATATTGAGGAAACACCGAGCCCCTGTTTTTCTAGATCATTATATTGCAATGATTTCCTTTTAAAACTTTCAAAATTTGAAATTCATGACCCTCTTCATTGTCTTTCTGAATTTCTTCACTTTTTCCTGCTTTCTAAAACCCCTATTTAAACAAATGTATGCATATATGGTGTATCAGAGGATAGGAATTTGGAGGCCAAAAGAAGGTGTTAGATCTCCTAGATCTGGAGTTCCAGGTAGCTATCTATACATCTCCTGGCATGAATGCTGGGAACTGAACGTGGCTCCTCTGGAAGGACAGTATAGATGATGACAGAGATGGAAGTCATGTGTGGTCATGAGCCTTAGGATTCTGAAGCAAGGGTTTATCACTATCTTTAGACAACCATTCTCCCCTCGAACGATAGTTCTTAGCCTGTAATTGAACCATGGTGGAAATGAATGTTTGACAATGGGTCACCAAGTTACTATACAACTTGAGCTGCCTATCATGAACTGAGTTATTGTACCTACCACGCCATAAGGTAGGACATACACTGCTGAAATCCATTATCAAATGGAAATGGTATATACATGACCAGGCAGGAGCCAGTCCTGAAGACACAAGAAAGTTACACAAAGTTGCCCAAATGACTATGGTTTCTGCACCTGTTGCAATGCCATCTGTTCCCAAGCATGCACCTATAGCCTCCTGGGGTGTTCCTTATGATCAGTTTTACTGAGGAAGAGAAGACCTTCCTGGTTTGATGATGGTTCAGCATGTTATGCAGGCACCGCTCAGAAGTGGACAGCTACAGCATACAACCCCTTTCTGTGACAGCCCTGAAAGAGTCCAGTGAAGAGAAATCTTCACAGTGGGCAGAACTTTGAGCAGTACACAGGGTTGTACAATTTATTTCGAAAGAGAAATGGACAGATGTGTGATTGTTCACTGACTCATGACCTGAATGGTTAGAGACCTGGAAAGAGCATAATTGGAAAATTTGGTGAGAAAGACATCTGGGAACAAAATATTTTGATAGATCTCTAAAAATGAGCAAAGGGTCTAATAATACTTGTGTCCTGTGTAAATGCTCATCAAGAGGTGATTTCAGCTGAGGAAGGATCAAGAACAGAGTGACCCATTCTGCCAGCAGTCAGCCTCTTTCCCTAGCCATCTCTGTCATTTCCTAATAGGCCCATGAAAAAATAGCAATAGTGCCAGAGGTGATGGTACACTCACTAACATGGACTGCCACTCACCACAGCTGACCTGGTTACAGCTTCTGTCATGATATTCTTGGCAATATTGCTTCTGACCAAGAAACTCACTTCACAGCAAGAAAAGTGTAACAGTGGACTCATGCTCAAGGAACATTGCATACTCTACAGTATCTTGAAGCACTTGGCTAACATAGCAGTAGAATAGGCTTTTGAAGACATAGTTGCAGTGCTAATTAGGTGGCAGTAACCTAGTGGATTTGGGACAGGGATCTCCAAAAGGCAATATATGTTGTGGTTCAGTGTTCAATATATGGGACAGTTTCTCCCATAGCCAGGATTCACAGGTTTAGTAGTCAAGAGGTAGAAAGGGGAGTGGTTCTACTCACTATCACCCCTAGCAACCACTAGGAAAATATTTTACTTCCTATTCCCATGATGCTAAGTTCTTCTGGCTTATGAATGTTAGTTTCATACATTTGGAACCACTTCTACCAGGAGATACAATAAACATTCCATAGAACTGGAAGCCCAGACTTTTCCCTGACTACTTTGGGTTTCTGCTTCCCTTAAGTCAACAGATTAAGACAGAAAAACAGCAGTAGGAATGGTGATTGACCCAGATTACCAAAGGGCAATTAGATTAATTCTCCACCATGGAGGTAAGAAAATTATGTCTGAAATGCAAGAGATCTTTTAGGGTAGCATTTCTCAAACTGTGGGTTGCAACCTCTTTGGGGAGGGGGTCACATATCAGATATCCTGCATGTCAGATATTTATATTATGACTTATAGCAGAAGGAAAATTGCAGCTATGAAGTAGCACCAAAAGTAATTTTATGGTTTGGGGTTACTACAACATGAAGAACTCTATTAAAGGATCACAGCATTAAGAAAGATAAGGACAATTGCTTTAGGACATCTCTTGGTGTTACCATGTCCTGTGATTAGAAGCAATGGGAAAGTACAGCAACCCAATCTAGGTAGGATGACAGAGGACCCAAGCCCTTTAGGGATTAAGAGATAGGTCACTACATTAGGAAAAGAACCAAGACCTGCTGCAGTACTTGCTGAAGATGGAGAAAATACAGAATGGGGAGTAGAGGGATATAGTAATACTAAGTAAAGCCAAGTGACCAGCTGCAAAAATGAGGATTATAATTGACACGAGGGTCTCTCTCGTTTCTAAGAATGTATCTGTACGTTATATACACATGTAGTAAGCAAATATTTGTGTTTTCTTTCCTCTGTGTCATCATCATGTAATGTAACATCCATAAACATACTAATTGTTATATTTAAGTTATGAGACACTAAAAGAATGTCCCTCCAGGGAAACTGTCACCTATTCAAAAATATATAACGCATTTGCAGTTGTATGTCATGCCAGGTGCTAAAACCTAGTTATTGTTTTCATTTTGGCACTTAAGCATGACATAGGGATATATGATGGTGTGCCAAGCTGACAAGGGGATAGAGTTGTAATGGGGAATCTTGGCTGTCAATTTGATTACACATGGAATTAGCTAAAACCCAAGGCATTGGACATATTTTTCTTGATCAGTTTAACTGAGATCAGAAGACCTACCCTAAATCTTGGCCACCCCGTCCGGCAACAACCTCCGTAAGAGGACACAATAAGGCTGTAGTAGATGGTAAGCATATTTTGATGCACATTTCTACCCTCTACTCCCAGTGAGATCTCAGGCTAGAACTCAACACTGCTGAGCTCCAGCTCTGAATCTGCAATCTCTGAGGCTAATATGGCTGGAACATTTGCTGGTTCTATGAATTGGCAGATACAGAAGATTTCACTGGTTGTGTGCTCATGCCTTAGAGGGACATTTTACTTCCAACTTTAATAAAAAAAAAGGAAATAGAATTTAATGGAGAGGGAGCTTGCCAATGCAATTGATTTACTAAAGGAACAAGCTATCTGCTCAGCATGAAGCTTTAGTCTGTATAAAATGAATGCTGACTTAAAAGGACACTGAAATCTCAGACTGTTATGCTTCCAGAAGCTTATATAACCCACCTTCCTGTTCGCTCAGTGACTCCAAGGCCAAAAGAAGGTGTCCAACAAGTCACACAAGTGGTTACGTGATGGTAGAATAGAGACCCAGGCCTCCGCATTTTAAGGAATGTTTCTCTATAGCATGCACCTCTTTGGCTTTCTGCCTAAACTACAAAAAGGTTGTCAATTTCTTTGAAATTAACAAGTGAGGAGTTATGTGTGAATATCACATCTTATCAGCATGGCCGATGAGTGTCATTTTGTCCACTGGGGAAAATGGGGTAGGCAGCAAAGTGGCTCAGTCCTTGGGAGCAAGGGCCATGGAATACTCTTTGTTCCAAAGTAAGGCTGTAGCCCTGGCTGTCTCTGTGATCAGGGTGAATTGCTAGGCCCATCTCATTCAGGTCTTCCATCCTCAAAATGGAAGTCATAAAATACCTACCTCATAAACATGTTGTGAAGATTAAATGCATTAATCTATATTTAGTGCTTGGCCCAATGCCTAGACTGCTCAGTAACTGTTAGCAGTTAGTGATACATTGACTTGAATATTACAATATTCCAATGTACATAAAGCAGAAATCAATATACCCCTGAGCCTTCCTTTCTCAACCTCACTATTAGCAACATCAAAATGAATCATTCAAATAACTGGAAAGTATTTTGTGAGAAAGATTTTCACTGAGCTTCGCTGAGAAGCTCTCTACATTGCTCAGCTGAAGGAGGAGAAAAAGAACTTGTGCTCAGGTGCACCCCCTTCCCAAAGGCATCCCTAGCCCATTATAGTCATGTGGACAAGGCTTAACCAATCCTTCCACAGGATTTCCTCCATGGCATGAGATTAGTACAAATTAAGGACACAAGCCAACAACCTTCCTAAACAGAATCTACAATCTGCTAGGAAAAAAATAGTTCAAACCACATATAGTAGTGAACTGTAGTCATAAGTAATAAAGCAATAGATATACAGAGACTGTCAATCCTTATTAAGTGACATGGACATTAACTTAAGAATAGACATACCGGGCTGAAGAGATGGCTCAGCGGTTAAGAGCACTGACTGCTCTTCCAAAGGTCCTGAGTTCAATTCCCAGCAACCAGATGGTGACTCACAACCATCTGTAATGGGATCTGATGCCCTCTTCTGGTGTGCTGAAGACAGCTACAGTATACTCATATAAAAAATAAATTAAAAAAATAGAATAGACATATCACCATCCTCTAAATGTTCTTAAAATTACTTTACCACTCATTTATTTTATGTATATGAATTTTTTGCCTGACTGTTCACATGTCCATCAGATGTGTATAGTGCTTATGGAGGCCAGAAGAAGGTGTTGGATCCCTTGGAATTGGAGATTTGAATGGCTGTTGAGTCATCAAGCAGGTGTGGGGAACTGAACTCAAGTTCTCTGCAAGGGCAGTATTTGCAATTCTAGCTGTGGTGGTTTAAATATGGTTGGCCCATGGGCATTATTAGGAGTGTGGCCTTGTTGGAGTAGGTGTGGCCTAGTTGGAGGAAGTGCATCACTGTGGGGTTGGGCATTGAGGTCCCATGTTCAAACTATGCCCAGTGTAATAAGAAGTCTCCTCCTGGTTGCCTTCAGATCAAGATGTAGACCTCTCAGCTTCTCCAGCCCCATATCTGCCTGCATGCTGCCTTGCTTCCCATCATGATAATAATGGATTACAGCTCTGAAACTGTAAGCTAGTCCCAATTAAATGGTTTTTTGTTCTTTATAAGAGTTGCCTTGGTCATGGTATCTCTTCATAGCAATTGAAACCCTAAGATACCAGCCCTCAAATTTATTGAGAAATCGAATATAATTCCAATAAAATATGACTTGAAACTTTTATAAAACTGTTTGAAACATTCTCTGAAAAATGAGAGTGACTGAAATAATTTTGAAATGAAAAGAAAGGGATGGGAAGTAAGAGAAGAGAGGAAAATTCAAGCCGAAAACCTACATGGCCTGATAGTAGAAACACAAACTAAAGCTGAAAAAATTAAAATTCTGACCTTGGTACTCATAACTTGGATCATAATGAAAAAGGACATTTTAAATTAGCAATAAAGTGAGGATTATTTAAAGAAGAGTTCCAGTACATTTTATCAACTATCTGAGGAAAACAAAGCAAAACAAAACAATAATGCCAGGCTCTCCTATAGTACCCCAAGGCAAGCTAATACTCAAATGAACAATTAATTGTTTAAAATTAAACTGCAAAATAATAAAGAAACTGAAATGGTTCACTGGGGAGGAATTTTTTCTCATAATGCAGTCAGAAGCATCATGGATTTGTCTTTCCTATTTCCATAATCTTGGACAGTGAACCTGACATCTTTCACAGGCTAGACAATCAAGTCTGTCCTCATGTGACATTCCCAGAATGAGGATGAATACCTGAAAGGTTTGATTTCAATAAAAGAAAAAAACTTCTATCAGACCAGAAATATCATAAGCAAAATAAAAGGCAAATTATAAACTTGGCAGATAATTACATACATACTAAGCCATAAAAACTTAAAGGTTAAGTCAGGCATCATATAATCCCTGGTCTTGGGAGGTAGGGCAGGAGGATCAGAAGTTGAAGGCCAGCCTTGGGTACATACTATGCTTGAAACTAGCCAGGGCTACAAGAGAGCTCCATTTCGAAAGAAACAACAAAGACATATAAAATAAATTAGACTGTTCAAAAAGTCTGAAATGTGCACAATACAATCTGAAATTGCACACCGTCTAGGAATCTGCAATTCACAAAACAAATGCAAGTGTGGGGGACGAGCAGGGAAAACGCTTGGCGAGTTGGTAAGCAGAGTAATGTCAACTAGAGCAATGAGGCCGCCACTCCTTCATCTGTTAAATGAGGAAGGATTCAAAGTCTATGGAGCTGGGAGGCACTTCTCTGTGGGGTCCAAAGTCCACGGGGCTAAAATTTTCAAAAGAAGAGGCTGAGAAGAAGTTGCGCTTAGCAGTGAAAGCTTAATGAGAATCCCACAATGATCTGGGGCTAATGATTGAGTGTTCTTAGCCATTCTATATACTCTAGGGAAAACAAAGCACTGAACATTAAAGAAGGGTAGAGCATAGGTGGTACCTTATGAGATGTCATTAAAAGCATCATTTTAGATATTCAATATTGAAAACTATGTTAAATGAGAAAGCCTTGTGATGACTAATATTGACTGGCAACAGGATCTAGAATCACACAGGAGACAGACCAGCATGTCTGTCAAAAGAAACTCCCATCCTAAAACCAGAGCCATAAAACATGTGCAAGCCTTAAGGAAGGTTGTTGTTCCCCATGGAATTCTAGAAGGCAGTCAAACTGCATGACATAACATGGAGCCAGGAAGTCTCCAAAATGGGCAACCTGACCTGTCTCCCACCAAGCAGGGCATCCCCTAAAGCAGTTTCTGGGCCTGGTGAAGCCAGGTCCTACCTCTCCTTATGCTCCATTACAAAACCTGATTCTCCAGATTGAGACTGCTGGTCCTCCTACAGGGTCGCCCTCAGCTTCATTCAGCCTTTCCTAATTCAACAGCAGGGGCCAGTCTCTTCTGTTCATTGGTTGGGTGCTAATATCTGCATCTGACTCTTTCAGCTGCTTGTTGGGTCTTCCAGAGTGCTGTCATGCTAGGTCCCTTTTTGTGAGCGTTCCATAGCAACAGTAATAGTGTTAGGCCTTAGGACCTCCCCTTGAGCTGGATCCCACTTTGGGCCTGTCGCTGGACCTTCTTTTCCTCGGGCTCCTCTCCATTTCCATCCCTGTAATTCTTTCAGAAAGGAACAATTATGGGTCAGAGTTATGACTGTGGGGTGGCTCCCCTCTTCCTCATTTGAAGTCCTGTCTTCCTGCTGGAGGTAGGCTCTATAAGTTCCCTCTCCCTACTGTCAAATGGACCCCCACCCCCACCCCGGGATCTCTCAAACACTGGACCACTGAACAGGTAGCATTCACCAGCTGATATGAAATCCCTAGCACACATACAATAGAAGACTGCCTGATCAGTGTTCATTCAGAGTTGACACACTGGAGGCCCCAGGGAGTTTAGAGTCAGGTGGGGTGGTGGGTAGGGCCATCCATGTGGAGACAGGGGAAGGAGAGGAGGTATGAGATGTGGAACAGTCAGAGGGTGGACAGGGGTTGGTGGGGTGGGGAATAAAAGATGGAGTGTATAAAAATAATAAAAAGGGCCGGGCGGTGGTGGCACACGCCTTTAATCTCAGCACTTGGGAGGCAGAGGCAGGCGGATTTCTGAGTTCGAGGCCAGCCTGGTCTACAGAGTGAGTTCCAGGACAGCCAGGGCTACACAGAGAAACCCTGTCTCGAAAAACCAAAATAATGATAATAATAATAATAATAAATAATAATAATAATAATAATAATAATAATAATAAAAAGAATAAAATAAAATTGAAAAAAAAACTTGGTTCTTAGTCACTGTGGGGTATATTCTCCTGCTCTACACAATGATTTTGGGGTGCCAGCCTCTCATACCAATGAGGTCTTGTCTCACCATTTTGAGGACAAAGTGAGTCTACTCTCATTTTCCTCCACTGACATTATTGGTACATCTGTGAAGCAGTTTCTTTTTTTATTGATATATTCTTTATTTATATTTCAAATGATTTCCCCTTTCCTGGATCCCCACTCCCTGAAAGTCCCATAAGCCTTTTTCCCTTCCCCTGTTCCCCCATCCACCCCTTCCCACTTCCCTGTTCTGGTATTCCCCTACACTACTGCACTGAGCCTTTCCAGAACCAGGAGCCACTCCTTCCTTCTTCTTGGACATCATTTGACATGTGGATTATGTCGTGGGTATTCCAAGATTCTAGGCTAATATCCACTTATCAGTGAGTGCATACCATGAGTGTTCTTTTGAGACAGTAACCTCACTTAGAATGATGTTCTCCAGCTCCATACATTTCTCTAAGAATTTCATGAATTCATTGTTTCTAATGGCTGAGTAGTACTCCATTGTGTATATATACCACATTTTTTGTATCCATTCCTCTGTTGAGGGACATCTGGGATCTTTCCAGCTTCTGGCTATTATAAATAGGGCAGCTATGAACATAGTGGAGCATGTATCCTTATCACATGTTGGGGAATCCTCTGGGTATATGCCCAGGAGTGTTATAGCAGGGTCCTCCAGAAGTGTCATGCTCAGTTTTCTGAGAAACTGCCAGACTGATTTCCAGAGTGGTTGTACCAGCTTGCAGTCCCACCAGCAGTGGAGGAGTGTTTGTGGTGCAGTTTCTACACTGAGTTGAGGGAGGAGGAAGACCTACCCTGTGGGTGGCTCCATCCCATGGTCTGGAGTTCTAGACTAAATACAAAGGAGAAAATGAACTGAATACCAGAATTCATTTCTCTCTGCTTCCTGTGGATGGAATGCGACCTGCTGCATAAGGTCCAGCTGCCATGCCTTCTCCACCATGATGGACTCTCCTCCAACTGAGGCTAACAAGCACCCTCCCTACCTTAAGTGGCTGTTATCAGCTATTTCATGGCGGCTTCATGAGAATACTAACACAAGTGTGTTCCCAGACAGTTAAAAACAATAGAACCTTGACTTTCTAAAACAGAGAATCTTCCTATTGGTGAAAGTGGGAAAAAGAAAGGGAGACAGAAAGAAGCATCCTTATCAAAACACTAGCTGTACTGTACCTCTCCACAGGATGGGATTATGGATAGTTTTGTTCTTTCCATCCATACTAACTTTTCTACAATGAAAGGGTATTGCCACTAAGATGAGGAAGAAAGATCACAGTTTGAAAAATTCATAGAAAGAGTCATCCTGCAGAAAGACTCTCTTGTGCAATGTATGGAAGCATCGGCTGTCAAGGAAATGCTGTTAGCCTGTTTGCTGCGGCAGGAAATAGAAGGCAGGGTATCCAACAGACAGAGAATTCTGGGATGGAGAGATTTGACCTGAATTCTGAGGAGACAGACAGGAAACTGAGGAGAGGTAACCAACCATGTGGCACTCACTCATAGAGTAGAATAAACAGATTGAGTTATGACCTAATTGGGGAATGAGAAAAGTTATATGGTCTAAAGATTTATTCATGAAATAATTAAGTCTCAGAGTCGATGTTTCGGGAACTGGGTATAGGAGGAAAAGCCCTCAGTTAGTGAACTGGGAGAAAAGTATCAAGTTCTGTGTCATTACTTCTACTCTCTTGTTTAGACTTCATGTAAACTGGAATTGCTTTTGCTCCAGGAAGGAGACCAATGATAAATAAAGACATACATATCACAAAAAGCAATTGTGTCAAACAATAACATTTGAGGGAAAGCTTTCCTGGGCCTAACCATGTCTCTAATTCCCTGTTTTGAGCTAATGGGGATTGTGGAAGAAGATGCAAAATACTGACAGCAAATCCTGAGAGGGAAGCTGCTGGATATTTCCTCCTAGCTGCGTGGGTCTCAGAAGTGCTTTCCTAGTACAGTGGGGCTGTGGTACTTAGTGCAACCTCCAAGCTATGTGGGCAAAACTCCTGCAAGAAAGCTTGCCGTGGTAAAGAGGTAACTTCAGGTCCAAATGGGTCAGGCTAATGCATACCAGTCAGGCATGACTGATCAATAGTCTTCCCCTCATAGGTTGGGATATAACCCCTTCCAAATACAGGCAGTCTCCATGATATTAGTTTCGTACCAAACACAGAATGCCTTTCCCTTCATGCAACCTATGTCTCTGCCACAACATCAAGGAGCCAACTCCCATCTTGGTCTACAACGCCCACCTATCTGAATTAGCTCACATTTCTAATTTCACCTTCTACCTCCACCTTCCATCTCGGAAGTTCACCCAGCCACCCTAGATTCACAACTGCGAAAAGAGAAACTCCAAGGCTGCCTGGTGGACCTTGTACATGATAATCCCGTGAAGCAGACTACACTTCACTATACTACAGTTTGATCTACTGGCTTTGTTTCATTCACATCTAGAGTGGATGGCCTCTAAATGATCCCTCGGAGACCATAAAATGTAAACTAGTCCTTTCCCTGATCCATACTGCAGAATCCAATATATAATCTTCTTTTTCTTACTTCATTGCACTGCTGGAAGCTACCAAAACTTAATAAAGATTGATTGATTAATTCACTAAAATTAATACATCCACATAGCTGGCTATAGAGTCGAAATACATTTCAGGAGGTGACCACTTTGGCATTGTGGTCCAACCACCCTCCCTTCTAAGGTTTGCTCCACAGAAGGCTAAGAAGTCCTTCAGGCCTCTATCCTTGCTACAATGCACCCATTTAAAGGTAAATCTGATGATGGGATGCTTTGGTTCCGGGTCTGATCCAGTTTCAGTTTCACCCAGAGAGTGATGGCCAAGGCCATTGAGATCCCGCCCACCTTGGCTTTTCACATCCTCTCCCACTGTTTCCTTTCTCCAATCACAGAGGACAGCACACATTATAGGAGAAAGCTTTTTTAAAACTCCGTTGAGGGGCTGGAGGTCTGGCTTAATTAAAGAGCCCTTACTACTCTTCCACGGGACTGGAGTTTAGTTCCCAGCCACTTAGATCAGGTGACTCACAAAGGTCTGTAACTCTAGTTCCAGGGAGTCTGAAGCCTCCAGGTACTTGCATGCATGCAGAGCACATAAACACATGCCGCAGACACTCACATATACATATTATTAAAAAAAAAAAAACATTGGAGGTAGGCATTATTCCCAGTTGCCTAGAACCAAAGACAGGAGGATCACAGTAAGTTCAATGCCAGCCTGCAGCCTGGTCTACATGGAGAGTTCCAGGTCTTTCAAGGCTACATAATAGGACACTGATTTAAAAAAAATAATTTATTCCACAAAGAGGCTCTGCTGACCTAATCAGACCTTGAAGTCAATTCAGGTCTTCAATCTGTATATTTATGCATCACAGAAAACTTGGAGATAATTGTTCTTGTTTAAGCAAAACAAGAACACTTAATTGTGCTAGTCGGTGCAGAGCCTGCACTATCTAACATGCATACGACCCTGTATTAAATCAGCTGTCTTTTCTTCAACCAAAAATAGACTGTCTTAAGAATTAAGTTTATGTATCTTTTTTTAAATTTTAAACAATCACTGTTCAGATTGTCACAACTAAGAATTTGATTAAAATTATTAGTTTACAGAAGTAAGAATAAAGGAAAGTTTAAAAGAAAAGCAAGAAAACAGGTAGGCTTGTCTTCTGATTTTCTACCTACTCCTACTACTCCTATTGCAAATCCCAAATAATATATATATATATATATATATATATATATATATTCATCATTTCATGTGATGAGAGGTGGTGGGTGGCCAAATTAATAATACCCGAGGAAGGGAGACAATTATATCTTGTTTACTTCGCTCATCAGTCTCTGCGTGCATTTAAGATGCAGCCTAGCCTTCCTTGGTGACTGACATCTACATCTGCCATCTGCGTTTGTTTGTGGCTTCACTTGTCAAGCTAAAGTTTCATTAGCATTTCTTCTCAGTTCAACTTCAAAAGCTCTGAATGCAGGCCAGCGAGGAGGGAGCTGCCTTGAATTACAGAGCTGTTTAAAAAAAAAGAAAAAGAAAAAGAAAAAAATTTGAGCCGATCTGTGGGAACACAAAGCTCAGATCCTGGTTCAAGACAGATTTGTATGTACTGAAAACTACTGGGCGCTGAGGGAAATGTTAAGAGGAACTTGTGAGCAGTGCTAGTCTTCAAATGCTTCCCTCTTCCCCCAGTATTAGCAGGCAAAGGCTTGGGAAGTCTGTATGTATACTATGCCCTAAAAATGGGGCTAGGAATGTTAAATGGGATTCTTTGTTATTGTAGGATGCTACAGAACCTTGGAGAGATCTTCTGAGTCCCACTGTCAATATCTCAATCTTTGAGAGATTTGCTTTACTTTCCCACTTATGTATGAGGGCTGGTACACATGCATGCCCATGGAGTCCAGAAGAGGTCACTGGGTCCCCCACAGTTATAGTTAAAAAAATAGTATGAACCTCCCAATATGGTTCCTGGGGACAAAGTAGAGATCCGGGTTTCTGGAAGAGCACCAAGCATCCTTAAACACTGAGCCATCTGCCATGTCCCACGATACTAGCATTTTAAGACTAACATGGCCATGCATAACTGGGCAAGGCTAAGCAAGGGCTGTGTGCTTTAAAACGGGGAAAATGTTATTATAAATCATATTAGGTGATATAAGCCATATTCAGGACGGCAAATATGTTTGACCTCATATGCAGAATCTAGATTAAAACGGAAGAGAACCTGAAAGTAGATGAGAACACGATGGTGAAGAGGAGGACAACTGTGACACAAGAGATGGGTCATGAGAGAGGCCAGGGGAGAAGGCAGTGATATGATCAGAGGAGGGTGCACACATATGAAAATGTCATGAAGAAACCAACTCTCCTGGACAGTTAACATACACCACTCTAAAAACTGTTTTAAAATGAAAAGTTCATTTGTCCAGCAATCAACTCAATAATTCCTTACTCACCAATATATTCAACAATGCACTCGTTCAGTAACACACTCGGTAATCCGCAACCCAAGCCTGACCCGGGTGATAACTTATTAGGAAACAAAAGGTAGAAGTATCCCACTGAGCGGGCCATGGTATATGAAAAAGAAGATTTCCCATGTTGGTGAGGCTGCCCTCAAGTCCGTGGGTGGCTCTGTGTGGAAAGGCTCCAAGGGCTCTGAGTGTCTCTGGTTTGGAGTGTTTCTTTCTATGAAGTTGTTATCTTGTTAAAAAAAAAAAAAAACAGCACATGGATGTATGGATGTAGACACAGCTACTTGGAAGGCTGAGATAGGAGTATAGTCTGAGTCTTGGGTTCAGAAACCAGGCTGGCCCACTCAGTGAGTGCCAAACCCTTCTTTGACAGGGATCTGTGGGGAAGTGGGGAGGAGCTGGGGACCTATACTCAGACACCTGTATCTTCAGCCTCAATTGTATGTTGTGGTTACAAGTTTTGCATTTAAGGAACAGTGTTGTGCTATCTTCAAACTCACCACACCTCGGCCTTTCTTCAACTTATACACACTTCAGAAGTCCAGTTAAACTCTTTTCATTTTGACAGTGTCATTTTTAATCCAAATCCTAAAGACCAAACACAATCTAAAAGACATCTCCCAGATAAAAGCCTACCCTATGAATGGATACACTTGTAAACTACTGGGAAAATTCTTTTGACAGTTTAGAAACTCTAGAAAGTTTGCATCTAAACTATTCAATGTTAGATTTTTATTACCAAATAGGTATTCATTCAGTGATGCAGAAAGTTGGAGTATTAGAAAATCCATTAGGCTAACTGGTATTAAAGACCATTTGTTAAGAACCTAAAGGATTATTTAATTATATAAAGAAAACACTAGGGAGACTTCTTTAAATTATATTTTTAAAAAATGGAGAAAGGTACTATTCTTTTTTTAAACATTGGTTACCATCAGAAAGTTCTGGATATGAAATTAACATAGAAGATAACTGCCTATAAAAGGACATAATAAGTAATGTTTTGCACAGAATATAAAGTTTATTGTTGTACCAATTATTTGCTTACTATCATTACTAACTATTACATTACTATCTGAAGATACTATCTTCCCACCCTCCCTCCCTGACCTTCTTTCTCCCGTTAACCCCTTCCTCATTTGTTTTCAACCACATGTGTTTTTTTTGTTTTGTTTTGTTTTATCAAAGTGTTCAAAGACTGTTTCTCATGCTTGAGTTCAGAGACCCTAAAAGTTTCAGGGTGTATTATCATGGATCCTCTAGTCCTTGGTAATAATATTATATTTGTATTCTTTTAAAAATCTGGGAAGCAAATGTAAGCTTTTTATGTGAGTAGAATTAACAACTATGAACGATTTTGCCATTAGGTCAGTATAATACAACTGCACAGATGAGTAACTGGGCAGTTGTATTATATGGTCAGAGAACTGACTGACTTGGTTCTATTATTGTTTGAATCACTAGTTCCTGATAAGAATAAAAAAAAAAACCCAAGATGTAAGAAACAAATGGATAACATGGTTGGCAGTTCTATAGTGATGAAAAAAGAGAAAACGGAGCCTGGCAGAGTGATTATCCTTGAGGCATGATAAAATCAATGACATTGGACTTCAGTCACCAGGACACAGAGAGACAGAAGGTGCTGGTTTAAATGAACCAAAATAGAGAGAATTAACCAGAGACAAAGAATCCTGCTAATTTTATAATCAGCTACCAGGATAAGAAGTGTAGCCTTGACTTTAAATTCCTTGATAATCTTAGCAACACTGTTCTGATCATCTGCAGAAAGAATGTCTAAGTCACCACAGGTTGGGTTTCTTTTTCCTTTAGAAGCTAGTCTGTACCTTCCTGAGGCTTGAAAAGCACCATCTTTTAAGAATCAATTAAAATGCCATTAATGCTGGTGAGTGTGTTCAGTAATAAAGACAGATACAAAGTAAATATACAAAAATCAATACCATCCTTAAACACCAGCAATAAAAAGGCACAGAATATAATGGGGAAAAGATAATTACCATATTAGCAGCACAACAAAAGATAACCAGAAATAACATTAACTAGAAACACCCGGGAGAGCATATGTAGTACAGGGAGGGATTATAAAACTATCTAGAAACTTGAAAACTCTTAAAGAAATGTAAAGACGTTTACGATAAAGCTAAATAATGACCAACGGGCTATTATTCTGAAATGTAATTACACATTGAATTCAACTTCAATTAAATCTCACTCACGTAGGATTATTACTGGAAAGTGACTGTAATGGTCAACAGAAGAGCAATGAACTGCTGAGAACGGCCAAGAAAATTTCAAGCAAAAGGTGAGAAACGGAGGAAGAAGAGAAGTTTTCATCAGGGACATGGCCCCTGATACGTTGCTGTAGCACCCTACAATGGTCCTACATCCATGTGGGCAATAATAACTGGGCCAGGGGTGTGTAAAAGGAAAACATTAAGTTGGCAGGGTGGTATAATCGGAGGAAGCCTGGGAGGAGATGGAGCAGGTAGTGGATTTGGATATAATCAAAATACATTGTATATATGCATTAAATTCTCAAAAATATATACATTTTAAAAGATGTATTTTTTTCTGTTGAAGACATTTTTTTCTTTTTTTAATTTTTATTGGATATATTCTTTATTTACATTTCATTTCCCTTTTCTTGGTTCCCCTCCCCCCAAAGGTCCTACGTGTCCTTTTCCCTCCCCCTGTTCCCCCATCCACCCCTTCCCACTTCCCTGTTCTGGTATTCCCCTACACTGATGCATTGAGCCTTTCTAGAACCAGGGTCCACTCCTTCCTTCTTCTCGGACATCATTTAAAAGATGTATTTTTAATTGACAGTAGGGGATAGAGTACTGGCTGCTTTTCCAAAGGATATGGGTTTAGTTCCCAGCACCCACTTGATAGATTACAACTGTCTGCAACTCCAGGTATTCATGTGGTACATGAAATGCATGCAGGCAAAACACCAATATGCATAAAAGTAAGTAAAAATCAAGACTAAACATATTATAGGTTATATATAGAACAAAGTAGGTTCAATTAAGTAGGCTGAATGAGACCTTTCTAGCAGAAAATTTAGAGACTTCTGTAGGCAGTCTGAGAACAAGGGGTGAAAGAGAAAGACACACCTTTGCCAAGTGCATGGACATGTACACGTGGAGCAATGGTGCCCATGAAGCAATGCCCATACCTACCTGCAGTACACCCGGAGCATAGTCTGGGAAAGGCACAGGACACTACACCTCTGAACTCTTGGGCTCAGTACTTTCTCTTCCATAATGCAGTTTCTTCAACCCATGTTAACCATTAATACCATGAGTCTAACCCTCACCATGGAGAAGCGTTCTCATTTCCAGCCTGACAACACACCTCTGTCTTCTGATGCTGTCGTTGGTTTTCAGTGATTAGCATCTGCCATAGTCCTTCGACCTCGGGGGTCTACTGGTCCATTCATCTGCTGTATGTGTTCTTAATCACCCTTCCTGTCTCCACTTCCCTTTATCTTCCCTACCTCATTGTCCTTCTAACCCCAACTACATTGGCCATCTGTTCCTGTCATTCTTGTGTAAGTAAAAACCCTATACTGTGTGAAATTTAACTGTCCACCCTTAATGGCTTCACTCAAAGTTTCAGGAACAAAATCTTTGTCAATCGGTTTTAGAGGATTAAGGGAACTATGCTACACATTCCATTTGGCTTATCTTGCTCATCTCTGGGAAGACTACTCACACCTCCCCCCTCTAACCACCAGAACCCTTTGTACACTCCCCTGTTCCCACCTGCTGGCCACTTTGCACTCTGCTGATAAAACAAACTGCCTGTTGTAGATCTTTCGTGTTCCCAAACCACCACCACCAAATCAGCACAGCACTGGTACTCAGCTTGTACTTCTTTGAGTGGATTCAGCGGGTGAGAGGGGAAGAAGAAGAAGACATGGCGTTGGAGGGGATTTTAGGGTCCACCAGGAGTTGGCATAGCAAAGGGTGGGTGTGAACTAATTGGGCCCATTTATGAAATTACCAAAGAATCAATAAAAAATTTAAAAAGCAAAGTCCATTCTCCAATGAATCACAACTCTCTTTGCTTGTAGAAGCCAAGCCAGTTGTGCCCTCAAAGACTGCTTCTCTCTTCCTACATTGTTAATTTTTGAATTTTTCTTATCTATATATGTACACATCTGATATCTCTCATTAAAAATTATGTAAACACATTTCAACTTGTCCTTTCCTCTCCCAGCTGTTACTATGTATTTTCCTTCTGCCATTCAAAACTCCTCCAGTGACTTCCCCATGTTTTATTTCATCTTTCACTCTTGCCCTGTACCTTTGGAGAAAACTCATCACAATCACCAACAATGGGCCTCATGTTTCATTAAACCCTCCTCCTTCAACCCCTTCCAAGGATTCTGCTTCTCCTGTTGAAGACACCTTCTAGGTCACTGGGCACAATCTACATGCTCTCTTTAATGGCCTTTTCTTCTCAACCAAAGCTCTAAACCTAATCATTCCTTGTGATTTGATTTGAGTCAATACCATTTTCTTAAAGATTGCAACAATTTTTGCAATTTTAAATACTGTGCCTATGTTGATAATGGCCAAATCTTTATAACCTGTATAGAATAGTCTCTTGTACTCTTAAAATCTAAGCTCCTACTGGGCTCCTCCACTTGAATTCTCTCAGAACCTCATAGAATGTGACCTTATATACTTCTCTCAAAACAATGCCATTAGGCACAGTTATGAAACCAGACACTTTGGATTAATCCTTGACTCCTTTTTTCTTTACACCCTCCTATTCAATTGATGAGAAGGAATAGTCACTGAATTGTAGTTCTCAGATGAAGCAGCATTTCATCAGTTTCACTGTTATAGTTCTCTATATCTGTCTGTCTATCCATCAGTCTATCTATCATCTCTCATCTAACATCTATCTACCTAGCTATTTATCATCTACCTACCTATTTGCTTCCTATCTACCAATTATCTATCATCTATTATTTATCTGCCCACTAACCTTTTAATCATTCATTTATCTACCTATCTGTTTTTCATCTACCTATCTATCTATCTATCTATCCATCTATTTATCTATCTATCTATCATCTTTGGAGCCTCATCTCCCCTACCTTCCCCCCAACCCACTTTTCACAAAGCCCTAAGTGGAATCTGTAAAAAAAACACAGGCCACTGGTCACGCCTTTGCCTAGATTCTTTCAGTATCAAATCTTTAAAACATATCAGCACCAGCTCCAGGCTCTTCATGATGTACACCTTGTCTTTCTCTTTTACTTCATGGTGGTCTCTTCATACTATTTCTCTAAGGCAAATGGCATTCTCTAGAACACCGTGTACTTTCTCCAACTTTATTTCAAAAATATATTCAGATCTGTATCCATTTAATTTCCTGGTTTTATCACATAATATCCACCTGCCATACCAGAATACAACCTTCTTGAATTCTCCTATTGTTGATTTCATATATGTGTAGTATGTGTGTATACATAAATATATATATGTGTGTGTGTGTATATGTGTATATATATATGTATATATACATATATACATACATATATATACACATTTCAATGAAATGAAACAGCACAGAGCAGATTCCATTCCACACTACCACTGCCAAGGTGATAAATATTGTAAGATTCAGCTTCCAACAGTGTTGGAGCCCTGGCTTAGAATGCATTGCAAGAATTTCTCTCTGACCTCCCATTCACCCCTCCTCAGTTGTTTTGGGGCTTTGTCACCTGCAAACCCCCAGGCCAGGATGGAAAAGGACTGACTGTCTATAGGAAGGAATGAGAAGTTAGGCCATGCAGTGAGAGGGCTGCTGTCTCCAGAGTGAGGTTCATCTCCAGGTTCTTGGTGCGGAGACAACCGCTGACCTCTACTTATGGCATAGGTTATAGTCTATATGAGCTAACACTCTTATTGACTCTGAAGGAGTTGCTTAGCTATGAGCCATGTTCTAAGATCCCATTTCCTGCTCCCTTCCAGTCTGCAGCTTCTCCACAAGGGCCTGACTCATAAGCAATTCAACGCGGTCCGATTCCAGAAAACAGCACTGTGACATCAGGAGATAGTCCCTGCCAGGGTCCGAGTCCAACATCTTTTGACAATGGTCTTAACACTGCCCATTCCATCTTGGATAATTCTGATAAATCCTTTATCATTAAATACCACTATATGTTTTTGTTTCCAGTTTATAATACATTATACCGAGAGAGTTTATACTGTAGCTAACAAATGAGAAGAGAGGTAGACTTGATTGATCATGATGTATTTAGGCCAAATGAAAACAAAGTAGGGTTTCCAGCATGCTTTTCAAAAATGATTCCCAGTGGTTCAAATATAGCAAGAGAGGCAAATGAGTCATCATACCTCACAGTGAGGCCTCCCGCCAGCTCCTAAAACATGCACCAAAGCATACAGGCTTCACACACATTGCCAGTGCTGATTTAATTCCAGTGAAACACTATCTTTGGGACTGTAAAATCAATGTAGTTAATTTAAATCTATTGGCTTACAGATTCGTTTATCCTTATAGTAAATCACTTTCGTAATTCTATATGATCTATATTTAAACCTGAGATTATGGTTGTACATATTTAAGATCTGTTAGGCTAAAGATAATTAAATCAGGGCCTGTATTTACTTGTCTTTTTGTTTCCATTTAAATGTTTGCAAATATTGGTATCCAGGGAGATGGTTCCATCAGTAGAGCAATTGTTGCACTTGCCAAGGACCCAAGTTCAGATGTCAAGTATCTATGTAAAAGGCCAGGCCTGACAACAAATGCCTGTACTTTCCAACAGTGAGGGGACAGAGACAAGAGGATCCCTGGGTTCACTGACCAGCCAGCCTAACTGAACCGGTGAGTACCAGGCTCATTGAGAAACCTTCTCTAAAAAACACAAAAACAAAAATGGTGTGTGTGTGTGTGTGTGTGTGTGTGTGTGTGTGTAGACACAGGGGGAGATAATAGACATTGCCCTAGACATTGCTCTATGGCCTCCACACACCACACATACATACAAACATACATGCATGCATATATCATATATACATCAAAAGGGAAATTTGCGGATACTGCCTAATTTAGAAAAACAGACTTTAGAATCAGACTGACTGAGCACACAGCTCAGCTTTGCAAGCATCAGGAATGTGGACTTGTAAACCAATGCATACATTTTCTTTAACATAGCTTCTCCTGCGCGGTAGAGGGCATTGTGAAAGGTGACAAGGTAAACCCTTCAGGAGAGGGGTCAGGAACCCTTCAGTCTAGGGTTGATCATCTCAGACATATACTAGACAGAGGCTTGCTTTCTTTTCAGTTCACGGTCTTGTACATGTGTAAAATTCGGGCCTACTGAGTGTTCAACATGGTTAATGTTGGTAATGAAGATGATTACGCTGAGAAGAAAGTACCAATCAAATACACAGGGTGTCTGGGATGGTGTTCCCAAAGAAGATGGACTGAGCAGGGACATCTCTTCTGAATGGGAACAGCACCATCATATAGGCAGGAGGCCTGAGCGGAGTGAAAGAGAAAATGGGAGAGCCAGCAATAGAGCCGGTACCCACACACCCCATCTGTGCTTCCTACCTACAGTGAGCTTTATGGAGACGTGAGAGGTCTCCTTGGCCATATGCACGTGCCAACATGAGTTCCTACCCAGGTGCTCATGTTTAACCAATCATGGACCAGCAGCAAAGTCAGATCCTTCTTCCTTTTAAAATGTTCAGCTGGCTGTTTCACAGCCATGACAAAAAGCAGCAAGTGCAACCCACAGTGTTACACTAATTCCAGCTCTTTGGACTTGTATCACACTTAGAAATTTTGTGTTCACTCAAAACGACCGAGCCCAGGACCGACACTGAAACATAAGTGGCCCAATCCTGTTGATGTGGAAATTCAGCTGTAAATCCATCCTTGAGACTCGGGCCATGGTCAGTGGAATATCTCACAGACTGTTTTACCACATCTCCTTTACTTGTGTGACTATTTTCTGCCCAAGGTATGATCAAAAGAGTCTGTCTTTAAATTTCCCCAGTGAAGTCTTAGGACATCCTGTCAGATGCTAGAGAGAACCAATTTCATAAATAATGTACAGAAGGTATTTGGGAAGGAAAAAAGTAAGTAAGACAGACTGGAGGTCCGTGGCAAGCAGTAACAGCTTTAAAGCAAGACTACCAGCCCTCTATTTTCTCACCTCACCCTCTCTCCTCTCCATCTCTGGCTCTCTCTCTTCCTCCTCCCTCCCTTTCTTCCCCCTCCTTCTTTCCTCTTTCTCTTTCTTCCCCTCTTTCCCAGCGCTCTTTCCTCTTTCTCCCTCCTCCTCATAAAAGCACCCTTTTAGAATCTTTAAATCAACTGGCCAACTCATGCTACGGAGAGAATGCATAATAGCTTTATAAATTATAGTACATCAGAGTACAATTATTTTTTCTAATGACCCAAGATATCAGCAATAATTAAGCTATGCTCCATGAAAATACAGGTGCGCCTGAATGCCCAGTGACACTAGAAGAGCTGCTCTCTCCCATATTTTTACCCAAGCTTGCAACAGAGGCCAAAGAAGTTAAAAAAAAAACTAATACTACTGATAGAGAAATTCTCTGCCCAGGCTCTATAAAATATCTGTATACAGATTCTTATCTCTATAGGTGATCCAGCACCACCACTTCACAATACCCAACAGGATGAGCATGGGTGCCTGCCAACAAATGACGGGATAAAGAAAGCCTGTTACACAAACGATGACAGTTTTACTTTATTTTGATAACAGAGGGTATGTGCACGTGTGTGTGGCTGGCCACAGACCCAGAAGAGGAAGCCAAATGTGCTGGAACTGGAAAGGACAAGTGCTCTTAGTCATCGAACCTGCTCTCTAATCCCAATCAGCTGATTTTTGGGGTTTTTTTTTTGTTTTGTTTTTGTTTTGTTTTGTTTTGTTTTTTTTTTGTATCAGCATAAATGTTAAATGACAGTCATCAAGATGTCCCAGCTGGCAAAATCCCTTGTAGCCAAGCATAATAACATGATATTGATCTCTATACCACACATGAAAGAAGGAGAAGATGGACTCCCACAGTTTGTTCTCTGACCTCCACGTGTGTGCCATGGCTTGCTCATGTGTGTATATACACATGGAAGGATTTAGATGATAGAATTTCGACAAAAGACTGGTATTCCTTGAGGTTCCACAACAGAGCTGAGCTGTCACCAAAGGAAGACCTTATTTATAGAATCAATGCTCCTTACCCCCCCCAAAAGTGAGAGGCTATGGAATTGAACACTACGGGGTGCCAGGTTTAAGTTGACCCAACTACCCTCCAGGATGCAATCTCATAATACAAAAGGCCCTTCCATGCGGCTCAGGTATGATGGGCACAGAGGGCAACCACACTATAGTATTGTATGATTTTACTGACAATGAAGACTAATTCAGGTGACAACGACAATGTTGGCAGATTTCATCAGAAATCACAGTAAACATCATCCTGTGAATCATGAATGTCTTCCATTCAGAAAATCACTGAGCAGAGGTTTGGCTTTTGTTTTGGTTTTTTTCTTTTGTTTGGTTGTTTGGTTGTTTGGTTGTTTGGTTGGTTGTTTGGTTGGTTGTTTCGTTGGTTGGTTGGTTGGTTGGTTGGTTGGTTGGTTGGTTGGTTGTTTGGTTGGGTTGTTGGTTGGTTTTGTTTTTCCTTTAGCGGTCTCATGGAAAATGTCTCTGAAGGCCAAGTGAACAAAGTGCCTAAGAAGAAGATGCAAGGTTTCTCTCATTCAGGAGTTTCTCTTCCTTATGAACATAGAACTCTCTGGCCACCTCTAACCTCCAGTCTTACCTCAGCCCCTTCTCACCTCCTTCATCTTTTGACCCTCGTTTGTCTTCGGGCCCTGAGTAATTGAATGTCTGTATGCTTTTTGTTAGAACCCACAAATCAAGGAGCTGACACCAGAAACAAGTCAGCACACGACTTCCTTCAAAGAAATATCTTTTCACAAAAACGGTGCAAATCTAAAGCCACCTGCACTACACACTTAGCGACACAGTTGATTTAAATTCTAGTGAAACCATCATTTCTCACTGTAACCTGGAGCCGTCCTTTGAACACTGACGTTTGTGCAGTTCACACGCTCCAGGATTTATCTCCATGTGCCCATCCATACGTGATGAATGTATTGTGAAAAAGTACTTAGCCTTCAAGGAACAGAGAGAAGTGAGGGACACATACCAGCAAGTGGGAAGTGATGGTTGAAGTGAAGGTGGGAAAGTCCCCAGAAAAAAAGATCTGGCATGAGAAGCTTCAGACAGGAAACAGCCAATGAGAACGAGCCACTTTGAATGCATGAGAGGTATCAGGGAGGGGCTGCCTACATAGTTAATCCAGACAGCCCAACCTTATCCCATGGTAGAATGCCAAGGAAGATGTGGCATGATTAAGATCAGCTACAAGAATGAGGGGAGGCTTCATTGTAGCATGTAGAGATGGAACAGAGCACATGGCCACAGGTGAGAGCTAGCTATCCTCACAGTCCTCGCAGACCTCCCAGAAGGTGGTGCAAGACTAATTCCAGAGTCAGTCACCAGCAAGGTCCCGCTCTTGGATTCAATGGGGCTAAGTCAGCAGATGGACTCCTGAATTATTATAGGCTAGGATAAAGAAAGGCTAATGTGTGGCCTCTCTATCTCCTACTACATACCAGCCCCATGCAGAATCCCAGAGGCATTATCATCTCACAGAAAAGATTCCTCTTAACCAAACTGTGATCAATGTGTAACAATACAGGGGATGCTACTGAAATCCCTCCAAGATCATGTCAAATTTAGCTTTTCCCTCACTGTCCTCTAGAGGCTTAAGAAACAGTGAGAGCCTATGGGTTACATCATCCTTTGCAATCATGGATGGACACGGGACATAAATCATTCAAATGATACAGGAGAGGTTGTCTCTGTACACGCACGCATCAAGAAAGTCATTTTCACTTCTGATTAAACAGAAAATATTGCTGTAGCTTTTCCTCCCCTCCTGGTTTGATGACTTGGCTATAGTCCCAAAAGCCCATGTTGAAAACTAGAGAAAAGCTTAGGCATTAAAACATGCATGGTCAACATGGGAAAAGAAAAATGAAATTACATAGATATTTGACAGCATCGCTGAACCGATATCCAACATCTTATGGTATGAGGAGCAAGGAAGGCAACAGATACTGTAACAGAAGAGTTATCTATCCACTTAGATCATCCTCCTACCTAGTGATCACAGAATTCAATACTTGCAGCATCAGAGCATTTCTAAAATGAAATATACTGGCTCAAAAGCAGACATGGGCATCTGGGCTCAAATCTTGGCTGTATTGATTATTAGTTATGTGAACTTAAACAAGTTTCTCAAAGACTTTTTGTTTGTATCACCACTGACCATAGGGGTTATAGTGGAACCTAAGAGGGGCCAGCTGTTATTGAAAGAGAATGTGGTTAATTGCTTGATGTAACTGAACAAACATATCTTTCAGAAACCCATCACTCTGCACAATGAATCTACACCAGTAATTGTTTGGATGACCTAATAAACATACATGGAACTGTGTCTGGAATATAGTGACTGACCAGTCGAGGCTGGGACTTAACAATGATGCATGGAAGAAAGTCAAGAGAGTCAGAAAATGACCTACTGCTGCTGATCCTTCTTACTCCACATGTAGGCTCCTGAACTGTCTTTCTAGTCCATTCTACCTCTGGCCTTCCCGTTTTGTATTACATGATTAATTGTCCTATGTTGTAATCTAATTCACATATACATTTTAAAATAGAGAAGAATAAAAAATATATATTGACTAGTTATCACCAACAGACTCATCAAACCAGGATTACCTTTCAAAAAGCAAATAAACCATTGAAGGCACTTACAACCTACGGCCTCACAGGCAGAATCTCATTATGATCTTCCAGCATTTCCAACAGACGCAGGAAGGTAATTTGACCTTCACAGCATGGACTTGTGGCCCCCACATCAATAATCCTGTGTGCCCTGATGCAGCTGGGAAATAGGATACTCGCAGGCTTGTTTATAGTTAGAGCTTAACATACTCAGTTTATGAGGAAAGTAGTGTTCAGTTGCCAATACAAAGCACCTTGTCTCATCTATTTTATTCATGGGCTTAATGGCCCATGAAAGGGGCTTATTTACATTCCCGTTCTGTTATTTGACTGCTAACAAACCCCTCTCTCCATGCCCAGCAAGAATGTATCCCAATGCCTGTCCACTACAAAGAAATTATTCAGTCAGCAAGAATTGGTGACATTTCCATTTCCAGCAAAAGGACTGATTAAGGTAACTGCCGATGATCACTCAGTCAAATTGGGTACAACAGAATAAGCCCACCTCTGATGGCTACTGGAGTCTGCAAGAAGAGAGAGGAAACTTGATGGAATAGCAGAGAGGCGGGGCCGAAAGCCAGAGATAAGCATGGTCATCATTTGAAATGAACACCCTGGAGCTATTTAACAGGTGTAAGTAACTGTTGGCAAAAGGGATAAATGGCCCAGATTTTTCCAAAATGGGGGAAAAAAAGTCCATATATAAAATTGATACATTTATGGAACTGTGCATACATTAGTGAAACTGTGTTTTCATATTCCATCTGCACACCAGAAAGGACAGGTAGATAAGGGAAGATGCCTTTATTGTATACATACATTCATCCATACATACATGCATAGTGTGTATGTATGTATATATAGAAAGAGAAAGAGATGATACGTACACATATGTATATTTAAGATAACTTAAATATACATATCCATAAGCCTGCACTGACATTTCCAGAACAATTTGTATAGTGTGGGATAATATTAGTAGATTGGCCATTCTTGAGAGCACATGGAAGAAGCCTAAATAAACATTCTATAAAACTGGCTGTCCAGTAAGTGGGCCACCAGACACACACGACTAAATTTACATTTCAATTAATGAATATTAGATGAAGTAAAAGAAAAAAATCATCTCCTGACAGTAGCCAAATTTTATTATTGCATCTCAATGTTGAAAATGCATTAGTTTTCAGAAACACATCTCTCACCTGGCCTTCCCAGGGCTCTCTCCCCAGCTGCTGATGAAAGTTAGCTCATATCAAAAGTAAAAACAAGGTCACAAGTCACCGCAAGTGAGAAGAAACAAGGCCTGCACAATGCCAATGCCAACAGATATCTAACATGGGTGGGGAACTTCCCAAGGCCCCAAGCCCCATACCTAGCTAAAGAGCACCAGTCAATTAATGTCTGATGAGAGAAGAATTAATCTTCCCCAGGGATGAACCCCCTGAGAGTTTAGCCTATCCCACTTCCAAGCAGTCAGTCCCAAACACACACACTTGTGAACAACTAAATAGACTCAGCAGGCAGCTTACTCTTGCTCCCCCTCCCCCTCCCCTTCCCTCCCTCTCCTCCCCCTTCTCCCCACTCTGTCTTTCTTTCTCTCTCCTCCCTCTCTGTGTGAGGGTGCATGTGTGTGCATGTATGTGTGTGTGTATGTGTGTGTGTGTGTGTGTGTGTGTGTGTGTGTGTGAGAGAGAGAGAGAGAGAGAGAGAGAGAGAGAGAGAGACGCCATGGATTTGAGAAGGATTAAGGAAGAGACATTCGAGGAGTTGGAAGGGAGAAAGGGAAGGTTAGAAATTATGTAAATGTGGGATTCATGTATGAAAGTCTTCAAGAAACATTTTTAAAAAGGCAACCAATAAAAAAATGTTTTGAGCCAGGCATGGTGGCACACGCCTGTAATCCCAGCATTTGGGAGGCAGAGGCAGGTAGATTTCTGAGTTCGAGGCCAGCCTGGTCTACAGAGTGAGTTCCAGGACAGCCAGGGCTACACAGAGAAACCCTGTCTCGAAAAACCAAAATAAATAAATAAATAAATAAATAAATAAAATGTTTTAAAACAGTAACAAAAAAGAAAACTAGTATGGACAGCTTCAGCTGCCCAAATACTTCTCCCAATCAGATACCAGCATACACTGCCTGGGAGCTATTGAAAGAGGACTGGTTAGTCTTTCCATGATGGAGTTCCTAGTTAGCATGTGGGTTTTAGAATTTAGGAGCGACTGGGTTCAACCTGAAGGACTCCCAAGATTCTTCATGACAAAATTTGCCAACTTAGAATTAAATAGTATCATAAGTGAATATTCTGGGGTGAGAATAAGGAAGTAATGTACAGCAGAAGGGGGAACTGACTGAGTGTGGGGGGTGGGAACCAGACAAGGAGGGGAAAGCACTGAAAAACAGTGTGTTTACAGAAAAGTGAGGCAAGACGACAAGCTCTCGAAACCCTCCCCATGTGAGGTCCTTCCTCCAGCAAGGCTGCACCTCCAAACAGTCCCAAATGGCTTCATAACTGGGAACCAAGGGTTCCAATATGTTACCATAAGGAGACCCTTGTTCATCCAAACCACTACATACAAAGACCATAGACACTAGGCACAATCAGCGCAGAGTGGAACCAGACTATCAACAAATAAATGGGGAGAGCACGCACGTGAATGAGAGAGAGAGAGAGAGAGAGAGAGAGAGAGAGAGAGAGAGAGAGAGAGAAAGTTGTAGAGGCTGGAGAATTCAGTCAGTGTTTAAGATCACTGGATGCTCTTCCAGAGGAGCTATATTCAATTCACAGCACCTACATGGTAACTTGCAATCATCTTTAACTCTAGATCCAGAGGACACCATACCCTCTTCTGGTCCCCGTGGCACCAAGAATGCACATGGTACACTGATATATAAGCAGATAAAAAAATCTCATACGTAGAACAAAACTAAAGAAAATATAGTACTCAAACACAGTAAAATTTGATTCAGCTGTAGAGGAGAATGAAATCATGGCATCTGTAGGAATACGCATGGAGCTTGAGATAATTATGCTAAGAAAACAAACTGTTCTCAGAATGATAGATATCACATTCTTTTTTGTATACAGGATCTAGATGTGTGTGTGTGTGTGTGTGTGTGTGTGTGCGTGTGTGTGTGTGTGTTTATAGGGCATATAATGGAGGGGGTGCTATGAGAAAGGAGGAAGAGATCTAGTGGGAAAGAGGGAATAGAGCAGAGGATACTTGAAAGCACAAGAGGGAACTGAGTAGGGGGAGGAAAAGGACCAGATAAAGAGAAGAAACAAAAGATGGCCATAGGGAAGATGGATGAAAAAGTATAAAGTAGAACATCCTTATATGAAAAAGCCATAACAGAACCCAATGTTTTTATATGTTACCTTTAAATTATATATATATATATATATATATATATATATATATATATATATATACCATTTATTCAACTGTACCTGTTGATGTATCTACTAAGAGGAATGATGGACAAGAGGCATAATTAAAGCTAGAAATACACCCAAACATTGCTACTTGTCAAACCCATGGCTTGGTTGAAATGACTGAGTTTTACTTTCATTCTCCAAATAAACAAATATTGCTACCATTATCAGAACAAACTGAAATGAGTGCCAGGTCCAGCCCGGACCTCAGTGAACCAGCAACTAGTTTCAAGAGCTCCTGTTCTTGCAAGACCACCAGAAGGTTTAAACTACATCTATGAGGCCAAGTAAGTAAGAGATAAATATGCTCAAAGAAAATTACAAAAAAAAAAAAAAAAAAACAGAATTTGACACCTGTAATCTTAGCACCTGGGAAGTGGGAAAGGGGGCGTCTGGGGTCCCCATGTAGCTTAGGATATACAGTGAATTGGAATCTAGCCTGAATTTCACAAGACCTTGTCTTGAAAGAGAGAGAGAGAGAGAGAGAGAGAGAGAGAGAGAGAGAGAGAGAAAGGAAGGAAGGAAGGAAGGAAGGAAGGAAGGAAGGAAGGAAGAAGAAAAAAAGAAAAGAAAAGAAAAGAAAAAAGAAAGAAAGTCAAAAATAAGAGTTTCTGAAATGAACTGCATGAGTGCACACTATAGTCATTAACACTGAGCTATCAAAAGAATAATAGCACGGCCTCAGATATATCACCTCCTTCTCTGTATAGATTTTTTTCCTTCTCATAGTACCCTTTCCATTTTATGCCCTATAAACACACACACACACACACACACACACACACACACACACACACACATACAGCTAGGACAGAACTCCAATCCCCCTGAGTTTCTGCTCAAAGGAGGCAGCCCAGCCCTGACATTTCATCTGTTAACAATCCTCTATGCAAACAAAAGGTCAAATGCCTCCTGGAGCAGTGCAGACCTCGGAACCACGGAGATGCATTCCATCCTTCCTGGCTATCCACAGCTCCCTGACCCAGGCCGCCAGAGCAGCGACAGCTTTCCCACACCAGAAGCCCTTTCACCAAGACTCTCCTGCTGACCCCTAAAGAAACATCTAATGGGATATTAAAGTTCAATTCACAAGCTAACATCTAGCACACAGGGTACCACTTTCACAGTGCGTGTGCACCTGTCATCTAATACATCCTGATGAGACCCATCACTTCATTTACTTTGGAACTGGCACTCTTTCAAGTACCTATTCAGCAGGTCATTCCAAAAAAAAAGTCTTGCTGAGCATGTGGAAATCTCAAGATCTTCAATCTTATTTTCAGTTATAATGTACCTGCCATCAAAATAAAAGCGCTTAATGGTTTTTCCATTTCTTTTCTGTTAGAGAAATGGATGAATGGAGAGGGAAAGATGGAGCTAATATAGAAGGTGATTCTTGCTCTAATTTGAAGCAGATATTCTTTTGTTCTTCTTATCCAACCCATCCCTGCCTTCTTCTCAAGCCTCCCTTTGAGAGCATGAGCCTGAATCCAGATCACTTCAGGAAAAACAACAACAAGAAGTTTGGAAAGTCGAGGTAACATTAGTGAACTCATCATACCTTAATGAACCCACGGGGACTCAGGGCTCAGTAAGGTTTATGGGCACCTTTGAGTAGCCACAGTGATAGTGGAGGTGAAGGAAGGGGAGAGGGAAGGAGAAGAAGAGAAGGGAGAGCGGGAAGGGGGGCAGAGGTGACGAAGGGGGGAAGGTGATAGTGGTCTTGGTGATTAATGTTGTTGATGGCAGATGGTGATAAAGCCTGTGAGATGGAGTTTGTACATGTCATAAACCCGGGACACACAAACCAAGCTTCTTAAACAAATGGCAAATTCACTGAAAAGATATACATCAAAAAGAGACAGTGCAGACTTTGTGAAGCTTAAATTCACTCGGTATATGTGTTTCGATGATTCTTAAATTTCCCAGCAGTAGAGGGCAACACCCTGGCCTTCCTTTCCAGTGAAGGATGATGAGAGTTAATGAAAACAAGTCAGTCTAGACATGGTGCTTACAGGTAACGAGGACTCTGGCTATAACCACATTTTTTTTTAATTTTCACCATAGGTAGAAAATCTGTGCACTTCTGTGCTTGGTGTCAGAAATTTTAAAGCCCACACTTAGGAATAAGATCAGAAAATGAGGAAGGAGCATGAACTGGTATGGGTAACTCTGATTTATCTAGCAACAGGACATGGGCAGAGGTAAGGGTCTATTTCCATTAAGTCTCAATAATCCATGAGAGAGGGAATGTAAAACCAAAGTATGTAAACATCTCTGGGAATCTCCTAAATAAAAAGTAAAACCTTGAGAGCATTTTAGATGAGGAGAAATAAAAAATGATCCAGTTTATGTTATTTTAAAATAGCTCATTGAAGACACAATTTCTCAAGAAATAGTGCAACCAGGATGAAATGTAATATTATGTACATTGGCCAAAAGATCAATAAGGCAAGAGTATAAATGTGAATAAGTACAAGTTCAAGAAGAAAGGAACAGAGAGGCTGTGGAATGGTGCATATGACGACACAGGATAGACAAGCATGGGGAGGGGTGAATGGCCAGAGCAGAACTGGATTGGTGCAGTTTTTGCAGATTCCTGAGGAAGTACATGGTTAAGCAAGTGCTTTGTGAATCCCAGATATTTCCTTCATCAGTGGGTTCTACCTGCATTTAGTGTCCTTTGAAATGACAATATTAATTGCATCTTTTTTATGGAGTCATTTATCTAAAGACCACATGTTTGCCAAATGTTTTATAGCTCTGAATTGATCAGATTTCTCTGGCCCAAATGCATTCTGCCTGAAGGAAGAAACTACTCTCTAAGCACAAAGGCCAGAAATGGTTGAAAGGAGTATTCTCAACCCTGGGGACATACTAGAATCATAGCAGAAGGTTTGAAAATACAACACAGATGGTTACAGTAGCACACCTGTACCAGCTATAGGCATCCTAAACTGCATCTTGTGCAACATCAAAAGAAAGCAGGAAGTTGGGGAGGTTAGGAATTAGAAGCTGTGAGAAAAATTCTCCTTAAGAGTCTCAGCCGTCTAGTTCCTTGAGAGGTGCTGAGGTGCTGTGATTCTGGGAAAGGCAGAGCATAGGGGTTCATACTGCTACTGACATCCCCAAGGAGAGAGGCAAGTAGATTCCAATGCCAGATTCCAAAGGGTGCTGTTAAGGAGACTTCCTGTGGCCATGTATCCCTTCCTTCTGCCAACTTGGATATTTGCTTCTCTGTAACTTACTGCAGTTACATTGAACGGGTTACCTGGGTTACCTGGAAGGGAAGCTAGGAATGGGAAGGTGGTGAGAGAAGAACAAGACCAAGACAACAGTTGCTGATCAAGGTCCCAAGGTTTAATGGAGGACTCAGAATTTAAAGTTTCAGGGGAGACTCCTCCCCCAAATCCCAAGGTCTGTTCAGGAGAACTGGTTTGACTCCTAAGCAGGCGTTGGCTCCACTACTCAGGAAGCTGAGTGGGTTACCTGCTTAAGGTTCCTCAGAAAACTGGACATGATACTTCCGGAGGACCTAGCCATACCACTCCTGGGCATATACCCAGAAGATTCCCCAGCATGCAATAAGGATACATGCTCCACTATGTTCATAGCAGCCTTATTTATAATAACCAGAAGCTGGAAAGAACCCAGATGTCCCTCAACGGAGGAATGGATACAAAAAATGTGGTACATATACACAATGGAGTACTACTCAGCCATTAGAAGCAATGAATTCATGAAATTCTTAGAGAAATGGATGGAGCTGGAGAACATCATACTAAGTGAGGTAACCCAGTCTCAAAAGAATACCCATGGTATGCAGTCACTGATAAGTGGATATTAGCCTAGAATCTTGGAACACCAAAGACACAATTCACATACCAAATGATGTCTGACAAGAAGAAAGGAGTGGACACTGGTGCTGGAAAGGATCAAAGCATCAGTGTAGGGGAATACAAGAACAGGGAAGAGGGAAGGGGTGGAAGAGGGAGCAGGGTGAGGGAAAAGGGCATGTGGGACCTTTGTGGGGTGGGGAACCAGAAAAAGGGAAATGAATTGTAAATATAGAATATATCCAATTTTTAAAAAAAAAAAAGAATTTGTAGATCTGGAGAAACAATGAGCTTCACCTTGGTCTGAGCGCTCTACCCTAGGCAGGAGGGATTATGGCTAACACAGGTCTGGAATTCCCACTCAAGGGCTGGGAGGGGAAGGCACACTTCTTTCCCTCACTAACGCTTTGCAGCTGCTGGCAGAAGTGGGGATGTGTTTCCTTAGTAGTCACTAGGGCATCACAGGATGCAGCAGTGATGGCTCTTTGCTTGGTGGGAGTTTGCAGACTAGGTAGAAAATCAGAAGTACATGGGGAAACAACCAACTCCTGCTTTTGGGGGGTTATTGGGGGAACACTGCTCTGAGATTTACATTTAAAAAAAAAGATGTCTTGTAAGTCTGACAACAGTTCTGATTTCCAGGTTTGATTTGATTATCACTTTTGAAACACTAAATGAGGGGCTGGAGAAGTGGCTTAGCAGTTAAGAACACCTGCTGCTCCTGCAGAGGACATAAGTTCTCAGCGCCCACACCAGGTGGTTGCAATAACATATAACTCCTGCTCTAGGGTAGCTGGCATCCCCTTCTGGCCACTGCAGGCAGTGTATACGTGTGACATGTCATATGACATAATACACATTTTGAAAAAGAAGTACAATTTGTCTCCCAAATCCTTAAAACAAATGGTGATCCTAAGACTTCCTCCTGCCTATTGCTTTCATTCTCACTGGGAAAGAAATGTGTTGCCCTCAAATTGCTCCATTTTTCCTAAGAATGCCTAATTATCCTTAAAAGGACACTGGAAAAGGCACATTATAGTCTACCAGGAGGAAATGGACCAAGAGAAAATTTTATGTTTGGGGTGGGGGGGGAGGGGGAAGAGGGCTGGCAGGGGTACAGGCATCTGTACTGAAAACAAATTTTCGAAAAATACAATTATTTACAGCACGTGCTTTTGAGATTTAGAAAGACTCATGCCTATTCTTAGCTGTGTAACCTTGGACGAGACGCTTAATCTCTGTAAGTTCAGGTTTCTCATCTGTAAAATATATGCAGTAGGATATATATGCAGTAGGTGAGCCTGTGACAATGTGACAGTAAATGCCAAATCCTCGGCATGATGTGTCATGCCAAGTGAAGCCAGCACTTGTCCATTCAACAGAGATTTAACAAGTACACAGAATATATGGGGTACTGGTGCAGGGTAGAGACAATCAACACAAACTGAAATAACCCCTGCCCTCCGACAGGCAACTATCGATTTGATTGTGAATTGTAAATTAGATAGTAATGGATATAATGGAGATTCTGAGAGCAAAGAAGGGAAGCCAGGGAGTTGGAAGGATGTGCAGCTTTGGATAGAGCCATCAGAAAGACTGCACAGATAGCTGACATGTGAATAAACGCGGAAGACAAGCGGCAATGAGCCATACGGGAGAGAAAGTCATTGCCAAGGCCCAGAGGGAGAGGCTGCCCGGCATGTTTGCAGATCAGCAAGGAGGCCAGTGTGTCAAAGCTAAGTACAAGGACGTTGGGTTCAGAGGAAGTCCAGAGCTGACTGGGAAGGATCTTCATAGGTTGATTCCACAGACTGAACTGGGCATAGCATGCTTTATATTGTCATGCAGTTTTATCAATATAGACACTGGAGCATGGAGAGGCGGGTGCAGGAACAGGACAACAAAGAGGTCATTTCATAGTTTAGGAGCTGGTCAGACCAATTCCAGATCATTTTGAAGGCTGAGATCAGAGGATGTGCTGATGAATTAAATTATAACATGAAGAAATAGAATCAGAAATGACTGCAGGTTTTCAGCCTAGGTAATGGGGATCATTGCTTTTAATTGTAGAAAAGTTGAAGGAGAAGTAGGTTGGAGGATAGAGGAGTAGCTTGAACTCCATTTGGGACATGATCTGCACACATGTTCTTAAAATATTAAGTGTAGATACAAACTAACCAGTAAAACACATGCCGAGGTCAGGTCTAGACTTCTAAATGTGGACATAATCTGTTCATAGATACTATTTAGTACCAGAACACGCTACGAGGTCATTAAGAGAACTCTAAGCAGAAATAGAAGCCCATGAAGAGAGTTCTGGGACTCTTCAAACTTTATGCATCAGGGAAGTGAAGAGAATAGAGAAAAGGAGAGTGAGAAGAATTGGCCAAGGAAGGAATACATAGGGGTGAAAAATGGGAAGATGAGATGGGAGAAAGGGAAGAGCAAGGGAGCGAAGGAGAAGAACGCATGATTGTGAGGATGTAGGTGGACAGGTAGATGATAGATTAGATGTATATGTAAGTATAGATCACAGATAAATAGAAAGTGATCATGTGCAAAGGATAAATTCAAAATGATAAAGAATGATGTATATAAGTATGATATACAGACAAAGGTAAGGATATGGATGATAGATGATAGATAGATAGATAGATAGATAGATAGATAGATAGATAGATAGATAGATGATAGATAGATAGATAGATAGATAGATAGATGGATAGATAGATAGATACATGCATACATATATACATACATGGGATAATGAAAGATACACTGATGAGAGATGATGATTGCGAAATAGATGATAGATTTTAAGCTTCCTAAGGATTAAATCCATTCATTCGTGCACACATCTATATACCTACTCATCATCAGTTACTATCAGCCTGATTCAAACCCAGATTCTTTTTCTTCCCAGCCCTGTGACCATGGGCATTTAGCCTACTTGCTGAGTCTCTGTTGTCTTAACTATGAAATGAGAAGAATAATACCAACTTTATAAGACTGTAATAATAAAATGAGACATTTTTATACAAAGCACAGGAGGGCTTGTTATAGTGAAAGTTCAATAAAGAATAGCAATGATCCTTTAATCATCATTCATCAAGTCCAGTTTAAATACCTATAATGGACATTCAGGATCAGACAGATAAGGGGATTCACCTCTCTTGGGTGAACTACATGGGTGTGTAGCAATTTGAAACATACTGTTATAAATCACTCTACGCGTTAATAATAAGTTCTTTGGGGCCTTATTGAAAGCACTTCTTTGTGTTCATATTCCTGTAAATAAGCAAAGACTGTGCGGTGGGGCAAGTTGACCCTCTAATTAGCAGCCATTCAACTTGATTTGCTGCGCTGACTACCTTGACCAGAAGGACTGTTAATCTAAAAGTCTGCTGGACTCTCCTTATGCCATCCATGGTCACAGAGCACTCCATTGATCCCTCGAGAAAACTGAAGGCTCCATAAGAAGCATCTATTCCTGAAAGCACAGCTGTTTCCGTGACACTGGCCTCTGCTATAACAAGCCCCTGTATACTTTAGAACAGCAGTTTTCAACCAGTGGGCTGCAAGCCTTTGGGAGTCAAATGGCCCTTTCACAGGGATCACCTAAGACCATCGGAAAACACAGAGAGTCATATTCAATTTACAACAGGAGCAACTGAATGAAGCGCAAGTAAAAGTAGTCATGAAGTGGCGATGAAAATAATTTTATGGTTGGTGGTCACCACAGCATGAGGACCTCTATTAAAGGGTTACAGCAATAGGAAGGTTGAAAACCATTGCTCTAGATGGCCCTGCAACTATTTCTCCTTCAGTCAGAAGGAAGCATTCCCCCCTGGAGTCCTAACAGAGGGGGAAAGGCAATTACAAACCTAGATTTGCACTCTTCTAATGATGAGTATCTCCTTGACAATCACAATTCAAACCTGGGTAGAGAAAAAGGCCGTCAGCCAGCTGACTAGTAAAAATGTCACCAATTCAGGTATGGAAGGGAGGACTAGCAGAAAAGATAGTACAGGCAAACAGTTCACAGACCATGGACCCAACAAAAGCTCACTGAGGAGAGTAACCTTTTCTTCCTGGATTATATGGTATCTTCAGCAAGTACGAGAAGACACAGAGCTGACACTGAACTGTTTCATCCTTTCATTCATAAATGAAATAATGACATTCAGAGATAAAAACAAAATTTGTGACATTAATTTTAAGAACTAAGTAACCATCTTTTTTTATAAGACAGCTTCCTAAAAAGTATTTGTTACTTTTAGCTCAGTAGTAGAGCACATGCCCAGAATGTCCAAAGGCCTGGATATTATCTATGGCACTGGGGATATTTTCTTGTAGACAATTTGTTGGAGCCATTCCTGTGTAATTCCATACTACCCTAGGGAAACGCTTAGTCATTGCTAGTGTGCAAATTAAAATAGCTCTAAGACCTACCAGGATAAAAGAAAGGCTGAGGTAAAGGCCACATGTAGTCATTTGCTTACTGCAGCATGATAAGCCAGTGATCAAATAGATCAGGCATGTCTCCGGTGAATGAGCAGATGGGTGTCCTGTAGGGTGAGAAAGGGTCAGGCATTGCCTTCATTAAAATTTCCATGGTAACCAGGCAAAGGTTACCATGTCCTTCTCAGGCAAAGGCCTGCAACTCAGGAGGACTCACATTGCCCATACCCTACGCATGAAGATATGAAGACATAAAGGGGTTTGCTTGTTCTCTGGGCATGTGTACGTATGTAGGTGCATACACTGTTTATGGCATGCACATGTGTATACAGGTGTGCTCAGTTATGTAGGCATATATAGCTATCACAGGACAACAGTGGGAGATTTTTCCCCCACTCACCTCTAAAGGTCACTATGGAGTCATTAGTGAAAGTCACAGCATTACATAATCCTTTATTCTCCATATATGAAATATTAAGTACCTTGGTTTCCAACCAGGGTCATCTTTTTCCAAGCAAGGGTAATTTTGCCTCCTAGGAAATGTGACAATGTCGGAAGACATTTTTGATTGTCACCACTGTGATAGGAGATGTGGCAGGAAAGCCCAAGGGGAGAGAAAGCTTGCTGCTAGGACTAGGAGTTCATTTCATGTCTCATGGCATTAATTGGGGTCAGCCCAAACACATACACCCTAATGATTCAAGGCAAATGGTTCATTCTTTTGGTAGCATAATTACTATCAACGTTTGCAAATAAGCCTATCACCACTCTGAGACTTGCCCCTCACATCTCCCAGGCAACTGGCTATGCACAGGAACAAGGGAAAACATAGCATATCCATAATGCAATCTGTGCTCATTCATGGCGTAGCAACTCAGGTTCCATCTATATACAGGTGCTCCTCTGAAGGCATGAGATTACAATTACAATAATAGCACCTTCATCTGATGTGTCTTCCCCAGGATGTGCTGTGATTATGAAAATAAGTTGAATTTTAAGCCTAACATAAAAGAACTACTTGAGGCACTAAAGTTGTCTGAGAGAAAGAGTGAATAATTACCCACAAGTCTACAAGCCATAATGAATTGATCAGACACTCAAATATCATACTCTTAGATGAACATGAAAGACATGTGCAAGGTTAAGAAACTCTCCTCACATGTATACCCCAGCTCCTGAACCAGTCCCACCAATCCAAGCTGATATTCCATGTTGAGCTGAGTGTGCTCAACCACATTTAAGATCTGCTATAATAGGAGGTGTGCAAACCCACACTTACCTCTGTCCCATGGCAGTAGCTCATTAAGATGCAGTTAAAGATGAGCCCTAACTCTTGACTCACTATAGAAGCATCTGTACTTTGGATGGCCTTTTGAAGACTGTCCATAAATTTTGTTGTTGCTGTTTGTTAGAACTATGTTTCCTTTCACCCTCTCAGACAGTCCATCCTTCCCAGGATGGGTTTCTGGGTGCTCATCACAAGGGTGAATCAGTTCCAGCAGCTCCATAGTTAACTGCTGCCCAGTGTACCATCTGGCTTATTCACAGAAACTGATAGTTTTCCTGAGCTTCTTGTAGGGGTATCCCTTCTAAGGAGGCAGAGGCCATGAAAGGAGTATGTTCCAAGCCCTACACAAGGATATCTTTTCTGCATGAATCTATTTGCCAAGGCAGGAAAAGTGGAGAGAGAGAAGGAGGAGTGGATCCCTCCAGGCACTGTAGATCAGAGGGATGAAGCCAAGGAAGGATGAGCAAGGAGGACAATGCAGTTTAGATAAGGAGAAGGTTCAATAGGTAAACCAGGCCACCCTGATCTAGACAATGAGGGGTTTCTGCTTTCAAAAACTCTCCTGGCATCTTCTGGCCACCTCTTAAAATCTACCCTCCAAAAAGTAAAAGGTAATAAAAACAACAACAAAGCTTCCTTTCTTGATGCTTTAGAGAACTAACCATCCCAGACTGCACCCACTGCAGCTATTGCTTCATCAGATGATACAGGGATTCAATAGGTCTCATACCTCTGAGCTGATCTGGGCATGTGTGGTTTGCACACCTCAGCTTTTTATATGGCATGATCTGAAAGCTTGGTCAGTTGAGTTGAAATGGTGGAGTAATGTCATAGTAATGTCATATTAGAGTCTAGGTTTAATATGTATTATATAAAGTAATTGTTAACCTCTGTTAAGCACTTATGAAGTGGGAGGAAACATCTTAGGAACTAATCTGCTGGCACATCATCTTGTTCTTTCAACATTTATTGATCTGCAACTGTAGAAGATTGATGCTAGGATCTCCAGTTTGTACTGGTATTAGCTCAAGCTCAGATATTCATCTGCAGTCAAGTGGTATATGTAAATGGCAGAGAAAGATTCAAAATGGGCATTCCACCCTTGAAGTCCAAATTCTTACCCTTCAGGATCTATATACAAGAGACATCCTGCAGAAAGAAGTAACATGAAGAGAAGGGTTTAAGGTCTATAGAAAGTGAATGTGGCAAGAAAATACTAGGCTCACTAAACCTGAAACCTGGAGTGATGCCTGCAAAGACAGATCCTGGAAGAACCAAGAACCAGCCACAAGCCTGTCACTCAGGAAAGTTGTCACACCTCCCAAGTTCCCATGTCTCACAGAAGCGGGCCTTGATCAGCCTGGAGCTCTCACTGCTTCTCACCCACTTCGCTGAATGATCTAAACTACTGTCTTTGTGATGAGTTTGCTTTGCATATGGTAGAGTATTTACAGCATCCCTGTTCTCCTTGACCATCAGATGCCTGATGCAGCCCTTTTCTCTCCTGAGCTTGTGACAGCCCAAAACATCTCCAGATACATCTCCTCCCTGGCAATCTCTCCTCTCATCGGACAAGAAAGAATAACCACAAAGTCTCCTCTTTTCTGCTCTTGCTGTACTCTGCTTCAACTGGTCAACAATGTAACCCTTGTTGTTTTTACCTGTCAAGGAATATTCCTCTATTCTTACTCCACTGCATCCTCCTGGCTAGGAGGCAGTCTTGCAGTGTGGCCACACCTACTCAGTGCCTGGGTAGGTCTATATTCCCTGTGCACCCTATATTCTGATGAGCATCCCTTGCACATCCATAGGGATAGAAATGCTGTTTTGGAACCACCTTCACCTTATAACTAAAGGGCCTGAGCCAGATTAACATACACTGGGAGCTCAGAGGAGCAATTACAATCACTTGCATTGCAAAGGGCATGAACGGGAGGCTAAGAAAGGTTAAGTCATTTGTCCCTAGTCACAGAGGTAGCTCCTGTTAGAATGAGGGCTCTAACCTAGACCTTCACTCATAGCTCTCTACCTCCCTCATAGACTCCCTCATAGCTCTCTACCACCCTCAGGGAAATAAAGCCTCCAAAAGACCAATTAAAAGCAAAAAAGAAAAGCAAAGACTTCCAGACTACTTTCCAATGCTTAAATCATCTTGAGGAGGGTAGAGGTGTCCCAACATTCGAAACACTTAAAATGAAGTAGGATATGGAGCAGATTGGGAGGCAGCCTCTGTACATGAAAAATGAGTTAGGACCCCGGCGCATCCATCTCTCGCCGAGCCATTTGGTAAATAATAGATCTGAGCATTCCTGTGGTAAACTCACTCCGATAAAATATTTCCACATGCAGCTTGAGAGTCACAAAAAATATCCATCTCTGGCCCCAGCCAGGGGAAAGACAGTGCCTTCCACATTGCTCTTATCTCTGCATCAGCAGCCGGGGCGTCTTCTGCTCCAGGGTAGACATGATATAATGTACCTGCCGCACTGAACCAGGCCAAGCCAGCAACAGGGCTGACAGTGAGGAAATCTGTATTCCCCACTCACGTGCTCTTATAATCAGAAGGACCAGGTCAGAAGGATCAGAGGACATCTAATCACACCGTGGCCACAGCAGCGACAGCCATTCGTCCCGTATTGCTGCAGTTTAATAGGTCTGCCTCATGACCGTCAGTCACCACCCTGGGGGGCCACAACTCCACCAGAGCTTTCGCAAAGTAACAGAATCTATCACTTCAGCTTTTCATGCCAGTGGCCAAGTAGCCTCTTTTTGGGGAACCGTGAAGGCTATGTAAGTTTTGGGACATTTATTATTGAAATCTACTCTAACCTAACTGTAAAGCTAGAAACATCAATAGGTGTAAGTAAAGGGCCTTGACCCAAATATCTTATAGACAGAAGGAAGATGCAAGAAGGTGAGTCTGTCATTTGAAGACTACAAGTTCAATACCCAAGTCCAACCGTAACAAGATCAAGAGCTAAGTATGGCCTGAGAGCTAAGTAAGTACCTGAGATGTCTGAAGGGGTGGCATTTAAACAAGGTATTACACGGATAAAAGAGAGGACTGGGAGATGACCATGTGCAAGCATGACGACCTGATTTTAACCCCTAGCACCCGCATAGAGGTTACATACCCACATACAGAGGCCGAGTATGAGGGCATACACTTGTAACCCCTGGGTCTGGGAGCCACTCTCAAAAGCTCACAGGGAAGCTAGTGGCCATGACAGCAGACCAGCAACAGAGTCCAAACGCAAACTGAGATGCACAGTGTCAAGGTGACCTTCCCAAGAATACACAGGAATTGGGAGCAGAGGAATGTAAAGGTCAAGGGTTACCCAATTAACCCATCTGCTCATGTGTAAAGTAAGAGGGAAGAGGAAATCAATAGTAATTGATGGGGCTGGGAAGATGGCTGAGCTGTTAAGAGCGCTGGTTGCTGGTCCAAAGGACTAGGGTTTGAGTCTCACAATTGGTAACTCCAGTCTGGAGGGATCTGGTGCCTTTTCTGGCTTCCATGGGTACCAGGCAAGTATGTCTCGCACATACATATGTTTAGACAAAGCACTCACACACTGAAATTAAATAAATGAATAAATCTTGAAAACATTTTAGGATTAGCAACCTTTTGGTGCAGATATATAGAGATTGTTGGGAACCTGCTTTGCACAAATAAGCCATGTGATGCAAGGAAAGAAAAGAGGACAAATGCTTAAAGGTTATAACCTCACCTTAATGGGACTCAAGAAAGGCTACTGCCTTCACTTTAATGAGACTCTAGAAAGACCACAACCTTCACTTTGATGGGCCTAGTGTTTAGACTTTGAAATTTTCCAGTATAGTGTGACGCTGATGGCCTAGAGGAAGTGTCACGACGAGCTAGCAAAAGCCCCCCAGGGATCTCTGAGAGGGATACAGCATGGTATAGGTCCCTAGTGGAGAGAGGGTTGTCCTGTTAGCCCCAAGATAAAGCAGATTTCCAATATAAAATGTACTACTGCCACTGCTGGTAATGGACAGATCAGACAGCATTCCTTCCTTTTAGATGGTACTACTCCTGGCCCCACAGCCCTTAACTTAGCTTTTATCCATGGTCAAATTCCAAAAAACATGGGTTTTAAGTCTGTGGAAAGACTGCAACAACGTTTCATAAGTGAAGGCCTCAATGTCGCTCAGAGGAACCAATCCAATATCCTGTGTACATGTTTCCTTCATTTCTCCTTCTCCACAGGACACTGTCACAGTGGCTGAGGTTACAGAAAGGACTACGTTGTTTTTGTAAACTAGAGACCCAGAATATCCACATTTTCTATTCTCAGCACTGGATTTTCACCTTTACCAATATTTATTTGGGTCTTGGTGTGATTGTTCTTCTCTCCCACTACAGGGTAAAACCAACATAGATAATTAAATAATTTGTAAAGGAAGGAGTAAGGCTTTCTCCAGCAAACCATGCTCTTCCCTTTCTTTGTTTCAAGGCAGCGTCTGATGCAGTCAAGGTTGGCTCCTAACTCACTATGTGCCCAAGGATGACCCCCACCCACCCCCCACCCACCCCCACCCCCGATCTTCCTACCTCCACCGCCCAAGTGCTGGGACAACAGGCTTGCCACACTGCTTCAAGGCAAACCCGTTGTCACTGGTCTAAAGCACTTATGTATAAGCTGTGAAAACTGGGAGTCTTCAACAAGAAATACCAGCATTGCCTGGGAGCCTCCAGGAATGCAAATTATAAGGCCCTAACCCCAGACACATCTACTTATTCAGAAACCCACGGAGGGGTTCCCAGTAGCTCTGCTTTCCTCAGGCCTTCCAGACTGATCCAGACTACTTTTACAACCACTGCTCCACACCTACACTGCCCAATAGAACAGGAACAACTAAACTGGAGATTAAAAATCTCAGTTCAGCATTGATTCTAAGCATATTTCAAGTGTTTAACAGACATCCTCTCTACTGCTTATATACTGCAATGAATGGGACATTTAGACTGACACATGGACCTCAGATGGCCAAATATAGAAAGTAGATGAATGTAACAAACACAGATATCTCCTGATATGAGAAGGTCAGTTGTTCAGGCAGAAGGAAAGGATTATGTCAGGGCCCTGAATGCATGGCAGGATTCTATTTGCTGTTGGTAAGAAGCAGGAAAATTACATCAAGGACAAGAAAGCAGAGGCAGGACAACATTAGTCCCAGGCACTGGGAACTGAAGAACTGTGCAAAGTTGTCACAGAACCATGATCTTCAATGTGTCTAGAACACATTGAAATGTCTGAACATTCAATTGTGTCTAGAATCGATTCTGTGGGTAAGAATGGCGAAAGGGCATAAGGAAGATGGTGGAGCCAGGTCATGGTGAGCCCCAATTCTTCAGAGTTAGGGGAGTTATTGACCTCTGATTTTTATTTTAAAATGTTGTGTGTCCAGGCGTGAGGCATTCACACAGGCCAGGGCCTTTGGAGCCCCAGGAGCCTGAGTTACAGATTATGAGTAGTCCACATTGTGGGAAGCCAAACTCTGTCCTCTTTTAAACACTGAGTCATCTTTCCATCCCTGCTATTGGCATTTTAAAGCCTAAGAAGCTGATATTTCCCCAGAATAACACCCAGCCAAATGCTTCCAAAGTAGCAGGAGGAAGTAGGTTCAGATCTGACTCGCCCTAAGGCCCTCTAGTTAATTGGTTCGTTTTTCAGTGATTGTAAGTGAGAAAGCGGGTGAATTAAGTCTAAACTGAATTGTCATTAGAAGGGAAGCATTTAATTATACCTGTCTTGGCCCGAACGAACCTGTCCATCCTAACACACAAGAGAAACAGGAAGTTAGATTCTCATATAGTCACTACCTGGTAGCCATCCAGGACTGTCCAATTATGCCCATAAGCATCCCAGTGGCCACCTCTTCTTGAGATAAGACCTGTCAGTACAGGCACTTTCTGCCAATACCAGAAGCACAAAAAGCAAATGCTATGGAAACCTACATCTCAGACACAAAAGGACTATATTTTGTATTCCAAAAATGGAGGCAGAATGGCTATTTATGTAGCAAAAAGAGTCACTGAGAAATGGCAACAGTGCAAGGACAATGACTGGATGTTTGGGGGTCACAAGACCTACTCTCACCAACAGGACGCATCTGCCTTAAGAGAGGTCAATGGCATGTTTTCCTGAACAGCATCATTTGTGCCCGCCAGAGCATCCTTTAGAAGAAAAGCACAGATGGGACTCTAGAATTGATTCTCCATTGGGAAAGAAGAAAAGACCAGAGGAGAATGGAAATCTTGAATATGAGCCTTAAAGAAGCCATTACAAACTAAAGGGTATCAAAAGCTGACCTTTATACGACTCGATCGATTCCGCCACGGGACAAAACAAAACCCAAAACAACAACAACAATAACAAAAATCCATGAAACAAAGTCACTTCAGGGTAACAGGTTAAAGAAAATGGCAAAAGGAAAAAGGACTTGACCTTCAAAGAATAATGTATTGTCAGGCCAATACGGCCTAGACAGGAGCATTGATCACGGGTTACTGGCAGGTGGGAGTCACTAGGACCACAGGGCCAGGCATACTGATGTGTAGATCAAGTCCTGACCTGACCATCTGCCCCTGTACGGGAGCCATAGTTCCAACTCCAGGAATGAGTCTCCTCTCTCTCCCTCTTCCCAACCTAGCTGCTGTCACACTAGAACTTGGAGAAGCTGGCCTCTTTTGGCATTAAGTAAGTAATGCTCTCAGCAGTAAGTAAAGCCAATACATTCGTGTTACACTTTGAAGACATAGCAGCACATTTCTGTTATAAAAATAGGGAACCTGGATAATAACAAGAAATTTTGGCAAAAAGGTGACTCGATCAGAATAGGTGCTGAGGTTTGAAAATATGCACAGTGTAACAGAGTAAACAACACAGCAGGATTTAAGGACCTGGGAATAGTCATGGCCTCTGGTCAAGAGAATGAATCTCTGGCCTAGGTGGACACTGACTGTTCTTTCCGAGAGTTCAATCACATGGCTAAGACACCATACCTAGGAACCCTGCTCACCTTAGATGCAGGCAGAATACTCATCCTTTTAATGAGATAATATACCTTTCCTTCACACAATCCTTATCCCTAGTGCAGGAGCTTACAAAGTCACATACCTGGGGCCTCATGAGTCTACCTGCTATTCAGAATTACTCAGAAAAGTGTAAATTTTCTTCCTCTTTTTCCATCTCTTCTCTAAGAATGCTTCCTCTTCTACTCTGGGCTTCCTTCTTTCTCTGAAGCCCCAATCCCCTCCGTGTGCCACCTGCTACCCTAGGCCTGAACTCCATAATAGTTTAGCTCAAATAGCATGACTTCTTCATCATTTTCTATATTCTCCTCCTCCTATATTCTATATCCTCTCCTCCATGTAACTACTGAGATTTATAGCTTATCTACCCTGGTTTTCTTTCTTATAGACTCTAAGAGATTTGCCCCTGAGCGCCACCGGAGTCTTTACGTGCTTTTCGTAAGAAGAGTCTAATTCCAAGAGGGGACCCTCTTGGAATTTACCTGCTATCATCTAGAAAAAGATTCCCCCAAGTTTTTAGTAACATAGTTATGAGATAGAGAGGAGAAGCATCAACACTTATAATGGGGGGCATTCATCCAAGGAAATCAAGAACCAAGATTGAGGCAATCGTTTCTACAAGCACAGGGGACTGGAACTGGGCACCTAGCCTGTCTCAAGGATGACCACTCTCACTTTGCATTGATCAGCCAATAAAGGAGCTCAAGTCGGTCTCCTAGCCATCAATACTTGCTTATAGTTCTTGTCCAAGGGGTGAAACCCTGCAAACATTTCTTCCTTCCCCATTGACATGCCCGCTGATACTGCTAGAGGTAAGAATCCATTGCCACAACTTTTTTGGGGCCAACGTAATCCCTTCCAACATTCTACACCCTATCCTTACATCCACAGGTAAGTGTGGCTGTCACCCCTCATCAAAGAAGCCTCTTTTGACAATTAGCCAATCACACAAGACCACAACTGAACACAGTGCAGAGAACAATGAATTATGGGGAACCCAGCCACAGTGGCCATATCAACATCACAGCTACAAAGTCACATATGTGAAGCCTCATGAGTCTTCCTGCTTTTCAGAATTACTCAGAAAAGTGTCAGTTTTCTTCTATAGCTCAGGGAACATCATAGAAGAGGAGGAGGAAAAACTGTAACAAAATACCAGGAAGTCTGCAGTCAAACTCTCTCTCCTAGAAAAGACTGCACAAACAAGATAAAAAAAACAATAGCAGTACCAGCGGGCATGTCAATGGGGAAGGAAGAAATGTTTGCAGGGTTTCACCCCTTGGACAAGAACTATAAGCAAGTATTGATGGCTAGGAGACCGACTTGAGCCCCTTTATTGGCTGATCAATGCAAAGTGAGAGTGGTCATCCTTGAAACCATATACAAACAACCGAAACAGAGCCAGTCGGTTCTGTTTATATATTTGTAAACACAGATACACACACACACACACACACACACACACACACGCACATGCATACACATAGACACATAAGTAATGAATATCTCCAAGGAAGGAAGGAAGGAAGGAAAGAAAGAAAGAAGGAAGGAAGGAAGGAAGGAAGGAAGGAAGGAAGGAAAAATAAAGAAAAGAAGAAAGAAGAAAAGAAAAGAAAAGAAAAGAAAAGAAAAGAAAAGAAAAGAAGAAAGAAGGAAGGAAAGAAAGAAGGAAGGAAGGAAAGAAGGAAGAAAGGAAGGAAAGAAAAGAAAGGAAGAAAGAAAGAAAGAAAGAAAGAAAGAGAAAGAAAGAAAGAAAGAAAGAGAAAGAAAGAAACATTAGGGTAGGGGAGGTTGGGAGAGGACAACTATAAGGGGCTGGAGGGATGAGGGGAGTTCTATTTCAATTAAAAACAAGAAAAGAAACTAAAATAAAATTTAAAATAACGGGACAGTGTCTTTCCTTCAGTGTCTATAATTGTATTATATAAGTTTGATTAGGAAACCTCAAGCCCATCAAGCTTTGTGAATAAGTGAGTCGGTTTTCCAGTTCTCCACTCTTCATTGTCTCCGCAACATTACTCAGCTGCCGAGGAAGCACTGTGGACTCCTGAGTGCGCGCTGCAACAGTCTGTGCCCTGGGGACTTGACAGTCCTCAAGGTCCCAGCACTCTATGCACAAATAATCACAGAAGCAGCAGTGCTCCGAACACGACTTAAATAAGCATTGAATTATGAGCTCATCAGCCCTACAACTCTAAAACTTACTTGAGAAATAAGCCAGTTAGAAAAAACCAAAAATAAACAAACAACAACAACAAAAAAAAAAAAAAAAAAAACCCTCCAGACTATGTGAGGAATGTCAGCATTGTGGACTGAAGACAAGGTACATTATGCTACATTTCTTCACAGATCTGTCCTAGGAACAAAGTCCGGCTGTTCAAAGAGAATTCACAATGTGGACGGGGAGATAAGGAAACAAATCGAGCAAGCTTGGCGCCACCCCAACAACTGCATTTCAGACACAAGAAAGACCTGCAGGGCACAGCGCTTGACACGGCTGCCAAATGGAGGAATCCAAGCGTAGCCGGAGGCAGAGTGAACACGGGCAACCCCCTGCTCGGAACCCCAGGCACCTGTTGTATCAAATCCAACTGAACAGTTTTCGCTCAGTTAAGCCAACTCTAAAATCTCTAACAACGGAGTCAACTCTAATGGCTCCTATTTGCCAAAGTTGGCACAATCACAAACGAAATGAAGTACGTTAGGTTTTAATCCAAAGGAGAAAATAACTATCTATTAGTCTTTGTCCCCAAACAAACTAGAGATGTAATAGTGAGAAACACTGTGGAGTTATGGGGATGGGGCGGGGTGGCAGGTATTCTAAAGAATTGGGAATGATGCTCTTTAGGACTTGCAGTGACAGCAACAAGCATTGATGCCAATGAGACCCTTCCAGAGATGTGAGGACCGGGACTGCAAAGCACAAAAGGCAGAAGACCAGAGCTCGGGGAATTGGAGCAGAGGTATAGACTGTGGCTAAGCCAATAAACCAACATTGGGTCTATATTATAGTAATTTAAAATAGCAACAGTAGAGAAAATTTCAACTCTATGCAGTATCTTCAAAATTTGTTCCACAAATCTAAAACTTTTATAACACAAGAGGTTTGTTTGCAAACATGGCTGGAGAGATGGCACCCCTTAGTCATGAGGACTAGCTGCTCTTGCAGAAGACTCAGGGTCTTCTCCACGCATTTGTGTGTGGCTCGCAAAAGTCTGTAACTCTAGTTCTGGGGTAACCAGTGCCTTCTTCTGGCTTCCTCAGGCACTTCCTACTCACGGTGCACTTACATGAACGTAGGCAAAGCACTTGTTCACATAAAATAAAAATGAACACTTTCTTATTTTAAAAATAGAGACTAGGATATCTTCGATCCATGGGGCTCACTTTATTCCTATAGCAGCTCAGGGAGTTAGCTACCATGTGTTCCTTACTCTGCACAAGAGAGCCAGAGGTACAGATGGGGACAGTGACTTGCTCACACACACATGGCTGGTAGGGTCCAAATTCAGATTCACAGACTCTGAGACAACACTGCGGTCCCCCTCACTAGGCTGATCCCTAGTGTCACAGGAGAAATACATCTGCTAGGCATGCACACAGTTGATTTACACCACCAATGGATGGCGCCCTTTTCTCCAGCCAGGACCATAGTTGTTAAGTGCTCCCAGCACTGACCCTGCTTGCTACCTCCTGATGCTGGCTTACATCCTTGGAGACAACTGCCACAGCTCAAGGTTTTACTCTTCTGTTTCACTACCTGCCGCATAACTGGAAGCTAGGCAGATGACTTCCCCATCTTCTTTTGAATCAATTCCATACTTCTCTACTAGGTCTGCAGCCAGAGTGGGGACCTGAGTGACCCCTTCACCATGAACTATAAAAGTCAGCAGACCCCACAGAGTAGGCAGGGTCCTGCTTATATTAAAGCAAAAGTAGGTTTTACCATTTTTACCATCTTTTGCAAAAGAGACAAAAGATGATGGCCTGCTCCTAAGAGTTGACAGCCAGTGATTCCTACAGGGTGAGAAGGTAAGGGGGCTCCTGGTATCCCATTATAACCCAATGGCCTGGATGGAAGAGAAAGGAAGGTGACCTATAAGGAAAGCATGGGCTCTTAGATAGAAAACTATCAAGAAAAATAGGTCTGAATGTAGCGTGTGGGTCATATCAGAGGGATTCGTCTCAAGCTTTGATGAGAGAGCAAAGCCTGGGTAGATGTGTGAGTCCAAGATGCTGTAAGAAACAGCCCCATGGGAATAACAATGATGTCGGCCACCCAGACACCTCAGGACTCCCGGGGACTAAACCATTAACCAAAGGGTACACATGGTCCCAGCCAAAAATGTGGCAGAGGAATGAATGCCTCGTCAGGGCATCAGTGGGAGGAGTGGTCCTTGGTCAGGTGAAGGCTCAATAGATGCCCCAACAAAGTGAAATAGGGGGGAGGGGAGTGGGAGTGGGTCAAGGGGAGGGGCATATACTTGGAGGCAAGGGATGGGAGGAGGGGTTGGGGGTTTTCGTGGAGGGGGGAAACCAGGAAAGGTTTTACCATTTGAAATGTAATAAAGAGTATATTCGATAAAATTTAAAGGAAGAAAGAAAGAAAGAAAGAAAGAAAGAAAGAAGGAAGGAAGGAAGGAAGGAAGGAAGGAAGGAAGGAAGGAAGGAAGGAAGACCGAGCATCTGGATAGAGCAGAGCACTCTTGGTAGGACAGCAACTGACGAGGATTGTCTACCATGATATTCAACTTGCATTCAATATGGCGGTGCGATTTAATGTGAAATGTCTCCTGTGGGCGCACAACACTTGGTCCCCAGCTGACAGCTCTATTTCAGAAGGTTATGAACAATGAGGAGACAGAGCCCTCCTACAGGAAGCAGACTGCTGTGTGTAACCGTGCTTACTTTCTGGCCAACCTCTGCTTTCTGAGTTCTGATGCAATGTGACACTGTGACACGTCAATGTCACAAGCCAGTTTACTGCTCTTGCTGCCAAGCCTTACTTGTCTTGTCAAGGTGGACTGTGTACATCTGGAAGCATAAGTCAAAATAAGTCCTTTCCCTCATAAGTTGCTTAGGTAAGGGGATTTTATCAAAACAATAGCAAATTAACTAAACTATAAGGTAAACAAAGAAGGCACAGATCCCTACCCCAAGTCTGAGAAATACTTTCTATACAGAGCCTCGAAGTCCAGCCTTGTCCACAAAAACAATGTGAGGCAGACCAATAGGCCCTCTGCCTCTCTCCAACTGTAAACAGAGATCAATATCTCTCTCCATGAAGCATTTGTGAAGGTTAAATTAATTTATAGATATAAAGCTCATATCAGAATGATTGGCACCCAAGAGGGGCTCAGAAAAAAATGAGTTTCTACCTTTCAGCTGCAATTGACAGCTCCAGTGATAGACATAACTCTAGGATTTAAACTGGCTTTATGATCATTTGTGAAATTCTTACTGAAAGAGATGTTGAGTGCCCATCATGCGCTAAATGCTGGAGATAATGAACCGAAGCAGTGATGGTGTACTTTTGGTCTTCTGGGGCTGGCAGAGGGTGGATTAACTTCACATGAGTGAGTTCACTGGGAGGCTGGAGTAAGAACTACACAAAGCCAAACACTCAATATCTCTCCTCGAGAAAGAACTGGGTATCCAGCTGCAAATTATAGGTGCTAGATACGCCCCTGGCTAAGAGCCTGAGCTGCAGAGAAGAGTCCAATCTATAACATGCTCTTCGGTGGGCAGCATACATCTGAGGAGGGTAATGGGTAGAAGAAGAAAGATCTGGATCATTATGGGCCAAACAATTTCGACACAAATCTATATCCCATCTCTGTGGTGTTGCAACAATCACTTTTCCCCCCACAGCCCAATCCTGCTTCCTCCATTTTCCCTGTAGAGGTAATGGGCTCTAATGAACAACACCTAGCAGCCTAAACTCCACGTCCTCTACTTGTATTCCCTCAACCCAAAAAGTGACAGGAAGGGAGGCATGAAACCGCACAGCAAGTAAATCTTGCCTCGAGGCTTCACTATAAAGAACATTCTTAAGATGATTAGATCATAGAGAAAGCAAAGGTAGGAGAAATAAGGTTGCCACCTGTGAATTAAACGCATAAAACCTATGAACAATCAGTGAGATTAGCCATCTGGGGGAAATAAACGCAGAAAATGTCTGCAAATGTGTGAGGGAGGAATCAGGAATACTGAAAAACCCAATCAAGGTGATTTGGTCATAATTTCAAGGCAGGGAAGCTGCGGTGTGATTGTGGCTTACTAAGTAGATGGAGCCTAATCAATGGTATTGTCCCTGATCAGTGACAGACTGAACAGAAGGGGGCTGGGCCGCTGAAGTAGACGTCTCCAGGAGGAGGCATGATCAGAGCCGGGCAACAGAAGCATCATTTGCGAGGATTTTTGTTTTTAACTCTTCGGGATGGATAGACAGGAGTGCTTTTGAATGCATTATAAATTCTTTAGTTAAAGACAAAATACTGTCTTGGGGCTAGGGATAGTTCAGTACTTAAGAACATGCATCACTCTTTCTAAAGTTGGCTTCCCACACTCACATCCCCACTTGATGGCTTACAACACTTCTAACACCAGCTATGGAAGATCTAGAGTTTTCTTCTGGACTATGCAGACTGCTGCTGCTGCTGCTTCTGCTGCTGCTGCTGCTGCTGCTGCTTCTGCTGCTGCTGCTGCTGCTGCTGCTGCTGCTGCTTCTGCTGGTGTGTGTGTGTGTGTGTGTGTGTGTGTGTGTGTGTACACATACACATACAGAGTTAAAATATCTTTAAAGATACATATTATGCTAAGTCAGTTTATGGTATCTGTGTCTTCAAAGCACTTCTCAAGCTGCCTGCCTCTTCTTGGTTTATTTTTTTAAGGTATATAATACAGGCTATATATATATATATATATATATATATATATATATATGTGTGTGTGTGTGTGTGTGTGTGTGTGTGTATGCACACACACATATATACATATATGTATATATATAATATTAATATATATTCATTTCACTTTCCATTGAGACTGTAAATATTATCACTTTGATTTGGAAGAGGGTGAAACCTACAATCCTATCTTTTAAAATAGCTAGAATGCTGGCTTAGCTGACATGTCAGAATATGAGTGGTATATCCTGAGCTGTGACACCCAGCACTGGGAATCACACCCTTGAACACATACAGTTCAAACCTCACCGGAAGCTTCCAGTGAGTTCTGGCTAAATTAGAAGACTGGGCAAAGGAAGAGGAAGGCAGGGTGGGGGAGAGAGCCATTAGCATGCGGAATCCTTATTCACGTTAAGGAAAAAGAGAGAAAGAGGCAATAGATAATGAATACAGTTGCATATATAATAGCAACATGGGCACAGCATTAGGAAAGATGGAAGTTGGTTTGAGAGGAACCTTCAACAGGAATGCTCTCAGGGACAAACTGGAAAGGAGAAGCATGGAGATGTGGGCTTTCATCATGAACCACGTAGCAGTATTTTTCTTTAAAGCATATAAATATTTTATTTTGGTAAAGAGGAAACAAATAAATACATAAAGAAAAGCAGTTTGAAAAACTCTACCTAAAAGAAAAAAAGCGTATGTGGTACATTATGATAGATTTGCGGTCTCTCCATTCCTGTAAATATTTATGTCTCAGCTCCTGAAAGCAAACAGCCTGGCTCTACAGGAGGAGAGGGCAGGGAGGGCCAGGAATTACCGTGAGAGTGAAGAACATTCTGACTACTCAGGAACCATCACTTTTCCACAGGGTACAAGCCCTGTGGAGGCAGACTCCCCAGCCAGAAAGAGCCCACCGCTACTGAACCTTCCTCTGGGGACCTGTTCACTAAGGAATCTTCTGGCCATTTGTCCTCCCTTCGAGGTAAGCATACTCTGTCTATCGGAGACAATGCTGGACCTACCCTATGGCTACTACAAATTATCGAAGTGACATTCTCAGATAGCATGTATAATCTGACTGTGAGTATGTTAAACAGGAACCTGTCCCTAACAGATGGGACTCTTTGCAGCAAACTGGAAAAGTCATTTCTTAGGCAGCAAGATGCAGAACCTGGATGAAGGTGATTGTAACCCAGGACAAGGCCACCCTGAGTGACCTCTGCTGCTGTAGATATTCTCCTCTGCTTCTCTGTAAACTACGGATGCAAAGGAGAATGCGCTTTTACACGGGGAGCACAGGAATTGTCTTCTCATCTATGGATCCTCTACAGTTTCATAATAACCAGTGAACAGAAGACCCTCAATACTTATTGCATGCATGCATGATGAATGAATGAATGAATGATAATGCTATATCTCCTGAAGCTCCTTAGAAGTTGAAGGGAGGATGCTGTGGGGATCAGCAGGAAGGAGAGTGCCTTAGAACCGGAAGCAGTGAGTCTTGGCTGTCCATCCCAAGGCCTCATCACTAGTGGAATAACTGCGAGAGTAAACTGAAGCACAGGGTTTTTTTCTAACATGTATAGTACCTAAGGAACCAGATATCGGTGTTAGGACATCCACCCCTACCAACCAAATCGCCATGTCCCCTCATTAGCTGTAGATCCTGGTTGGAGCCTGCTGGAGACTCTTACACATTAAACTTCAGGGCACCTTGGGGATAGAGATATATTAGGAACATCATCATCATCTTCTCCATACTAATTTCTATTCCTCTCCTTCATATCCCAAACTAGTAGGCTGGGATTCTACGTCTCCAAAGTAGGAAAACTGGAAGTATAATTTAAAAACAATTGTCGCTGCCCTGGATGCAATGGGATTTTTCTAGAATTTTCCTGACCTGCCAATGAAGAATGTACTTAGGCTGAGTGAGAATGTCATACAAGCAAACCATCCTCGTGAGCTCCCCTCCTCTACATTCCATCCTTAGCTTTTATCCTTTTAGTTCTTTGCAAGCATTTGGACTCAGGGACTGAACTTTCTTTTTCCCATCATCTATAAAATACAAGATCCTATGAAGCTATATTACAATATAGCCGCACTCCCACTGGCTCATCTCTAGTCTTCTGGATTACACATGTACACAAAACAAAAGATTTGAAGCTGGGGACCACATACAACAGAGGGTATCTATCTTTTGGGACCTATATGACCTCACTTGGTAACTTGATATAGTTTCTCCCAGTTCCATTCATTTATCTGTAACTCTCATAATTTCATTTTTCTTTACAGCTGAGTAGCATCCCTTTTGTGAAACAAAATTTCATTATCTATTCATCAACTGACAAAGCATCAAGAAAGAAAGGGCAAGTTAAAAATATTAGGGTCAGAGGACGGGCAGGGCTGCTCGGAAATGCTGCCTTTGACAGGCAACAGGGATTGTGCACATGTGTGCTCACAGCTGTGATAACCATACAAGACCAAATCAGTTCAATGTCCCGCCGAGGAAGGGGGAAGGGTGTTCTCAAGGCCTCACCCTTAGATAAGAAGTTTGAGGTACTTAATGTCTACTGAGGAATGAAGAGTCTCTCTTCTTTGGGGAAGTGGTCCCTGGAAGATTGCTGATGATTCAATGGACCACCCCACACCCATGATTATATGGGCAATGCTAACTGGACTCAATGAGACATATATAAAAGAGAGGGGGAAGACATGAAGTTGGGATGTGCTGGAGGCTGACATTTGGAGGGAGAAAGGAAAGTGAATATGATCAAGTTACATTGCACATATATCTGTGGCATCTGCAAGGAATGAGATAATCAAAAATAATCACTACGATACAACCACTGCTTTATTCTAGATCTCACAGGCCAGAAAGAAATCAGAAACAAGAGTCATGCACACAAAATACCTAGGAATGTCAACCAATCACTAAGTTTTCCTACTTAAAAAAAAAAGCTTGCATCAATCTGATAGCCTTCAGCGCAGAAAGTATTCAACACAGCATAGAGTGCATATTCCCACATGTATAAAACAATAAGAAAGCAATGTACTTCCCCGAAAGTGACTCAGTGTCTGTTTCATGATTCAGAGCTATAGCCACTACAGGTATTGAGACAAGACCCAGCGGGGACAAGTCAGTTGAGAACTTATGGGCTCAATCTCTTCCGCCAAGGAGCTTTAGGTGTGTGACATTATTTATCTAGGTAGCCATTTCCCTACTGTGCAAAAAGGCCGGCATGGGTGATTTTAAAGCCATCTGTGGCTCTGAGCTCCCTGAGTTAGCTGAAGCATTAGCTTTATTACAGCTTCTGCAAATCAACATCTGGATATTTCCAGTCTTGTTCACACTTTCTGGTATGTATGCTAGGCATTATGAAAACCATATTGGAGAGCAGGCCACACTTTCATAATAATTTTAATGTTATTTCCTTAAGTGGGTTTTCACATCTTTCTCTCATTGTTCTTTAATTTGGGAGTTGGAAGGTGTGGTAAAGTACATGCTGTTAAATTATAAATGTGCAGCACTTACAATTGCAGCTTTAATATGTGCGCACTCTTCTCATACAATCCCAGCATGAAGACATCAAGAGGATGGAACCTGACTGCCTTGTTTCTAACGGAAGAGGAGAACATCCAGGAGAGAGCTAAGGCTAGAGGGAGGAGGGTGGGCAGATCTGTGAAATACATACTCCAAAGTCTCCTGGCACATGTGCAGTCGGCTCAACAGAGAGCAGCCCCCAGGCCAACAATAACTTTTATTCCAGTCACTCTGAACTTTCTCACCTCGTGCCTGATACATAACACACTAAATGTGAATGCCTTCATCCTGTCAATATGTCAAATGCTATTGTGTCTTCTGGGGAGAATATGTCACTAAGAGCAGACATTTGTATCAAGTTCAAAGATTCCAGTAGCTTCAGAAATACCCGCCCTGACTCCAACTTTGAAAGCAACATTTAAGACCAGAGAGTAAAAGGGTAAGGAGATGTTGTGTGTCTTGTTCCCTTGGTTCTAAGATGGGATGAAAAGGTAAGTGTGAGCAAGAATCCCTCCATGTGGAAGAGGAAAGCCCGTGCTGCTATGTCTGCCTACCGCAGTGATCTGGGAGAAGCCCTTTCCCTTTCACATGAGATAAACCTCCATTCAGAAGCAACCCTAAGTCTTTGCTTTCCTTGGGTTATTCAAAAATGTTGAAGGCTTCTTACAGAACTGATGTTTCCTTCACTCAAAGCCAAGAAATTGATTTTGGCCAAGCCTACCCATCTTCCTAAGAAAAAAATAGTCTAGTAAAGGACAATGACGACTGAGAAGTACTGGACCATGACAGCCCAAACCCCACTGCAAAGCTCTCAGATGTGAGGGAGGTAGTTGGTGGCTCTCTAGTTGAGAAGAGGAGAGAGTGCATCCTCCTGCAGGTAGCTGCTGAAAGAGACCATCACACCAAGAAGACAGAGACACCAACAAGAAGAGAGCAAGAGGGACCGGGAGAAAAGGTCAAGGCCTTCTTGAAAGTTTATAGGATTGGTGGCAGAGAAAGGAGTCTCTGCTTAGAAAGGTCATACTAAGGGAATAGCATGGTTTCTAGGAAATACTCGGCAAAGCATTCAATCAACAGAAATTCTTTCTTGAGTACCACCAAAAAGACAAGGACAGACTCCACACGTGCTGCAGAATGTATAATTTGCATTCATTAAGATTTCTCTCGAACCCACAAGATTATATAATTGTAGCGATTCTATTGACAAGAAGCTGACTTGGAGCTAGACTAATGGTTCATTCAGAAAGTTCCTGATGGGAAACCATGAGGGTGAGAATTTGGATCTCCTGAACCCTTATAAAAGCTGGGTGTGGCTGTGCATATCTTTAACCCCAAGGTCAGGAAGCCGAGACACTTGGAGACTGAAGTGGCTTGCTGCCAGCCATTCTAACCAAAGAGGCAAATCTTAAATTGAGACAGAGACTCTGAGTAAAAACCAAACTGAAAAGTGACTGAGAAAGGCATCCTGCTTCCACATGCACCTGCATGGGCATGCACACATAAAATCACAGGTGCACACATGCATACAGAACTCAAAAATATAGAAATATAGATGCCCATGTGTATGCATACGTACATACAAACACATACCAAATATAGATGATAGACAGATAGATAATAGATAGAAAGAAAGAAAGAAAGAAAGAAAGATGGATAGATAGATAGATAGATAGATAGATAATAGGTAGGTAATAGGTAGGTAGGTAGATAGACAGATGTAAAACACTCAACATAGACCAACACAGACCTCTGGCATCCATGTACACATACACAAACCTGTATGCTATGCATAGGTGTACTGGCTCATCTGCATACACACATATGCACATATTCATATACATAAACACGTGCATTCATGTGCGCACATGTGTGTGTACCCGTGCATGCATACACACATACACACACACACACAGAGAGACAGAGAGAGAGAGAGAGAGAGAGAGAGAGAGAGAGAGAGAGAGAGAGAGAGAGACTGACTTAAAATTCAGTACATAGCCCAGGGGCAACAGTAACACAGTGGTGAAATTCAAACTCAGATCCAAGCCCACCTGTCAGAGAGATATCTATGCTATTACAAATAGTAGTTAGCCAAGCGCAAGCCCACCATGGTAACACTTACTACTTTGGCTGACATCTCCCTAGAGCATCTGGTCTCAATTTGTAGGTCACATGACCCTTTCACAAGGGTCACTAAGACTATTGGGAAAAAAAATAACACTAGCAAAATTACAGTTCTGAAGTGGCAACAAAAACATTTATGGTTGTGGGTCACTGCAACAAGAAAAACTGTGTTAGCGGGTCAGAGCTTTAGGAAGATTGAGAAGCACTGCTCCAGAGCGTCCATCACGGGTAAGCTTGCCACTGCAAATTAAAGCCGTTTGAACTCTGATGAGTCCAGTCAGGGTGCATAGATAATATTAAAAATGAAATGCCATTGTGAGTTAATGAGACAGCAGAAAGCTTTTAACCTCCAGGCTGCGAAACCCGCGCTGTTAATGCTGGTGTTCATAAACACCATCTTGATCAGGAGAGGAAATTGTTGATACGCCCTCCCATCTAAATAGGCAGGGGCCAAGATGAAGCAAAATGCCAGTGAACAGGCAGCGGCTATGCTGTGTGAAGTGGCCTCCAAATGCCACTAGTTTCGTGACCCCTCAGTGTGCCTTCCCCAGCAAACACACCAGAGTCTATTAATCGTCTCCAGACAGAAAACCGCACACATTGCTATGAGACCTGTTATCAAACTCTAGGTCAAAAGGAAAGATGTTTGTGATGCAAACTAACTTCTATAAAGGCCGGGGGAAAAGAACACCCTATATTACTGTTCCAGATTTCTTGGACATGATGGAACTGGCTTAAATGAAAAGTCTCAATCAACACCTTTCTAAGTCTTTGTGTGGGAAGTCACCCCATGGCTGTTTATAACCACGCCCAAGATTTTCAGCAAGCTCAGCCAGGAAAAACAAGTTCCTCGGAGTCACGTGACTACAGAGTTACTCTTGACGGAGCCCTGGCTTTGCAGGGCTGTCGCTGAAACAAGTATGAGAAATTATATTTGATGTGTTCTGATTCCAAGGATGCCTGATGGGTTTTAGATGGATGCCGTCTTCATTAAATCTCTGATATGTGCTTATTTTCTCATCAGTTGCTTCCAAAGGGCAGATGCAAGAAGACAAAAAATACTTAACTGTTTGAGGCATATGACATAGCTGTGGTTTCTATGTTTTGAGGTATGGGGACCACTGAGACATTAAAAAGTCCGTAAATATTAGTGGCTTACAAATTGTAAGCAATGTTCTAGGAGAGTAAAAGGATTTTTAGTATACTAGGTGTTGCCACAATCATTTTATTTTTTAAAAAAACAATTTAACTATAAAGAGTTATGAGAGGAATATTTTTTTTTTGGTTTTTTGAGACAGGGTTTCTCTGTGTAGCCCTGGCTGTCCTGGAACTCACTCTGTAGACCAGACTGGCCTCGAACTCAGAAATCCGCCTGCCTCTGCCTCCCAAGTGCTGGGATTACAGGCGTGCACCACCACCGCCAGTCTTTTTCATTCTTAATTTCCTACCTCAATCATGGTCCTAGCAAAGTTACCAAACAGATATTAGTCAGCTCTGGTTCTAAATGTTTCTGCAACGTCTGGATGTGACTGGAAGGAAGGGGGAGGCTGACACTGGAATGAAACATGAATGAATAAATAAATTAATGATTTTTTTTAAAAGCTCACATATTCATCAAGGAACTTAATATTACAGCAGTTGTGTGTTATCTGTGAGTATCTGCTTAATAAAGACTTAAAATTGTTTAAAGAATAAACTATCAGAAACACAAGAGTGGCAGGGGGAGACTGGGCCTGGGGATTCTGTCTTCGAGGATGGATTCATGTCTTAATCAATGGATACAGCGAGTTGTCACAGAGATAGATGTATTAGGGCGAGCCTGGTTCACTTGGGCTCTAACATCTCCATGCTTCCTCCTCCTGTAGGTGGCAGAGCATGGAGCTAGACGCCGTGTGTGCCTTCTTGATAGTGAGCTACTGATTTCCACAAGTGTGAGGCAGGCACATTTCTTCATAAATTAAGTTGTCTTGGGTTTTCTATTGCTGTTACCATTCCTTCTACACTCCACCCAACAATTACCTGGCAATAGTCAGGTAGGCCTGACTTGCTATAAGAGAGACTGTTTGGCCCCTCCACACTCTCTGCCCCTTCTCTCTCTCTCTCTCTCTCTCTCTCTCTCTCTCTCTCTCTCTCTCTCTCTGTCTCTACTCCTTTCTCAACTCCCATTCCCATGTCCTTCATAGACTCTATTCTACACTATACCCATCATATGGCTGGTACCTCACGGGGGAAGGGATGCCTCCCCACTGAGGTACCCCTCCCACCTCACCATACCACACTTCAAAACATACCCTGGTATTTTTTTATAAAACACAATGATTACAGTAATATAACGTCACTTTACGTTATCACTTGCCCATCTCTAATGTTAAAAATTTCATGTTGAAGCCAGGGAATGAAATCGGCAACCAAAATGAATCTAAACATCTCATTTTGAAAATCCAAGTAACAATGGGGATGAGCTATGGAAATGGCTTAGCAAGTAAGACTGCACACTGTGCAAACATGAGGACCTGTGTTCAGATCCCAAGCCTGCACATGAAAAGCCTGGTATGGTTATGGGGGTGCCAGTGCTGTGGAAGTGGAGACAGAAAGATTTCTAGAAGGGCTGGCTGCTGGCCTTACTCTAGGTTCATGAGAAAAACCCTGTCTAAAGGGACTTGAACAGAAAGCTGACTAAGAATACCTGATGATGTCAGGTCCTCTGCCCTTTACATGCAAATGCACTGTCTTAGCTACTTTTCTATTGTGATAAGACCATGACCAAGGGACCTTATAAAAGAAAGAATTTATTAGGGTTTCACAGTTCCAAAATTTCAAAGTCTATAACCATCATGGCCAGGAGCATGAGGCCAGCCTGATGCTTGAGCTGTATCTGAGAGCTTCATATTTAACTGCAAAGGTGAGGATATGGTGACTTGAACAAAAGTGACCTCCATAGGCCCATATGCTTGAAAGTGTAGGGAGTGCACTATTTGAAAGGATTAAGGAAGCATGACTTTGTTGGAGAAAATGTTTCAAAGGGAGATGGGCTTTGAGGTTTCAGAAGCCATGCCACACGCAGAATGTCCCTCTACTTGCTGCCTGCAGGACAAGATATGTTCAGTACCAAGTCTGCCTGCTTCCCACCATGCATCTCACCATGATGACTGTACATGCCTGCCAGTCAGTCAGTGGGGGAACCATGATTGGGGCAGTGAGGATGATTATAGGAAAGATAGAAAGAAGACACAAGAGATAGGTATGGGAGGGCTGCTGGTCAATACCATGCCAGCAAGCAAGTATACTTGTTCAGTGTCTTTTACAGGTAAGCAACACAAAGCATGAGCAATTCTAGGAAGATAAACAATGACCACAAATCGTTATGGAAAAGAGTATGTTTGAATAAGGCTGTTTCCTTAAGGCTAGGGCAGTCTCTCAAGGATGCAGGCATAACTAGAGGAACTTGTCAGGGTGTAACGCATGTCTTGATTAAAAACAAAGACAAATGCTGGCAGGTTCATTCATGATTAACCACAAGCAAGAAGTCAGTCAAATTTAACACCAGAAGTGTTCCCCATGGGTGACAATAGACTGAACCTCTGAAACTGTAAGCAAATCCCAGTTAAATGCTTTTCTTTGTAAGAGTGGCCTTGGTCATGGTGTCTCTTCACAGCACTAGAACACTAATTAACACAGAGTCAGAGAACAAACTAACTGCAAATGGAAACCTCAAAGCCCACCTTCAGGGACAAACTTCTTCCATCAAGGTCATACCTCTTAATCCTTCCCCAACAGCTCTACCAACTGGGAACTAAGGATTTAATTATATGAGTCTATGGGGCCATTCTCATCCAAACCACCAGATGAATATCACACACACACACACACACACACACACACACACACACACACACAAAGAGAGAGGGGGGAGGGAGAGGGAGAGGAGAGAGAGAGAGAGAGAGAGAGAGAGAGAGAGAGAGAGAGAGAGAGAATTTTAAACTGAATTTAAAAATGTTTTCCTATGGCTAAACTTCAAAATTACAAAATAAAAGCTCCTTTTAGGAATTAATATATGAATCAAATAAACAAAGATACTCTATAGGCAATAAAATTTTACAAAAATAATTACCTTGAGTTTCACTAATTATATATTTTATCTGTTATTTCAATTACCCTAACATGGATATTTACTATGTCAATATATGCTTTGGGAAATATAGAGATAAATACTGCTGATATCAGTCACTCAAATTCAGGGCAGCCAGGAAGAAAGACACAGATCAAGTAACTAAGTCCCAAGGTCCCAAATGTTATAATAGTGTCCTGAAGTGTGGTGGGGACACAGTGAAAGGGTACTGTGTTCCCTAGGAGAGACCAATGAATCCTGTGATGTGCAGATGAGTAAGACAATGAGGACAGAGTCCAAAGGCAGCAAAAAAATATACATGGGGCCTCCATTTTTCTTATAATTATCTTTCTACAAACATCTATAGGCTGTGCTTAAATATTTGTCTACGTTACACACTGGAGCTCACAGAATTTAGAGGAACCTAAAATTGGGAGTCTGTGAGGCATTCAAAAGGCAGTCTGAGGTGAGTCCTTGCAGATGGTTTCTTTGGAGGCAGAAACTGTCCATGGGAGCATACTGGATCCAGCCATTCCTGTAACTCAGCAATCAAAACTCTTCCGGCTTCTGGTTTGAGGCCCAGCATAGGATAAAACAAAGAGAGGGACGCAGAGGCCCAGCACTCTCACTTAGGACACTTTTACCTTGAAAATGCCATCAGGCTCCAAGCTATGAAACAAAGTGAACTAGATGCCCCGCTGCATTGCTACCAGCCATTATGCCTAGGTATAACAGTGCAATCCTATCATCCCAGAAGCCAGGAAATAGAGGCAAGAAGATCAGGAGTCCAAGGCATATTAGCTATATACCTTGTATCTACCAAGGTATATAGCAAGTTTGAGGCCCTTCTAGGGTACATGAGGCATACGATATCCATTCCACCAATGGTTGGAATGTTTGCCTGATAATTATATCACTTGATTAAGGTTAGAAGCATGCCATTAAGAAATCTGTGAAGCATCTTATAGAGAAGTTGGGAACTGGGAGAAGATTCTGGCATCCAAGGTTTCTGTTAGCACGGCCAAAAGCTGCAGAGGAGGACGTTGCAGGCATCCTGGCAGGAGAACGAGTGCATGCAAGTGCTGTGGAAACAGCAGTAGAACAAGTGAAAGGACACTATGCCTCCCCAAGGTGAAGCTAGAAGATGAAAGTTTTCCACTGGCTGAGAGCCATAGCATCGCCCTTGCTCACAGCAAAGTTGTCCCCAGACAGTGACAGTGACAGGGGCAGAGGTAGATATGCCAGAGGGACGGGATGCAGAAACAGGTTGACCTGAGAGGCACAGCTGAAATTGCCCCAGAGTATACATACGTACTTAGCATTTTTTCTCTCTCTCCCTCTATCTTCTCTCCCTCTCTCCCCACCTGCTCTTCCCGTTGAACACCTCTATACCAGGGGGAAAAAATTTCTTTTAGTTCTTTAACCTCTGGATAGGCTAGTGACTTGTCAAGACTGGTAATCCCAAAATACCTGCAAGTGTTGGAAGAACCTGTGGATGGAGATTATTAGTCTATGCTCTTGAAGGAGGCACTGGTCTCTGTGTATACACAGACCCCAAATAAGAGCATCTTATGACTGTTTTTCTGTCATAATTAGTGAAAAAGACCACCAGGCATCTCCTGCTAGGCCCTGCTGAGTAACTGCCCTTTCTTCACTGCTATGCACATGGGCTTCTGTGAGGGATAGAAAAGTCTATTATAACCTCCTGCTATACAACATTCAACTTCACAGAGGATGACTATCAAAAGCTTCACCTTCTGCTTTAGCTTTTACACAGACTTTTTTTTCAGTCTATATGAATGCTAGTTGCATGTCCTCCACTGGGGTGTGCCAAAGACACTGCTGTTCTCACCCCAGGAGTCTCCTTATTGAAAGGAAGTAAGATTTTGAAAGTCACTGAGAGCCTTTTTGTCTTTCCTAGTTTCCGGCCCCCTTGGGTATGCATGTGTTCATGCATGCATGTGCCTGCCCACGAGCATGCGTGTTTGTCTGCAAGTACTGGCAGAAAGGGCATCGAAGACACTAACTTATACAGATAATCTGGCTAAATATCAGCAGCCGCCATGTCTGGCATTCTGATTTGGGCCCCTGGAAGTGGTGATTGAGAAGATTATACAGGCCAAGGGCATCTCTTTAAAAAAACCTCACATGAAAATATTCTAGAGTGATCTTGAATCCCACCAGCTCTCATAGGGAACAAGATGAAGGTTCTTACTCAAGGTCAGTGAAACTAAGAATGTCATCTGATCAGAAAAGACAAACCAAAGTGAGCATGATTCAGTCAATCACTGCCAATGCCTTTTAGTCCAACTTCACTCAGTTGACCTTTGGTGAGCTGACAGATATCATCCATCAAAGTTCTGATTTAAACCCCTCTACTCCAACACACACTGGAAACCTTCAGATGACCTTTCAAGTAATCAAATGTAATTAGCAAACACACTCTGGAGTATCGATGGCCTTTATGGAGCAGGTGGCAGATTGGACCTAAATCTTTGACACCATCATGAACAAAAGAACAACAGGTTCCACCTTCCACCGTGTTTGAGGCTGAGTCATATTTCCTGTTAAAGCGGATTAAAACTTGAAGCAATAAAACTCATACCCTTTCAAGTTAGACATAACAATAAGTAACTAGAACAGGGCTCCTTGTGAGGGTTTCAATATTTTTGATCAGTATGTCTTTCAGAAAACAGTATATGTAAGTAACATGTTCATACTTGAGGTGATATTTTTAAATGTTGCCCATATCCAGGTAAGAGTGCACAATGCCTTTAATCCCGGCACATAAGAAGTGAAGTCAGGAAGGTAAGTTCAAGGTCAGTCTCAACTACAGATCTAGTTTATGACCAACCAACGTGGACTACAATGAGAGAGAGAAAGCAAGAGTTATGAATCTGCAATGTCATCACTATATTTAGACTTGCAAGATTGTTCCCAATTTTGGCATAAAAGATGGAAAGATGGGGTGGCGAATCTGAGTGGGTGGATGCAGCAAATACTCCTCAACTTCTTTTTCAAGCTTTATATTCCTTTTTGTGAAGGGCTGGAGAGATGGCTGGGCCATTAAAGGCTAGGCTCACAACCAAAAATATAAGAGATAGAATAGCTTAATAGAGAGAGTTTAAACAACCAGGCATGACTTGGGTCACAGATGTTATCATTACCCAAAAATGCTATATACTAAGTAGAGTCGAGCCAGAATCCTGAGAACAAAGTGAGATGTGGATCACTGCAGGCTAAGATGGTAGCCGCATCCCATGAAAGCCCACTGGAGCTCCAACTGGAAGTGGAGAAGAGGTGCCAAGAGAAGCAGCACCATGTGCCATCTGCAAAGGTGGGTGTGATGTCCATCTCGCAGAGGTGGTACTCTAACCGCAGCATTTGACTTCCAATGCTATTCAAGTGGGAACACAGAAAACTGGAGAAATATCGCAAATCACTAGAAATATCAAACTGGGAAACGTGAGTCTGTCTACCAAACCGACTGGAGCCTAATGTATGTAAAGAGTCTCATTTGGTTTGATTCTAGAGCTTCCATTGTTGCCTGTCTAGCAATGGCAGGAATCACCATCTACCTGGCTCCTACTGAAAGAATGCGCTTCATTTTGAGAAAGAGCATCAAAGAGATTCAATTTAATTGGACTTACTCTTATACAAAGATATTCAGTAATGCAATATTCAAGCATAGCCATTAGACTATTAAGTTAATAAATAGCACTGATGAGTAGAAAGATGGAAGACAGCTGGAATGTTCCTACTGGCCAACATTATTGATCAAGCCGGAGCTGTTAAATGAGCTGATGTTTTGGATCAATAACTTACAAGATGTGTTTTGTGCCAAGGTGCTTGCTTACCTAGGAAAAAGCATTAATTTTGATAATATGGAGACCAAATGACACAGAGATGGTGGCAATGTGAGAGGGAGGTGCTTAATGGTGATCGTCACCACTGTCATTGTAAAAAAAAAACAACTATAAAACAATGGTAAAATCACATCTCCATCTAAATAAAATTCTATAGTGACAACCACAAATTTAGCTGTAACTAAAACTGATTAAAAAAAAAGATGAAATGAAGCCATGTCCTCTAGGCCAAATCATTCCCATGATGAAGAGGCTATGTCCTCGTGGAATATTGCAGGAGAATGCTAGGGAGATGAGTCAGTTGATAAAGAGCTTGCTGCACAATCCCAGAGACCTGGGTTTTGATCCCAAGGACTCAGAAAAGGCTGACAAGGCTGAGCACACTTGTAATCACATCCCAGGGGCCAGCCTAGCTGAATCAGTGATCTCCAAGTTCAGCGAAAGACCATGTTTTAAAAAAGTTCCAGCAGGGATGGAGAGAGGTTTATGAAATCCAGCCTCTAGCTGAAGAGCTATTGACAACTGATAGATTCTGGAGGAGAGAGGGTCAGTTTCCTTCAGGGATGTAGTCCCCAGGAGGCCGCCTGCTCTAGCCTGTCAGTGGGTTGTGCAAGAGTCTGTGAAGCGAGCAGGAGAAAGTAGCGGTGGGAGGAGTGGAGACAGTGAAGAGGAGGGAGTGGGAGTGGATTTGATCAAAACATTACATGATGTTGAAAAATTTCAAACAATAAATTTACTTAAAAAGTGAAGTTATAAAAGTGTGAATTTTTGATTATAAAAATAATAATCGGTAAATAAAAAGGCAAACAAGAAATTTAAGGCAAAAAATAGGGGTGGAGAGAAGTAATTGGAAAGCAACATCTAATGTTGACTCTCTCTCTCTCCCTCTCTCTCTCTCTCTCTCTCTCTCTCTCTCTCTCTCTCTCTCACACACACACACACACACACACACACAGTCACATGGACCCAAAAGAAGAATCTGTACACACACCTCCATACGAGCACACAATTCAACACACATAGGGGCAATCAGTATTGGGAGAGGAATAGCTTTCTCTCTGTCTAAAAGCCTATTTGCAGAAAATAGTACATGTAAATAAAACACATACACACAGAGAAAGAAGTATGAAGTTTTAAATTGTGTAACATTTTTTATATTTTTATTCTTTTGATCTTAAAGGACAGAAAAATGTTAAAAATAAAAACACTTGAACAATCAATATAACAATTTCTTTTCTGCTGGCACTTTTAAGGCTTTGACCTTATGCACAAGTAACTTATTATAAATAAGTTCTAATGGGGGATAATTTCATACACAGAAAATTTACAGGCAGTCCAGGTCACTTTCTCAAATAAGTCCAACCCAGTTTCCTCTAACAGTTATATTGATGATTAATACTATATATTTGTTAAAACTAATCCGATAGCATGGACCAGAACATTATTATTAACTAAATCCCACAATCCACTTCTACCTGATTTTGCCATTAATGCCACCATCCACTCCAAGATGACTCAGTGCTCCTGAGCATGGATGACCCCAGAGCTCTATTGTCACCAACAGATGAACTCCTGAAACGACAAAGCCCTACATTTTGTCTGGTCGTGCTCTCCTCATCCTCCTAATTGGATGATGGGGAAATGTCAAGTCCAGAGCACTTGGTGTTTTGTTTTATTATCCTATACTTTGTGTCACATTGTTTAAGATAAGGGTTTGGGAGACTGGAGTGATGGCTCAGCATGTACAGAGCACTGGCGGATCTTTCAGAGGGCATAAGTTCAATTCCCAGCACCCGCGTGACAGCTTACAACTGAACTGTCTAACTCCAGTTCCAGGGGATCTGCCAACCTCCAAGGGCACTGGCACGAACACAGTGCATAGAGAGATGCAGGCAAAACACTGATGCACATAGAATAGAAAAAAATAAAATAAAATAAAATAAAATAAAATAAAATAAAATAAAATAAAATAAAATAAAATAAGTCTTTTATTTTTAATTAGAAACTTTCCTTTTGGTTTTGGCTAAGGCAAAACTGGAAGTATGCCCATGAGATAGGGAAAATGAAAAAATATGGTATAGCTGAAATTTCTAGAAGAGAGAAAATGGAGAACAAAGTCATTGACTAGGGGATACAGAAAAAGCAGAGATTTCAAGGTAATGTAAGAAAAATGAAGGTGTTAAGAAACTAATCCCTAGGGCTCTTTAGCTTAATGGAGTGAGGCATCAGGAAGATAAAAGCCCTAGAGGGGGCTGAGAAAGGCTGAAGAACAAAGGATTGCTGTTCTGTTTTCCTGTAACAATGCATCCTCATGTTCACAGAAAGATGCAGCAGAGGGAGAGATGCAGAGAGAGGGCCATCCTCCTATACATGGAAAGATGGGGCTGAACTCTGATGGGGGGGGAGAGAGAGAGAGAGAGAGAGAGAGAGAGAGAGAGAGAGAGAAGAGAGAGAGAGAGAGAGAGAGAGAGAGGAGAGAGATCCTCATGTGCACAGAAAGATGCAGCTGAACCCTGATGGAGGAATTTAGAAAGAGGGAGAGGGAGATGGAGAGGGAAAGAGAGAGAGATCCTTATGTGCACAGAAAGATGCAGTCAAAGGAGGGATACAGAGAGGGAGAGAGAGAGAGAGCGCCAATGGTTCATTGATATCTGCGATGGAAAAGAGATCCAGAATCTTTTAGGCTTCCTTTACAAAAAGATTACTGAGCATACTTGCTTGTGATATCAACATGAGGGCCGCTTTCATAAACTCAATATGTAGATTATCTACAGGAAATTGAGCTTAACTAAAATAATAATAATAATAATAATAATAATAATAATAATAATTTTAAACTAAAGCAACCCAAAGACCCCAAACTAACCACACTCTTCATTGATTAAGAATAGGACATAACAATAAGATTGGGATTAAAGGAAATGAATTTTCATACAAGGGGTTAAGGGGTTCATTCCAACTTGAATAGCCAAGATGATTATATTAACTAAACACAATGTTAAGGATGAGGTATAAAAAGCATTCACAATCTGTCCTTCAGCCCAAATCTTCCTCACTGTTCAGCTCCTGTGGTCTTCATGGAAGTCATCTAGTTCATTCCCAACTGATCTAGATTTGCCATCAAGTCCCCTGCCCACTGTGATTCTACAACATTCTAATAGGACTGTTGTTTGGCTGTCAACTTGACACAACCCTGAGTCACCTTGGTCTATTTGCAACTGAGAACGCAGAGGCAGCACTGTCCATGGTAGGCTAGGCTATATCAATCAGTAAGTCACAGTTCCCCACACTCATGGCCATGTCTGGAAACTTCTCAGTTTGAGGATGACAAGCCAGTAAGCCTTGTGCCCCAGTGGTTCTCCTCCAGGTTCCTGTATTGAGTTCCAGCTCTGACTTCCCTCAGTGACAGACTATAGTGCAAAGGATAAGATGATACAAAGCCTCTCCTTCCCAAGTTTCTTTTGGACATGGTGTTTATGACACAGTAACAGAGAGCAACTGGATCTTCTCTGCACGGCACTCTTCTTCTGATACTTTGCCTTCTCCACATGGATAGGGAAGCCCAGAAGCATGTGCTAATTAACTTACTGACTGACACAGTGTAGACAGGGCAGCTTGCTTAACTGCTGTAGCAGAAGGGAACACTGACGTAGGAATTTGAGTCATTCTGCTATCTGGGATACAGAATGTGAGGCTCTTTTTTTTTTTCAGTATAATATTTGTATTGATTCTCTGGGAATTTTACATTATACACCCTAATCCCATTCACCTCTCAGCCCTTCCATGTCTGTTCCCTCCTTCTGACTTCCTTCTCCCCCCCCAAAAAAAAACTAGTAAAAATAATTTTTTAAAATTTTTTATTGGATATTTTCTATATTTACATTTTATTTCCCTTTTTCTGGTTCCTCGCCCCCCAAAGGTCCCACATGCCCTTTTCCCTTCCTGTGTTCCCCCATCCACCTCTTCCCACTTCCCTGTTCTGGTATTCCCCTACACTGATGCTTTAATCCTTTCCAGCACCAGGGTCCACTCCTTCCTTCTTGTCGGACATCATTTGGTATGTGGATTGTGTCTTTGGTGTCCCAAGATTCTAGGCTAATATCCACTTATCAGTGAGTGCATACCATGGGTATTCTTTTGAGACTGGGTTACCTCACTTAGTATGACGTTCTCCAGCTCCATCCATTTCTCTAAGAATTTCATGAATTCATTGTTTCTAATGGCTGAATAGTACTCCATTGTGTATATATACCACATTTTTTGTATCCATTCCTCCGTTGAGGGACATCTGGGTTCTTTCCAGCTCTGGCTATTATAAATAAGGCTGCTATGAACATAGTAGAGCATGTATCCTTATTGCATGCTGGGGAATCCACTGGGTATATGCCCAGGAGGGGTATGGCTGGGTCCTCTGGAAGTATCGTGTCCAGTTTTCTGAGGAACTGCCAGACTGATTTCCAGAGTGGTTGTACTAGCTTGCAGTCCTACCAGCAGTGGAGGAGTGTTCCTCTTCCTCCACATCCTCGCCAATACCTGATGTCTTCTGAGTTTTTCATCTTAGCCATTCTGACTGGTGTGAGGTGAAATCTCAGGGTTGTTTTGATTTGCATTTCTCTAATGACTAATGGTGTTGAACATTTTTAAGGTGTTTCTCAGCCATCCGAATTTCTTCAGGTGAAAAGTCTTTGTTTAGCTCTGTACCCCATTTTTTGATAGGGTTATTTGATTTTCTGGGGTCTAACTTCTTGAGTTCTTTTTATACATTGGATATTAGCCCGCTGTCAGATGTACGGTTGGTGAAGATCTTTTCAACTAACTTTGTTAGTTGCCGATTTGTCCTTCTGACATTGTCTTTTGCCTTACAGAAACTTTGTAATTTTAAGAGGTCCCACTTGTCTATTCTTGATCTTAGAGCATAAGCTATTGGTGTTCTGAAAGTTCAATTTGGGTTACCTATATACTCACTGGAGCATAGTCAAATTCTCAATGGCCTGCACCTTAAATAAAACTGAGTGCTTCCCTTTCTTCTCCTCTAGAAGAAGCCATCAACTGTGGAGAGCTCTCTTCAGCATCTCCATCACACTTTCAAAGAGTTCTCTTTGGTAGCTGCCTGTCTAGCCTGCTACCTTCATTTTTGGGGGGAAAAGGGGCATCACAGAAGACTTCCATGAAGACTTCCAGGAATGTGAGACTCTTTATGGTGTGTGTGTGTGTGTGTGTGTGTGTGTGTGTGTGTTTCCTTGTTCCCCCTGTCTCTCGGTTATTCACAGTCTTTATCACCAGGAGAAGGATGAGCTAACATAAATCCTCTGGACACCTTACATGGGTTGTATCTAACATAATCAGTTTTCTTTGCGGGAATTAGAAGGGGGTTAGACTAGAAAAGTAAAAAGGAAAGAAAGCATAGTGACTGCTGATGGCCAACCTCCTCTGTGGAGTTTGCAAGTCTAGATAGAAATAGCATGTGGGTGAGGAGACGAAAAAGGAAGTTTTATATCTCCCTTTGTTCCTAGAACATTCTGAGGTGAGCGGTTTGAACCACAGAAACAGGGAAAACCCATATCTAGCATGAGTTGTTAAAATGAGGGCTGATCGTCTCAGAGTCAGAATTTGTCAGGAACGATAGTTATGACACTTCCTCACAACTCCCTGCACATGGCTACCTTATTAGAAATTAAAATTCATGTAAATCACAGCAGGATGCCACACTAAGATAATGAGAGTAACTCAGAGGGACAAGAAACAATTCTAGCCTGGTTCTCCTAAAGCCTGGCACTTATGATCTACAATTTAAACTAATTTGCTGGTAAGCACACTGGCAGATTTGGAAAGTGTGGGCAATCCATCTACTACAAGCACCAATGTAAACACTATTCTTTCCTGCTTTGGGGACATGTATAATTTGTATTTTCCCTGCACATTTCCCCTACTCCATTTCACAGTTTTCAACTTAAAAAAAACATCCTAGTCTTTGGCAACGCCTGTGCTGTTTTTCTCTTGCATTTAATTGCTCGCGTTTGGGAAGCTCGGCTTTCAGCTGACTGATTGCCTTCTTTCTCAGCAACAGAGAACAAGACACAGGATCACGAAAATAGGCACAGCATCGTGAGCCGTCCAGGCATGAGGCACTCCAGGCATTTCTAACCATTAGACCTCACCTCGTTTCATCAAACCCCCTCCGTTGCAGTGCTTGGTGCTCAGGGAATCTTCATGTGTTTGCATTAAAGTGTTCAATGCTTATTTTTAGAACTGGCTGGCTGAGTTTGCATTGTGATTATTTTGGATAGTGCAGGTGTGTACGAGTTCAAACCAAACATTCAAATTCTAAATAATGACTTCACAGTTATGAAGTATCAAACCTGAGTCCCAGTACGGGGCAATGGTCATCAAAAACAAACTGGCTTTCTCAAAGTTGTTGTATTTCACTAGAAAATTCATCCTTAAGAGATTGGGATTAAATGATCACCTACAGCTGAGATTTATATCTTTGTCTTTGAAGATATGGAAGAATATACAAATCATATTGGTATTATCTATTGAGAATGTAGAAAATGGAACTGCCTGGCCCATATTGATTTGGTAAAGTTCTGGGTTGGTCTTCATTTTAATAAGACTATATACATTTAAATCCACCTATTAAGGCTCTGCTCACAGGCCATGCTAAAGGCCAATAGCCAAAAGAAGTTCTTTACCAACCAAGTTCAGTAAGAACTGATGGAACTGTCCCTGGCTCAGGAGAACAGAAGTCTCACCAGTGGTGCTGCCTGTAGTATAGCTGTGTGCTTATTTAGACAGTCAGCAAACAAATATTGAACAATAAACCCAGTTACAATAACATTAATAAGAGGAACCCCCGCTATCAGGGAACTCTGGAATGGTCCACTGTGATGTCCACTCAACAGCTGCAGTGTCATGATCACCATAAGTAGATTACAAAGACTGAAACAGAAATCAGTATAAAATTATATGCTTGCTTGGGAGCTGGGGGGGGATGGGCAGGGAGCATCAAAGAAGGCTTAATAGAGGTGAATTGAGCCAGGTTACTCTCACACAAGCTCACCAGGCTCCTACTGTAGGAGGCATGTGTTAGACATTGTCTTTGCTAAGAGTAAAAAGAATGACAACGTGGAGATGAGCCTAGAGCCTTTCACACAAAGTTGTCAAACGGTGATCAAAATGATGCTTATGATTCGGAGAAGTAGCAGGCAGGGGCTAAAGCTGCGGACATGGTTCAGAAGAAGCACGGGTTTGCTCCATGCTATACAGCTATCCATCCAAGACAAGACTGACCCGTGATTGCCCAAGGGAGAAGCCTGGTTCCTAGGTTCTCTGAGCTATAAAAGGAAAACCTAAAATTCATTTTCAATGGCCCTTGTAGGCTGTTTTTAGAGTCTGAAATTAGAAAATATAACCAGCGAACAACAACAACAAAATCTCACAAAAGTTTCCAACCTTCTGGCAGGTGGTAAATCCTAGTATGAGTGTCCTGGACAGCAAGGACTTATATAAAGACTCTGACTTAAAGTAACAGACGGAAAGTGAAGTCTAAGAATGAGAAAGAAATATAGAAATCTAATCCTATCTGTGAGGTATGCCTATGGTAACTGAGATCATAGTGAAATGAAAATGGTCTCCTGGCTCAGCATCCCGGTTGCCAAGCCCTGTTTACTTTAGTGCCCCAGGTTCTCTGCTTGCTTGCATATTCAACAACCTTAAAGTCTGAATTAATGATCTAGCATGTCTTCACAAAACCGTTATTCGGTTAAATAATGAAAACAAGAAAACAAAAAAACTTCATCCTACCAAAGCATTGAAAGAAGCAAGGGAGAAGGAGAGGAGATTCTGTGACCTTTCTGTAAAATACCCGTCATCTTGGGAGTGATTCTCCTCTAGTGTTACACTTTTGAGACAATGGAGAATGGAGATGAGTTTAATTTCCTTCTGCCAAATTAACTTCCTCAGCTGCTACAAGTAACATGCATCGTGATAAGCCTGGGATCTGGGAGCCAGTGTGAACTCAGAGCAAGGACCCTAGAACAGGCCTGGCTCTGCAGGACCAGCAGTGTAATGGCAGCTGTTAACTGAGGCCCGTACTGGTTCATACAAACATCCACAACAAAACAAATTCCAATCTGCTGACTTGTCCACTGTGTTGACATCATCCCAATAAGGGTTTCAGATCTAGCCTGATGGGATACACAACTTACCTATCTAGGGCCTTTCGTGTAGTCCTTAAAATTATGATGTCCTATGTCCCTTTCTGTTGCTGTGATAAATTATTCTGATTAAAAGTAACTTAGAGAAAAGAAGGGCTCACTTGGATTATCTTTCCAAGTCACAATATATCACTGAGGGAAATCAGCACAGGATCTTGGAACAGAAACTATGAAGAAGAACTTAAAATTCATTGTTAATGGCCCTTGCAGGTTGTTTTTAAAGTCCTAAATTAGAAAATAATCAGACAACAACAACAAAGCCACAAAAGTTTCCAACTCTCTGACAGATGGCAAATCCTACTGAGTGTCCTGGACAGCAATGGCACATGTAAAGAATCTGATTTAAAGTAATAGCAAGAAATTAAAGTCTAAGAATGAGGACTTTACTGGCTCATTCACAGGCTCATACTGAAATAGCTTTCTTATAGAACCTAAGACCACCTGCCTGGAGAATGGTGCCACCTACAGGGGGCTGGGCACTCCCATGTCAACTCAACTAACAACCAAGACAATCTTCCAAGGCGTACCATCAGGTAGGCCAGATCTCCATCTGTGCAATTCCTAGATTGAGATTCCCTTCTTGGTTGATTTTAGGCGGTCAATTTGACAATTTAAAGTTAACTAGAACAGATGGAAGTAATGTTACCTACCATACAACGTTGTTGGGACAGTTAAATGAGAGCATATTTAGATGTTTCAAATGCACCCTTGTCTTAGTTTTACTGCTGTGAACAGACACCATGACAAAGGCAAGTTTTATAAAAAACAACATTTAATTGGGGCTGGCTTACAGGCTCAGAGGTTCAGTCCATTATCATCAAGGCAGAAACATGGAAGCATCCAGGCAGATATGGTGCAGGAGGAGCTGAGAGTTCTACATCTTCATCTGAAGGCTGCTAGTGGAAGACTGACTTCCAGGCAACTAGGGTGAGGGTCTTAAGCAAACACCCACAGTGACACAGCTACTCCAACAAGGCCACACCTCCTAATAGGATCACTCCTTGGGCCAATCATATACGAACCATCACATTCCACTCCCTGGCCCCCATAGGCTTGTTCAAACCTGAGTCTATGTGGCCCATACTTAAACATAGCATAATGCAAAATACATTTAGTCCAATTTCAAAAGTCCCTGTAGTCTATGGCAGTCTCAACAGTGTTAAAAGTCCAAAGTTCAAGGTCTCTTCTGAGATTCATTCAATCACTTAAATGTAATCCCCCAAGCAAGACAGGAAACCAGCAGGGCAAAGTCCAAACTCTGCCTCTCCATGTCTGATAGCAAAGCTGTCTTCAGATATCCAACTCCTTTTTCATCTTTGTTGAGTGCAACAAGGTTCTTTCTCCTGTGCTTGTTCCACTCTCTGTTAGCAGCTTTCCTTGGCAGGCATCCTGTGGCTCTGGCATCTTTAACATCATGGGTACCCCAAGTCAACTTCAGCTTCACAGCTTCTTTGTGCTTTCAGAAAACACTTCCCATATTTCACCTCAGTGATGCTGGTCTTTTCTTAATCATCACTAATTTCTCAGCTCCAGCTAACCAGCATCAATTGTCCCAGTAATCTCCTCCTCTTGAATATAAAGCCAGAGACACATGGCCGAAGCTGCTGAGTTCTGCTGCTTGCAGGAGCTGGAACATTGGCCCCCTTGTTCTATTCCATTATCACTAGCTTCCTTTTTCCCAGCTCCTTCACTGCCTATGTTGGCTGTCCTGAATCCTGCTCCATAGACTGACTTTGAACTCAAGAGATCTGCATGCCTGTCTCCTAAGCACTGGGATTAAAGGTGTGGTCCACCAAGCCTGGATTTAAGTTTTTCTTTACCTAGAATTTGCTCTGTTCTAGGCTGGCCTTGAACTCAGAGATCTGCTTATCTTTGCCTCTTGGGATTAAAGGCTTATACTACCATGCCTGGACCTAAAGTTAGCTGGGTGGAATCTTGCCCCCAAGGTCACCACTCCCTTAATTCAATTTAATATCCTTGAATTCAGCTCCATTTCACTTCCTGGAGTCCATTTAATACTCAAACTATATATTTTGTACTTTTCCTTTCTCATGTAGCGAGCCAGAATGTTTCGCCATTACAAGATGGTGCTGGTTTCCGGCCCTAATCCTGGTAAACAACTTGGCACATGTGTATTAATGAGCATGCTAACTCAGCTATTTTTTATCCAGTCGTATGTTAATGAGGGATTCCTCCTGTAGCCTATCCTGAGGCAAGAGCCAGGCACAGAGACCTAGGCTGCGACTGCTCAGAGATACAAGGCAGCTCATTCCTTGCCTCGGGGATCCCCATTTTCTCATCATAAAAGAGTTCCTGGAATAAAGTGCTGTTGAAGAAGGATCCTCAGTGTGTTGTGTCGTTTCTTGCTGGACAAGTTTGGCCGCAATATCCTCAGCTTGCTATGTTGGTTCAAAATTCTCTTAATCAGACTTAACCAGAGAAGAAAGTCTTTGTTGGGCTTTTTTGGGACTTCCTTTGCAGATGCAATTAATATAAATCTCTACCTTAGCCCTAGGCAGTCTCTTCAGACAATGGCAAAAAGCAGCCATGTTCTTCACAAAAACATCACAAAAACAGTCTCTCAGCCACATACTAAAGGTTTTCTCCACTGAAACCTCTTGGGCCATCAAGCCTACATAGTTCAAATGACCCTCAGTACCACTGTCTTCCATATTCCTACCAGGCTGGACCATTAAGCCCCACTTAAAGCATTTCATGGCTTTCCAAATCCAAAGAACCAAAATCCACATTCTTCCTAACCAAAGCATGGTCATGCCTATCACAGCAATACCCCACTTCTGATACCAACCTCTGTCTTAGTGTTACTGCTGTGAACAGACACCATGACAAAGGCAAGTCAACATTTAACTGGGGTGGGCTTACAGGCTCAGAGGTTCAGTCCATTATCATCAAGGCAGAAACATGGAAGCATCCAGGCAGATATGCTGCAGGAGGAGCTGAGAGTTCTACATCTTTATCTGAAGGCTGCTAGTGGAAGACTGACTTCCAGGCAACCAGGGTGAGGATCTTAAGCCCACATCCTCAGTGACAGACCTACTCCAACAAGGCCACACCTCCTAATAGGATCACTCCTTGGGCCAATCATATATGAACCATCACAACCCTGTAAGGGGTCCTTTATGTTCTTTCCATTGAAATTCATTCGCCTTAGAAATCTCAGTAGAGGAAGCCAACGCTAGAGTCTGGCACTGAAGGGGTTTGTAACCCCATAGGAAGAACAACATCTACCAACCAGACCCACCAGAGCTCCGAGGGCCTAAACCACCACCCAAAGAGTACACATGGAGGGAACCATGGCTCCAGCTGCATATGTAGCAGAGGATAGCCTTGCCTGGCATCCGTGAGTGGAGAGGCTCTTGGTCCTGTGAAGTCTCAATGGATGCCCCAGTGTAGGGGAATGCCAGGACAGGGAGGCCGGAGTGGGTAGGTGAGCAGGGGAACACCCTCATAGAAGCAGGGGAAGAGGGGAATGGGTTATAGGGTTCCCAGATTGGGGGGGCAGCAGGAAAGGGGATCACATTTGAAATGTAAACAAAGAAAATATCCAATAATAAAAAAAGAAATCTCAGTAGAGGATGGGTACTGATCAAGGTGGGACAAGCATAATATGTTACAATAAAATCTGGGTTGCCAGAAATAATACTGTCATCTAAGGCAGAAATAATGAGACGGGGAAATATATCGTGGCTTGCTCTTGGGGATCATGACTCTTAGGGATCAAGGAGAGTCATAAGATAAGGAATCTAGGTGTAGAAAGGTCCAGAACACAGCCATAGGGCATGGCCAAGGAGGTTCCTGTGTGTTAGGTAGCTTCTGAAATGAATTCTCCTAAATGCATGTCAGGCACCCCACACAGGATTGCATTCAAGGCAGGCAGAATCTCCACTAAGAATAAAAAACATGCTGAGGAATAGATGAGCACAGCAGCTTAAAACAAAGTGGTTAGAAACCGGGCGGTGGTGGCGCACGCCTGTAATCCCAGCACTTGGGAGGCAGAGGCAGGCGGATTTCTGAGTTCGAGGCCAGCCTGGTCTACATAGAGAAACCCTGTCTCAAAAAAAAAAAAGTGGTTAGGCCGTGGTCTGCATGACAATTTCAACTGGTGGCAAAGTCCCAGAACACTGTTTAGTGGACGGTGGTTGTATGTTAGGCTGCACCATCCTATTCACCTGTAAACTCCACAAGACGGCTACAAGGCATGCCCAGAGAAGTTCCTAGTGTCAACAGCAGACAGTTTTGAGCAGGGCTTCTCACAACAAGCATTAGTAGCAAAGACAAAGACAAAACGTCCCAAGTACACAAAGTCTAAAGAATTTAAATACCACCGAGTGGCCAACACTTCGCAAAGTTTGCTACCTAAGTCACTACAACACCATTCTTCTCCTCTAACTGTAGAAACAAGAGGCAGATGAGGAAGCTAGACGAATGTGGTCAGAGTCAACAAAGGCAAATACTCAGGTTGTTGAAAAACCAGGGCAAGAGAGTGGGGCTGTCAACAAAGAGACAGGGAAGGTACTCCTGAATTGGGTACCTATTTTTTACATGCATCTAGTGGTTTTTGTCTGAGCCTAGAAAACAGCAGAAGGAAACATGCTCTCTAGTATTGTCACGTCAAGAAACCATGCTTAAGAGGTACACAGTGTGAAAAACAACCAGCCACCAGCCATTTCTCCAGGGCCACATCTAATAGATTCTAAATGGGTAAGATCACAGCATCAACATGTTATAGGAATTTACTACTAAGAAACGGGGATTAAAAGAAGGATTGATTAGATGCCAGAGAACAAACTACTGTCAATCTCCATTATTAGGTATCTGAGTGAGGGACAGCTCTATAATACCTGCCATGAACTTTACACCTTGATCATGAAAGAGAACATATTGGGATACCCAAGTCGTAACGGTGGAGGGCTGGAAAGCAGACTATACTCCCTACCTCTGTAAGCTCTCGAGCCAAAACAAGTAATCCTGTGATAAGAAAGAAGGAAAGATAGGTACATTTGGACATGAGATTGGAGTCTCAAACTAAACTAAAATGGCCATATACCAAAGTCACCAGAAATTTGGAGTTAAGGGAGCAGCTGAGGGAAATGTGTGGAAAAAGTAAACTACCTTCTTACTATACCCCAAACCAACTTCAGATTTTTCAACTGGCCAGTTAACATCGAATGGTACTGTCAAGTATGAGATGAAATCAAGACCTATAAAGTGGGTCAAAGGCAAAGAGATGAGTCAGGAGAGCACAGAGAATATGAGTGGAGAGGGAAGGGCCAAGATAACTGAAGAGTTTCAACACCTTGTCATACAAGTGTTGATGAGAGGGTAGGCAGACATGACATCCAGCACTAATTTGTCTGCTGTGGACAATTGATGGAGAACGAGCTGCCCCTGACAGAAACCTCTAGACTCCTTCCATAAATGTCTTGGTCCAGAGTGTACACAAAATCTTCCTCTTCAGAAATGGTAAGAGCAAAGAGACAAAGGTCTATATTCTAGATTTGGATTTAAACTCTGTGATTTATCTATGTGTGTGTAAGTGAGCATTACTTCACCAGTACCACAAAGGAATAAAACTGTGACATATGGGCTAACTGGAGCTCAGAAAAGTTGTTCATCTTGCCAGAATTAGTATCAAACAGTCAGCTACTGAAGACTCACGCACACAATTCTTATGTGTAACACCAAAGCCTTCTATCAAACTAGTTGAGAAAACAATACTCCTTGAGGTGTTCTGATGACCCAGAAAAAAAGAGCTTTGGAGAAAATACATATGAGCACTTATAAGCATAAGACATTGCTAATGGTATCTATATCGAGATGATAATAGGGCTTGTGGGACTGAATTCATATTACAACACGTTGTTTCATTTTGACTCAAAAAAAGAAACCCTAAAATATGCCCAGGAAAAAAATCTTAAAGTCAGAATTCATCTTTTTATGATCAAATAGCTGAAGAAGCCAATGGGAATTATGAAACATATGAGGAAACATCATTTCTTTAGACGGCAGAGTATTCCAACAGCCAAACAGCAGAGCAAAGGCACCGTGTCCTATGCATGTTCCCAGTGGAAGTATTAAATGCAGTATGGTCTGGAAGGCTGATCATCTCGGTTTTGTAAGCAGAGGCATATTCCAATCTTCTGTCTTTTAGTTTCTCTGCTAACTGTAGACCAATATGATGTGGTTTTCAGGACTAAGAAGCTCTGTCTGGAAAATTCTCTAAGTTTCAAGGAAGGCAAGTATTCAATTACAGTATTTAAAGATGCCCTAAATATTATTCCAGTCCCTTTACATGCATAAATTAATTTATCATCAGAGCAATGGCACAGTATAAATACCATTATTATCCTTATTGCAGAGGATAAATGAGGGAAAACAAGATGCAAGAAAGTTAAACAACTTTCTCAACATACACAGCTAATAACTAATCATGTAATAGAAAAGGAACTTTCTCTTGGGTAGTCTCCAGAGCTCTGCTCTATGGGCTGTGATTGGATAGGAGTAGGTATGACCTGGGTCAAGCTAGTTGAGGAGGGTTGCAAAGGGAAAAGGGAAATTACATTGAATTAAAATTAAAAGGGGGTAAAATTCCACCCAGGTTAAAATGGCTTTGGCCTTTTTACTAAAATTAGAGAATGCTTCAGCTCTGTGGGGTTTCTTTCTTACCTATTACAAAAGTCATTTTGAACATTTCCAACCAAACATCAAAGACTATATTGGGCAAATTCTGCATTCTGCATTATATGTTCTGTAGTTTTCTTCTGGATCACTTAAAATATTTAACTCTTCTATATGGTTAATCAATATTTTATGAATTTCAGGTTTAGTTATATTTATATGCCATGTTAATAAAGGCTATATAATTGAGGGGGAAAAGAACAAAAATGATACCTAACATTCCCAATCTAGATTGTCTGATTCTCTTAGAGAGGGCTTTACTTCACCAATATTGTGCTTTAAGGTGTATATAATATCTGTAGTTGTTTGACTTATTGATACAAGCTTGAGAGAGACAAAACAAAACTTTTAATTTTAAATGGCTGAGGACATCTCTAGAGCATAACATCGACACCAGGAATGAGGCAACGACTTGTCACCTGGAACTTGTGACATAAGCAAAATAATAGTCTCCACTTCAGACCAAGGAAATCAAGGACTCAGGATGTCCCCTCTCCCCTAAACACAGACACCAGAAGACTAGGATGCAGGCGAAGTTCCTGAGCAGTAATAGCCAGCAAACTGAATCCTTCTGACCCTGGAATAGATGCTGCACATTATCGTCCAAAGGCTCAGGGGGGGGGGGGCAAAACAGAAGATGAGAGAACAAACTGTGAGGGTGACAGCACCCAAATAATCAGCCAAGTATAGTCTAGGACTTCACTGCTAAGTGGGATTTTAGTTTAAAATAATTTCAACTATTTCAACTCACTGTAAATTCTTATAAGCCATCTCAAACTCCTAATCTATCTAATATAAGGTAACCGCTTGACTTCATCCTGCTCCTAGGTGGACATCATCATCCTACTCCTACTACTCAAGGCAAGATGTTAACCAGTAAACTGATTAGACCTTTCAGTAAGCTGATGTGCCAATCATCCTAAAACCGTTGAGTGAGCCATATAACTTAAAGGAAACTATTAACTAAATCTCTCTCTCTCTCTCTCTCTCTCTCTCTCTCTCTCTCTCTCTCTCTCTCACTCACACACACACACACACACACACACACACACACACACACACAGTAAAACAAATGAAATGTGTTTGAAATCATGGAACCCCAGTAGAGAAGCTATTTAGGGACTCTATGAAGATGCCTAATCACTGATCTGTAGTGTCCAAAATGAGTTAATGTACCTTTAAAACTAAGCAAATGATTCTCTCTTCCCAGCAAATGGCCCATCATCATAAATGCTGATAATTAAGGTGCCAAATAACTCTGCATGGATACCCACGGGACGCAACAAAGGGTTGGTTGACTCATCTCTCCCAAACTGAACATTTTTCGCTAGAACTCATGCCAGCAAAGCCAAAGGAAAAGATGGCCATATGGACCAGGACAGGCACAGAGGAGCTATGCGGTGTTTGTGGAACACACCTATTCTATGAGAAAAAGAGTGAGAAATAGTATGAAAGGATGACAAAGTTTCTACTATGTGCTTCTACAATACAACAGCCCTATTCTCCTGGCATTGTCCCATCTGATTTCAGGCTATATGGGAGTATTCCCAGTCCATTTTGCAGGTGAGCGAATTAAAAAATCAAAGCTCTAGTAATGGACACAAGTCCATGAAACACAAAGACAACCTATAGACTAGTTGGTTTTTATAGCTCACCTAACATTATTAAAGCATTCTAATACCTATTACTTACTATGAGTCAAACATTTGGGTGTTAAAAATGTGATACCAAGAAGAAAATGACAGGGATAATCAAACAGAGCAAACAAATTTAGGATTAGCATTATGGGAATTCAACTAAGGAGGAATAAGTGGTCTTAAGAGAGTATATGTTGGAAATTTGATCTGGCCAGTGAGGTTAACAAACAGGAGATAAGTCATCTGATATCAGTACAAAGGGTGGAAGACAACTGGATGAGGGGTACAGGAAGTGGGGAGAGATCGTACAGGGAGGACTAGCAGTTAGTGCGGACAATGAAGAGGGGAGAAGGAGTTAAATTGAGGGCAGAAAGACATGGAGAACCTGTAATGCTAGTCACAGAGCTACCTAAGTCTCTGTGACCTATAGTAAGAATGCATCCTTTTCCTTATAGTTAGAAAGCGGATGGCACACTCAGCTCTTTGTCTGACAAGATAATTCTCCAAGCAATGTGCAAAACTAGTTGAAAATATAATGTGAGGTTCCTTTGAAAGCAAGCATTCTGGAGGAAGCTTACGCGCCACAGCCACATTAAAGGCAAGCGACAAGGCGGGCTGGATTTGAAGGAAGCCGGGAGATGTGGGAGGAAGTGTAGACATTTTAAAGATGACGGTGAGATTACAAGCAGAAAAATAGAACATCTGCATCAGCTCCTTTCCACCAATGGCTCAAGGAACATGGTGGAAGAAGGGACACAGGGCATGTGAGAGCTAGAGGATAGGGACGAATGCGGCCAAATGCTGTCTGCCAGTGTGGCAAGGCTGTACTCGTGACCTCATTGTAGCTGAGGTTACTTGCACAACACCTGCACAAGATCAAGGCAACAAGATCAATGAACATTTCTGCAAGCAGCAGCAATTGGACTCAGCGTGTTACCCTCTAAAAAGAAGAAGATAAGAAAGTGAGGACGAGGTATATTAGGGAGTTCCATGCGGGGTCGGGAGGGAAGGAGTTGGGCATGGATATCATCAAGATACATTGTATGCATGTATGAAGTTGTTAAAGAATAAATTAAATATATTATAAAAACAAAAAATAGAATAAAGATGAAGAATCTATTGATTGTATACAAGAGGACTGATGCTACAAAATCCCAGGTGGAGGAAACGTGGTAAAACAGTATCTGATCACATAGAATGCTACAGTAAAGAGCTGAAATATGCCCTGCACATTGGGTGCTGAAAAGATGGCTCAGCAGTTAAGAGCACTGACTACTCTTCCGATGGTCCTGAGTTCAAATCCCAGCAACTACATGGTGGCTCACAACCATCCATAATGAGCTCTGACACCCTCTACTCGTGTGTCTGAAGACAGCTACAGTGTACTTACATATAATAAATAAATAAATCTCAAAAAAAAAGCTTCTCAGTTATAGCAGATGTGGATCCTAGTGGGAGGAGTTTAAGCCCCTGGGAGCAAGTTCTCAGGGTATATTGGGACCTCAGCACCTCTTCTTTCATTTCCTTTTCTAGTGATAGGAATACAAACATACTTCCTCTATTGCAGGTGTTTGTCATGGTTCCTTGTCGCAGACTGAAAAGCCACAGGACAACTAGCCATGAACCAAAGCCTCCCACTGTGTGCCAAAATCTACTGTTCTTCCTTGTAAGTTGATAGTCACAGGAACCTCATCATGGTGTTGTTTTTTTTTTTTTTTTAAAAAAGGAAGATTATGGGAATGTGGAGCACCCTGAGGAATCAAGAAATCTTTGTGGAGCTTCTAAGGACTCAGACAGACATGGATTTGGGGCAGGTGGTCCAGGCTGGAGGTCTTACATAAACTGTTAACCACTTGTTAAGCAGTAGTGTTGCTGTCCTGGAAAGAGGAATAGAAGGAAACACAGGCGATGTCTCAGATCCAGCCAGCAGGAACACTGTCATTTAATGCCCAAGGAAAGAAATGCAACCAAGAAGTGTCAAGAAATCCAGAGCACCTTGTCACAATGGCGGATGTTCTCTTGAGAATATGAAATCTTATCATTTCTGAGACTGCCAGGAGCCATCTAGGAGAGGCTAAAGCGAGCAGGTGGCCTTCCTGGAGGTGACCCACCATTTTTGGTCTACAATGGGTGAGCTTGATAATAAGCTCCCAAACAGATTTCATCTCAGAATTGCTTCCTGCAGCTGATATGCCTTTCCTGTCATTATTTAACTAATATAATAATCCCTGGGCATTAGCCTGCCCTACTGATCAGATTTCCTGCAGATCAACATAAAGATGAACTTTCATGAATTAATACTGTTTAGATGAATTAATGATTGAATAGAATTCCTGATTTGATTCAAATAATTTTAGGAAAACAGTTTTAAGAGATGATCTTGGTTGCTTTGCTAGAAAGATGTAATAAAGTTAGAATCAAGAATAGAATACACCCACTCCTCATAATACTAAGTAAAGGGTGCATAATAAGAAATACAATGAGCTTTCATAATTACACTAAAATGAGAAATAGACTTTGGACAAGTTTGTATTCAAGGAAAAACATTTCCAAGCATAGAGCCACTGGTGTGCACTATGATAAGGCAAGGCCATATACAACCTGCTGCTTTGAACTCATAATGAGCATGGAGAATGAAACATTGCTTTGAACTTATATCAATATCCTTCTGTGACTCCCATTTTATGTAACATTTTATCTCTGAGGTAATTTTCTAAAGAACTTATTGTCTAAGGAGGTATAAAAAGGGGCCAGAGAAAAGAGATAAAATTGTTGGTTAAATGGTTTGGCTATCCATCTATCCATCCATCCATCCATCCAATCCATCCATCCAGTCTGCATGTACATGTGTATGTGTATAAGCATGCATGAATACTTGTGGAGTTAAGAGAGAGAGAGAGAGAGAGAGAGAGAGAGAGAGAGAGAGAGAGAGAGAGAGAGGCAGACCCAGCCAGAGTATGGATATATGAAGGCATATGTGTCTGTGCATATCTGCTGTACTTAACTGTAGAAAATATTCTAATTCCTTTCCTTTCTCTCTGGTTCACAAAGAGTTAACCAGCCTAGCCAGAGAGATTTCTGGTTGCCTGGACAGAGAATGGAATGATAGCAATATTTTTTTTACTTAGTTTCCCCACTGCTGACAACAGGTGTTAGTTGCCCAAGCCAGTGGTTTTTAACTATAGAATAAGTGAGAAAGTTTTAGGATGTTTTAGACATTATCAGCAAGCATTCAGTATAGTTAGAGAGCTAGAAGGCCAGAGATCATTAAAGTTCATTCCACATCCCATCTGACACCGTTTCCCTGTTCTAGGCCAGGCTGGCTCCTGGCAAGAGACATTCCTTTGCAAAGTGAAAAAGGTGAAAGAGAGCTGTGGACATTTCTCTCCCAAGAAATCATGCCCATTTTCTGAGACGCTGTCCCGTTTCCTTCATCTATCACATGGTTTAAGTACAGGTCAGTCCTACCTTCACTTTGCAGAGACATAAAGCTGTCACGAAACAAGACAAACTACTCAGGACTTTGTAGCTCCCTGCTACATGCAAGTGGTTCAAGGGTCATACTCTGAGCTCAACCCAGAATAATGACGCTCAGTTGGGTGACACAAACGTTACTGTGACACAGCATTACTGTCAGGTTTGAAGACGGAGGTAGGAGCTGAGCAGACATGCTTATGAAAAAGCAAGATAAAAGAGAGAGTGCCTGGTCCTGGGGCCTAGACTGCTGAGATCCAGCCTAGCCTGAGAGCTAATCCTGAACCTTAAGTTATCTCAGGTCATCAAATTTCCCTGCATAAGCCACTTTGAGTTTGGATTTCTAGCATTTACATATCAAAGAAACCCTCAGCACTACTCATCCATCCGGACACCTCCATTAGCCCCTTGTCTCATTGATTTTTTTTTCCTTTTCCAGTGAAAGGTTTTCAGGGTGGAAACTAAATTTGCATGACATCTTGATTTTTCTTGGCTTGTTGATAGAAGGAGACACGTGAGGTTAAGAACAGGGCCAAGGTGAATATTTCAAGCTTATTTAAGTTTATCGAGGGTCTAATGATTTTTGTCAACAACTCACAAAATTAAAATAAATAAATAAATAAATAAATAGCCCTAATATGGCTTCATGTTGCTCAGATAAGGAGTACCTACAAGGAGCTGTGGTGAGCCACATTTGAAGCCGGAATGTTATTTATCATTTCTTCTCCTACGCCCTCACAGCTTATGTTCTGAGTACAAGAAACAAGCAGCCTGATTTCCACTACACCGTAAGTCTTCAGTGAGCCCTGGTAAGCCCACAGATTCATGTTCCCTTTGAAGATTCTTTCTTAGGCCAGTGACACAGCTCAGCCAGTAAAGGTATTTGCCAACCAAACTGGCCCCCAGTGTTTGAGTCCTAAGACCCACACAGGAGAAGAAAAGAACTAACAGATGCAAGTTGTCTTCTGACTTCCACACAAGTGCTGGGGCTCACATATTCCCACACAAATAAAAGTCCTAGCATCAGGATCCTCACGGAACCTCCCAAGAGGCCCAGATCCTCTGGTGCATTATAGAAGCACAGGATGGGGTATGAAGATGTACAATGGACTGGTCCTAATGCCCATCACCTTTCCGAAAAAAAGACGGTAAAGTCTACTTTGCAACAGACCACTAAAGAATCTGATGGATTCTATCACAGTATCTGAGATGTGAGAGGGATGCAGGATATGCTAATTGCCTTTATAGTTGACTTAGGAGATAATAAACTCAAAGAAAGGGAAGGAGCCAGACAGAACAGCTGACCCAAATCTTTAAAACCTCAGATTTATGTATGTCTTTTCTGAAAGACTGGATTTTGTTTTTAAGTCAGGGTATCACACAGCCTAAATTTGCCTGGAACACACTATAGGTAGCCAAGAATGACTTAGAGCTTGTGATCCTCCTCCTTCTACCTACTAAGTGCTGTTAATACAGGCTTGTACCAGTGTATCTGGTTTTATGCACTACTGGAGATCAAATCCCAGGACTTCCTTGATGCTAGAAGAAGCACTTAACCAACCAAGCTGCATTCTAAAAGCATTAGATATTTATAAAAGTACACTGCAACCAACATACCAGGTATACCAGTGCTGGAGACATCATGATACATGGAAAGGTATCTGGCCTTGGGAAGAGCTGAGACTTCCTTTCCTGTGGTCACCTCAGGGAGGAAAATCAAAATGATGGCTAGGACACCAAAGCAGCCTCCAAAGCCACTCTGGAAGACATGACAAAAGGCTAGCTCGAGCCTCAATCTGTTGGCACACACCTGACACCATGGACGAAGAGGCTCTGAATCAGGGCTGATGCTGGAGCACCCGTCAGTCACCAAGTAGAAGCCGAACAATAAATATGGCCTCACACTCTAAAGCCTGAAGTGAGACTTGAGAATTTAAAGATTTGTTAGTAAAACAGAAGAGCGTGAACATGACTGAATAATTTCTCCAATTAACAAGAATAAGTTATTCTTTGAACATATCGTCCATCAATTTGACCACGTTTTTCATTACATCCTAAGGTTGAGGTCACTTCATAGCAAAGGTTATTTTCTTCCATTGATAGCATCATAAAAATCTTCTACATAGAAGATAACTCAAGTAAAACCCAGCAGTATGATTTATTATAACTTAAAATGTGTGCATGTGTGCGTGTGTGCACACGCACACTCGCACACATATACACACACATCTTCTGTCAGGAAGAGTTGACATTTATAGTTTTAGCAGCCCAGGTTTCCTTTTATGGTAACATGGTTTGTTTTTCTTTTTTGAAAAGAAAGCCATGGATTTATTATGTTCAGCTCCCTACTAACTAAATGAGCGGAAGGGGGAGATTTATAAAGCAAATAAACAGAAAGATTTATGGTTTCTTTCTTAGAGCAGCTCAAAATTATGGAAAAACTCATTGACCTTTCAAGAGAAGAACTTGGTTCAGTCAAGCAGAAACTAAGTGTACCTGAGAGGTTTCCAATTAATCCCTTAATTTAAAGCCTTTGTCTTTCTCCAGTAAATATGCTGGGGGCGGCTGAACCCCATTTATTCCTTTTGAAGTATACTTACCTGTGGGCATTACAGACAGCATTTCCTATCACACTAAGCAGTAAGTATCAACAATGCTTGCAATAATTAGGAAATTAGGGAAATGGGGATTAGAAAGAGAAAAGAAACAGAGCAGGCAGCTAAATTGGAGCAGTGGGTTTTACAGAATAAGCTAGACAGAAAGAAAAGGAGATGAGATAGTATGGATCAGGAAGAGAAGAGGAAGAGAATGAGAACTGGAAGGTGACTGGGACCAGATCACATTTTCTAGAACATTCTGTCATGAAGTGTTCCAGAATGAACAGGCTTAGAAAGAACCAAACCAACTTGACTCTATGATGGAGTTATCCCATGTCCAACAAAAGATGGCAATGTGAATGTGTGGCTGCTTCTTTCTCAAATATCAAATTGTGCTCACTCGGGACACACAACAAGAGAACCAGCTAAGGCAGACAGATGTCTCATCGGGAGTCACTAATAACTTTATCTCCCCATTTTTGTTTTGTTTTGTGGAGACAAATACAGTTTGGAATTAAAGCTGATAGAGCTTCTGAGCGTTCTTTGTTGGCAGGATAACCCTGGGCAAACCACTGATCTTCACAAAGTCTTGGCTTTCTTGGGATAACAATAATAACTAACTTGTAAACTTAGGAGAATTAAGGGACATAAGAAATCTAAGGTGCTTATCGCAGTAACTAGCATAGAACAAATGCTCAGATATATTAACTGTCACCAAAAAAACAGATTGTCATTCTTTGTCTGCCGTGGGGATGAGTGTAACAGAGCAGTAACATGGGTTGGTGTAGAAACAGCTGGATCTGATATAAGAAGATACAAGTTCCTCTATTCCCACTATAAAGATGAGGGTTAGGATCCAGGAGCCAGAGAAATGAAATTCTGTCTCTTAGCTCCCTGGGTTGCACCAAGGCTTTCCTCTGTTCTAGACCTCAGTTTCTGAAGATGGCAATATTTAAATATATAAATAAATAATAACAGCAACACTTACTATATGATTAGAGTGTCTATGACTGCAGTCAACAATGATTTCCTGAGCAGAGCTGCTTTGTGGCTGGCAAAGGCTGATGTTAGAAAGACAGCAAATGAAGCTGACAGAAGCATGTGACAGCTGGGAGCCCACTGTCCAGGCCAACAAGACTACCATGTGGGCCGCCAATGCTCCTCAAGTAATCCAAGTATCTCTTAAGGAAGGTCAATATGGAGAGAGCCATAAACTAAGATTAGACTTGATTGACATGCTGATAAGGCCATGCTCTGGGTGTGTACACGCCACCATTGCTCTGGGCCTCAGTCTCCTCACCTGTAAAACTGTATATGAGCAAAAGTCACACCTTAGCAGATAAAGGGAACATTATTCACTGGAGTAATTTGCAAACTATAACGCATTATACAAGTGTGTGCTATTAATATGTTAATTATTCCTATAGACATGCTTAATGATTGTGTTTATCAAAATGGGAAAAACAGGACAAACATTCTTTTATTAACTATTGAATAAACCAAATCTGTAAGACCCGAGTTAGAAAACTTGTAAAAGAGAAACAACTAGTTTCAGAGGGGCTTACACTAGAAAAGTTGACACTTATCATAGTTCCCATAGAAAATACTGGCATCAATCATATTAAATCCAGGGGTTTCTAGGAATTCTTGCATCTCTAGATATTCTTAGATGCTATACAAACAAAATACACTAAGGACTGTTTTACAAAGTATCTCAAAGAATGATGACAGGATTATTATGCGGAAAAAAGATGATTACAGGTATAAACCATTTTAAGAAAACGAAATTCAACAGTTTCCTACAAGCTTTTCAAAGCCAGTAAGCATGTAATCCTGAGATCTGGTGTACAGCATGTTCAAAACATGTTTAAATAAGGAATCATTGTTCTCATCCTTCCTCAGATAGGTAGAAAGAACTGAGAATGTAAGCAAATAACATAAGCATTAAGTCTAGAGTTTCAAAAAGAGGCATTCAACCTTCAGTGACCAAGACAGAAACACAGGTCAGAGCTGGGAACTGGGGATGGGGGTGGGGATGCAGATACCAATGGTCTGCTTTCTATTCAAGAGCCAGTAAAAGCCTACCATGATTTGACAATTCACTACATATGAGGATGATACTATCTAAATTAAAACTTATTTCAAATTATAACCAGGATGAAATGGAGATTATGTCTGCTATATATAAAAGCATGTAAGTCATATTATAATTTTAACATGTAACTAAAATTATGTACTTATGTGGTACAGAATATATATGTATATGTATATATATATATATATAGTTTTAGGGTTGTGCTACATATAGTAGATAGATAGATAGATAGATAGATAGATAGATAGAAAGATAGATAGAAAGATAGATAGAAAGATAGATAGATAGATAGATAGATAGATAGATAGATAGATAGACAGACAGACAGACAGAGATAGACATGTATATACATGTGGGTATATATTTGTATACATATATACATAAACTATCATGGGCATGAATAAATTATAGATTAATGATGAGGCTGATATAATAAAACCAGGGACTTTCTAAGTGTTTTTGAATACACCGAAGTCATGGCCATCCTTTTTCCTCAATCAAATGGGATAACATAGCTTTCCATGAAAATGCAGTTGAAATTGAAGTTTATCCATTCTCTCTTCAAAGATGAGACCCAGAATCCTAAAATCAGAAAAATTTGATTCTACTACTTAGCTGCCTGGGTAACCTCAAGTCAGTATTTTTACTGTCCCTAGCCTCAGTGTCCTCATTTGCAAACTTAAAATGTACACATATATACACACCCACACCCACCCACCCACCCCCACACACACACATACACACAAGAAAACAAGAAAAGTCTACTTTAATTAAGAACGGTCAACTGCATTCTCAGGGAATGCTATGTTATCCCATTTGATAGATTAAGAATGGTGGCCATGACGTAGATATATTCAAAAACACTAAGAAAGCCCCTGGTTATACTACCTGCTTAGACGGCATGGGAGCAAAAGGTTGAGTGCAGCACTCAATGTACTGCACATAAGCTGCAATCCAACCAAGTGGGTGTGGGTGGACCTCCACATTTTTTGAGAAAGCGGGTATGTAAAAATGGATTCACAACTACCCATGGCTAGTGAGGATATGGATCTTGGAGGGGCATCTATTTCACTCATGATACCTCAACAATAAGGCTGCCTAAGCAAGACTCAAACAATGACAATAACAACAGACATGGAAGGGGAAATTTTCATGGAGCCCCACCCCCAGACAAAGCAACTACAAGCAACTAAGAAATTCTGATAGAGGGAAATTTAGTCTTTCCCAGGAGTAAGCCCCTCTATGGTTATCCAATAATATACATACAAGCAACAATAAATGGACTCAGAAGATTGTGTTGACATATTTATACACACATAAACATATATTCATAAACATATATTTATATATATATAAATTATATACATATATATGTATATATATTTTTTCAAAGAAAAAGAGGCCATGAATTTGAGGAGTAAGACAAGGGGGATATGGGAGGGGTTAGAGGGAAAGAACTTTGGAAGAGTTGAGGGACGAAAAGAAATGGGGAAATGATATCATTATATAATTAAAATGTAAAAGAAATTAATAGGTAAATAAGGATAAATTAAAATTGATAAGGATTAAAAATTGACTCTGTAGGGGGTAAAATATCAAAGCCAGGGGTATTGGCAGGTGAAGGCAGAAAAGAAAGATATGGGAAGAATTGGGGCAATTATGATCGAAATACATTGCATGAAATTCTCAAAGAACTGATAAAAATAGTACTTTTGAAATACTAAAACCATTTGCGCTTTAATAATTTGAACATTTCATAATTCCCATTAAACAGGTCTCCTTTGTGTATCTGAGTCCCATCCCACAGAAGCACTGATGCTTCCCCACTGAGAAGTCAAGGACTGCACTCCAGATCTTTCAGGCGAACAGTCTTGGAAGGGGAGGCTAACTGACAAGCCCTGAGACTCGCTGCTTATCACTGTAAGTCCAAACGTGAGAAAAAACAAAAATCAAAAACTGAAAAACTGCAAGCTGTTCTATCACATTCCCCCACCCCCACCCCCGCCCAAAAAAAAAGTGTGACTTTTTCTTAGTGTCAGATGGACCTGAGATTAAACACTGGCTGTTACATATTGTGAGATGCTGAGTTTTTTTTGTTTTGTTTTGTTTTTTTTATTGAGCAATGAGGATTAAAGAAAGTAACACATATAATACCTGCTTAACATGTGCCCTGGCGCAAATGTAAAATGTGCTTTTTTTTTTTCAATAATTTATTTATTCACTTTACATCCCAATCATAGTCCCCACTCCCTCCTGGCCTCCCAGGCCCACACTTACAAACCCCTCCCCCTACCACTCCCTCCTTTTCTCCTCAGAAAATCAGAAGCTCCCCTGGGTTTCCCCACTGCCTGGGACGTCTAGTCCCAGCAGGACTAAGCTCATCCTTGCATCCTCTCCCACTGAGGGCCAACCAGGCAGTCCAGTGAGGGGAAGGGATCCAGTGGTAGGCAACAGAGTCAGACATGACCTCTGCTCCTTTCATTCAGGGAAAACCAAGAGCACAAAATCATACTAATAAATGCCCAAGAGTGTCCCGCATCCTGTCACTAACCATTCAATATATTCGATGAGTACAGATTTACTGCTGCTCTCCAAGGGCACGCAATGTTTCACAGCAGCGGTTCTCAACCTTCCCAATGCTGCGACCCTATAGCACAGCTCCTCGTGCTGGGATGACCCCCCCAACCCTAAGATTACTTTCATTGCTACTTCATAACTGTAATGTTGCTACTATGTAAATGCAGACTATCTGGCATGTGGCCCCAAAGGGGTCATGGCCCACATGTTGAGATCTTCTGTTCCAGAGAAAAAGAATGAACAAAGAGGCGGCAGGCTCAGTGTTTGTGCACAGCGTGGTGCTTGGAAAAGAGACACTCATTTCCATTTATCCCTCACAAGTGTAAACAAACTTATTACCTTGCCAAGTCAAGCACAAAGCATAAGTTTGCAGAACGCTGGAAGCATCAACACACGAAGCCGTAATCTATCTCACAAACCAGGGCTCTCTAGCTGCGCTCAGACACGCTGCCACTGGAGTTCTGAGGCGCCAGGTGAGGAGTGTCCAAGACACGATTCTGACATTCTGCAGCAGAAGGGGAGGTGATAAAGACCTAGCAATAAGATACCACCCAGATCTCTACAGCAGCTCAGCAAGAGCTATTAGCTAGCACTGTAATCCTGAAACTCTTCCATAGTAAACGAACAAAGGGGGGAGGGTCTTTTAAAAAGATGTGGAAGTCAGAATGTTTCTTAGTGGCTCTTTTTGTTTTTAGATTAGAAAGGAAATTCACAAGACATGGGCTAGAGAGATGGCTAAGCTACCAAGTGCTTGTTCTCTTGCAGGTTCAGTACTAGGCACACATAGTAGGTGGTTCATAACCTCCTGCAAGTCCAGTCCTAGGGGACCCAATCCTGTCTCATCTCTGTAGGTGTTTGCATACTTATGGTGACATTAACTCATGCAAGCACGTACATGCCTGTCTTAGTTAGGGTTCCACTGCTGTGAACAGACACCATGACCAAGGCAAGTTTTAAAAAAGGCAACATTTAATTGGGGCTGGCTTACAAGCTCAGAGGTTCAGTCCATTGTCATCAAAGCAGAAACATGGCAGCATCCAGGCAGATATGGTGCAGGAGGAGCTGAGAGTTCTACATCTTCATCTGAAGGCTGCTAGTGGAAGACTGACTTCCAGGCAACTAGGGTGAGGGTCTTAAGCAAACACCCACAGTGACACACCTACTCCAACAAGGCCACACCTCCTAATAGGGTCACTCCCTGGGCCAATCATATACAAACCATCACAACGCCTAAGTAACAAACTTTTTTTAGTTAAGGAGATGGGCAGCATCTGTGAGGAAAGAACCCAGGAAGCACTCTGTTCACACAGGCAGTCACACCTTTAGTTTCTACCTAAAATAACTACCATCCTCCAGGCTCCAGGCTGGGTCTTGACAATCCATGAATCCGAAGCAGCCCATAGCTCATAAAATTTAGGAACTATGTAGAGTGGTAACAAGATCCTGTGGATACTTTAAATTATGAACAAAGTGTTCTCAGAGCTCGAGCAGAGGACCACAATGTCAGTGACCAACGTGAGGAAGGAACACAGACGAAACCACCAAGGAATAACCTGAGCGTTTGATATACAGCATCCAATCTCCCTCTCAGCATCCAGTGAATCGCCCAGCCTGCAGATTTCACCTCTGCCCACTGTGACAACTTTCCAAGATGAGGGTCATCTCGGTGTCCCTGACTAGTTGCTGCTGTTAGAATAATTTATTTTCAAAATGAAAAATCAAATCTCCACCTACATATGTAGCAGAGGATGGCCTTTTCAGACATCAAGGAGAAGAGAGGCCATTGGTCCTGTGAAAGCTTGATGCCCCATTATAGGGGAATGCCAGGACAGGGAAATGGGAGTGGGTGGGTTGGTGAACAGGAGGAGGGGAAAAGGGATAGGGGGCTTTCGCAGGGGAAATGAGAAAAGGGGATAACATTTGAAATGTAAATAAAACAAAATCTAATAAAAAATCAAATCTCATTGTTTCTAACAAAAACAAACAAACAAACAAACAAACAAACAAACAAAAAACCCTTCAATACCCCAATGTCTTTAAAATGATTTCATGGAGTCCTGGTTTTACCTCCCAGAGCTCCCAGACTGTGTTCTAAGAACAGCACAGGCTCATGCACCCTCTTCTTGCCTCAATAGTTCTGTAGAGGCCCCTCCCAGCACTCCATCCACCTCCCATTAGGCAGCTCCCTCCATCTCATGGACTAGTCTCATACTTGCCCGTGAAACATCCAGCCACATTCCCAGTCCACCGTAGTCCTCGCTTGTAAGACGCCCCCTTCCTTCTCACTCTAGGACCCGCCCTCCCCTTCCCCACTGCTCATAACACATCCACTACAGTATGACTCGGCATTTACGTACTCACAATTGGACAGTCGTTATACTCATAGTTAGCTGATAATTTATTTAAATCTTAAGCTGTTCTATAATTTGTGTCTTAAAAGCTTATTTTGCCTTCGTTTTTCTAGCCGTTCTTAAAGAGGCCAGCTAGGTGAGGGCATTTACTATGCAAGCACAAGGACCTGAGTTCAAATTTCCAGTATCCACCCATAAACAGCTGGGCATGGATGCACATGCTTGTAGCTCCAGAGCAAGAAAGCAGAGAAGGGCAGACTGCAGGAGCTAACTGGCTCGCCAGCCTAGCTGAAACGATGAGCTCCAGGTTCAATGAGAGATCATGTCTCAAGAGAGAGAAAGGTACAAACTTAAAGAAGATGCCCAAGATGCCCAACATCTTCCCCAGGCCTCCGCATGTGCCCCCACACGCACATATATTCACACCCTGCACACATACATAACCACAAAAAAGAGGCCACTGGACTGTAGACATTGGCACACTGGTTTTTAGAAGACAGAAACATAGGTAAATGCATTTTTGGTCTGAGTTCACAAATGATAAAGATAGAAGTTTTAACTCAAATACACCTGATCAAATTATAAGTTCTCTGTCAAACCTTTGCTCTTCTTCCCTAAAGATTTGGCCTGTGTAATTTTTTATCTAGGCAAACTTTGCCAAGAATTTAAATTTAACAGCAAGGACAATATATATATATATATATATATATATATATATATATATATATGTGTGTGTGTGTGTGTGTGTGTGTGTGTGTGTGTATGTGTGTGTGTGTGTGTCTGTGTGTGTCTGTGTGTCTGTGTGTCTGTGTGTATTTGTCCTTGCTGTTAAATTTAAATTCTATGTGTGTGTGTGTGTGTGTGTATACTAGGAACTGTAACTGAAGCAAAATAAGAAGTTTTGGGCTGAGATGGCTCAGTAGCTGCTGTATGAGAAGGGCAAGTGGGAGGACCTGAGTTCAGATCCCTAGTTAACTACAAAAATACGGGTTCATGTCTAACTTCAAAGCAGGCAGGAGGCAGGGGGATTCCCTGGAGTTCAATAAGCAGACAGTCTAGCTAAACAAGTGAGCCCCAAGTCCAGTGAGAGATCTTATCTCAAAAGACAAGGAGGAAAGTGATGAGTGGTGTCTACACACATGTGCATGCACAGGCACGCAGAGATACACACACACAAAGAACGACATGGTACATTCAATCCTTTCCATCTAAATATCAGATATATCAAAGAGTCAAAAGTTATTTACATTTTAGGTAAAGAAAAACATTTCTGTCTACTAAACTTCTCATTTCTATTTAAAGCTCTGAAGCTTGGATTTGTCTCTAAAGTGTCATTTTCCTTTCCTTTTCTTGTTTTCTTCTTTGTTTTTTGCTACATAAAATGCTAACTACTGGATTAAGTTTCCCAGCACAAGGAAAAGAGTTTCAAGAACAGGGAAAAGAGTCAGAGACAACCCCCCCCCACACACACACTGTTAGGAGTCCCAAAGAACAGAAAGCTACACAATTATGAGGGTATGTGCCTAATCTCATTGTAACTTGCTATATATACCATGTTTGGGTTGATATCCCTGGGAGGCCTACCTTTTTCTGAAGGGAAACAGAGGAAGAATAGGTCTGGGGGAGAAGTGTGGGGAGGGGAGGGACTGGGAGAAGTGGAGGGAGGAGAAACTATGGCTGGGCTGCAACACATGAGAGAAAAATACATTTTTTAAATGCTAAGTATTATAAATAAATGACTTTCAAGGGAACGCCCTAAAGTCTCAGAATCCCACACAGGGAGCCAAGAATTGTCTCAGTGTGATCTCCCATGTTGAAAGTACATCCCCTGGAAAGCAACTATGAGGCTGTCACTGTTTTTCCCCTGAGTGTCTTGAGTCCTGCGAAGAGGAAGACACACGAGGGAAATGCTAGGTAGATCGCTCTCACCGGGAGCCAGTCAGGAGTCTGGTGCAGCAGCTGTGGGCTTTAGAGAAACACCACCAAGCAGTCAAGCAAAGCCAGACGGACTCTTCCAAGTGGCCTCAGTGATACTTTATCTATTTTCCATCTCCACTGGCCATGCCTCAACCTTAGAAGACATGAACTATGTAAGCAGTGCCACCTAACCTGGTTCTTCTCCTCCAGTGACCCTCCAGCCAATGCTTCTGAACCCTTGGGGCCTGGAACACAACTTTCCTGACAGGACATCCAATTACATCCTTCTGACCTCAGACTTCTTACACTCTGGTCCACAGCTTTGACTATTTTTTTTTTTTGATCATGCATCTTTAGAGATAAAAATGTTTGGGCATGTACTTCCTATAAGTAAATACATAATTATTTAATAAAGTATATGTGTCTACTAGTGCTATACTATATCACTATATATCATAATATATATTAGAATGAAAGCTATTAGCATGAGGTAGTGCTAAGCATAAAGTTCCAGTATGTTCTCCATACTCCAGTGGATTCAGCTGTGCACCCAGTGTAATGTCTGTACACTGTTTGTATGCATGGCTTATAGGACAACCTAGGGCTCCTGCCATCTCACTATTGGCTATATCTACCAGAAGCTGTTTGTTGCAGTCGATTAAAGCTATTACTCCGTGCTTTTGTGTACACTAAGGATATCACACCTCTCCCATTTCACCTCTTTAAGAATTCAGATCCTTGGTCATGCTTCTCAGGTAACCTGTGGAGTGCTGTTGGCAGAATGCATGGCTCCCATCAACACAGACCTACTACAGTCTTTAAGTCTATGATGGTATACGTTCTGTTATGTTTTCTTCCACTCTAGACTATGGCGTTCCTGAGGATGGGTCAGATCACTGATCATCTTCAGAGTTCTAACAACCCAGAGGCCCCAGCTAAGCATGAGCTTAAGTAAAATAAGGCTCCACACCTGCTTGCTTTACCCCCTTGACAGGAATGTGATGTACAGCCTTGTATGCTTCATACTGCAAGACCACAACAGAGTCTACTGGTGCAGATAAAGGACATGCCTAGATATAAGCCCCACTTCTATGAAGCCTAACACAGCCCAATATAAAACCATGGCACATTATGTATATTGGTGGGTACAATCTATATCTAGAGTATCTGCAGGTAAACAGACAGACCAGAAAGTCCTAAGTCCTAGTCCAATAGCTGCAAAAGGTAAGATATATTGCTATTATGAAACAAAATTGCCCAATCAAAATGATAAGAGATATAACAATGCACACCTATATTATACCAGTCTTCCCAAAGCACCTCCAGTTGTCTTTACTTAAGTCTCGTTTCACGTCTCATTTGAGCTATGAGAAACTGAGATGCAAAAAGGATCAAGTCACATTCTATGGTCACCCAGTCGCTAAATGATCAAGCCAGGATCGATCAGGGTCTCCTGGTCTTCATTTCTACATTCTTCCACTGAATCACTGCCTGGGGGACCTGTCAAGAAAATAACCGGAGAGCACAAAACACTAGAAAACAGAACTATCTGGGGGTTAGTCAGCCCCCAAGGCAAGCCACCAGGCAAGGAGGGCCAGCCATTTCTACATTCATTTTTGCTTCAATCTCCAGTTTCTTCTGTCTATGGTGCTTACAACTCCACAATTTGGGGCTATTCTTAATTAACCAGCAGCCTATTATATACACACTGATCCCTGCTACCATTAGGATGACATCAATCATTTGCAGATGCGTATTAAGCTTTTTGCATGAGCTGTTCTCTGCTTAGCCCAAGGCTCCGAATTTATACTGCATATAAAACCATGAATTTTGTCTAAGGACAAAAAAAAAGAAGAACAGGTGAGTCACTTTGGGATATGAGGTACAGGGAGTTGAACCAACCCCGCAGAGAAGCAACAGTAGTCACCGTGGAGACGTCTTAGGAAGAAGACAATGACACTGTGGCAGGAAAACCGTTCTGTTATCCAACCTTATCCATGAGTGAGTGAGTCTCAGTAATATCTGCTGACACCAGAACACAGGAAATAAAACAGTAAAAAGGATTAAAATTAATGAGAAACTTTTTTTTTCATATAGTAAGCAGAAAAGCCAGTGAGATCAGAAAGCTGCTCATCACAAATTCTTGTTCCTCCTGGGCACAGAGCTAGATGCTGTTCACCAGTCTCCCCTAGCGCTGAGGGTGGTGGGTAATGAGGTTTTGGCCGGGGAACTGTAACCAGCACAGGCACATGGAAAACGTTCTGTTCTCTCTTCCTTCTCCGCAATGACCTTGAAGGCCACAGACTATACATGATGGACCACCAAAGGGGCCTGACTCAGAGCTCTGAGGGAAGACCTAATAACTTAAAACAGCCATTTTAAAGATTACCCGATGAGGACTGAAAGCTGTCATTGCTGTAAGCCCCACATCAGTTGATGTACTATAAATATCGTGACAAATGCCCATCTTGAGGTACTAAAGACGGCTAGTTCATAGTAGGGTATGGTGGTTTAATGAGAAATGGCCCCAATGGGTTCAAGTATATAAATACTTGGTGCTGTTTGGGAAGGTTATGTATGGAGCCTTGCTGTAGGAAGTATGCCCATGGGCATGGACTTTGATGTAGGAAGCCCCGCCCCTCTTCTTTTTTCTCTGCTTCCTATTTATAAATGAAATGTGATTTCCCAGCTTCCTGCTTCTGCCACTATGCTATGGGTCCCCAGCATTACGGACTCTATCTCTCTGAAACCATAAGCTAAAATAGGCCCCTCCTTCCTTCATTTTGGTCATGGTATTTTTTTCACTGCAACAGAAAAATAATACAGGAGAAAAGGTAACAACAGGTGAGTGCTAGTATTCCATGGACTGAATAGTAGCAAACCATAGCAGAAGCAACTCCACATTATAGAAAGCAGGTCTTGAATGACACAAGACAACTCTGACATAAAAAAGGGACAGTCACACAGAGACGTGCATCATTTCCCACCTTTCTCTTCTCTCTCCTTTATTCCTTCCTTTCATTAAACTCATGTTTATTCATCAGCAATTCACCTTGCATTATCTTAGATGCTGAAGATAATAAGGAATAAGGTAAAATTACTATCACATGCAATTTATACTCCAAAAAGACAAAGACAGATAATAATAGTTTTGGGGAAAAGAAAAAAAAACAATTTTAGAGAGAAATTGCTATGAAGAAAATAAAGTCCAAATAGCAACATGGTCACAAAAGCATTAGAGGCTGGAAAAGGTATTCTCATCTGGGTGGTTAGGAGAGAACGTTTTACAAAATTTTAAAGGAAATTTCAGAATTTTCTGAGCTCGCTAGAAAAAGAAAACTTTGCAAAGACTTGGGAGAGGCATCCCAGGCTGGGGGAAGGACCACCACCCAGACCTGTTGGGAAGGTACAAAGAATGCCAATAAAGTGAAGACTCCTGAACGCAATGCAGAAGGTCAACATGAATACCACACTCACAAGCCCCAGCTCACACTGAGCCTTGCCCAGGTCCAAGTTTGGGTATTATTCCGAGAACCATGGCACCCATCGGGCAATGGTAACAGAGCAATGGCGTAACTTCCGGATGCTTGCTGGAAAGATGAGTAAATGGGGCAAGAGTGGCTACCATCGCCGTCATTAGCCAAGAAATGAGACTCAGCCAAGGGCTGACACAATGAAGATGCGATAAATAGATGGCTATGACTCACTTTGGAGGCTACGTTGATATGAAGGTTGAACAAGGCTGAATTCATGAGCAGTTTCAACATTCTGTGATTGGAACAACCAAGTGTGGATGTACTATTAGCTGAGTTAAGCACTAGAACCCGGGAAAAGGCAGGAACCCAAAGAGTATTATAATGCAATAGTTTAGCTACATGACAACCCCATTTCTGAAAAAAATACCCTAGAGACCTAATCAAGACTTGATACATTATTGCAAAGTCATAATGAATAATTCCAAACAATGCCTTAAAAATTATTTTTGAAGAATGCTTTTCAGAGCTCACTTACCCTGCTGTTCTGCCCATTGTGTCAGATGGTTTGGAGGGCTCAAGCTTTAACAAGAACCCCTTGGTCTGACCTAAGTATAGTTGACAGAATTTAGTCTTCCCTTATTTTGCTTTGTCTGTTTTAATTCCAAGAGGAAAATTGTCAGGCAGGATAAAGAGATGACTGTATGGACGAGGACGAGCACAGAGGAGCTGTGCAGTGTTTGTGGAACACACCTATTCTATGCGGAAAAAAGAGTGGGAAATACCATGAACGGACAATGATATTGCTACTGTGTGTTTCTACAACACATCAGCTCTAATCTCAGTTTATTGTCCCAGTTTATTTCAGGCTATACGGGAGAATTTACAGGTGAGGGAATTAAAAATTTGAAGCTCTAGTAATTGACACAAAGTCACACTGAGTTGATGAAGCACAAAACCAAGCTATAGACTGGGCAGGGTCTGTCTGTTTTTTTTATCGCTCACTCAATATCATTAAAGCATTACTATGCTTATTACTCAGTTAACATGAGGCAAACATTTAGGTGCTGAAAGTGGGATGCCAAGGAGGAAATGACAAGGATCATCAGATCATGCGAACACATTTAGAATCAGGATTGTGGGAGTTCAACTAAAATTTAAAATGCTCAAGGCAGAAGGGTTATGAAGGGTTCAGGTTAGAGGAAGGTCAGGAACACATGTGTTTGCATCTTGGGTCCTTGGGTTTGATCCCAAGCAGCCTTGTGATCAAAGATGCAGAGGTAAATAAAGCCTGCCTGTTCCTGTCAGAGGTAGAGCGATAGAAAGAGCTACTGAGATGAAACAAAAGCTAAAATCTGTCTCACGAAGGGGAAGTAGTCTGAGAAAACACTTGGGTAGCAAGCTATCTCACTGAGCCACGCAGACCAAACAGAACAAGAAAGACTTCTAGAGGCATTCTTAGAGCCAGCATTCAGAATTGCTGCCAATACCCAGCCACAAGGGCGAAGAGCTCATGTGCTAAAGATGGATAATTCCTCCCTAGTCAAAGCAGGACTTCAGAGATAGACTCAAACTGGAACATTAACTATGCTCTGTGAATCACAAGGGGTTTTCATGCTATAATATGCAAAACACTTAAATGTAAAAGAAAATGGGAAAACAGAGATACCTGATTAATTCTTGGGTAATGAGAAGCACAGTGAGCACACTGAGCTAAGTTCCCCACGGATCCTCTAAAGCAGGAACTGGCAGTTTTTTCTCTATGGAAGCATGATCACACTAGACTCTGTACGGTAAATCTCTACCTTCTTAGTGACTCTGAGGCTGCTTCCTGTTGAACTCTTGTTTCCCAGCCATTTCCCAGGTCTCTTACTACCGAAAAGGACAGGCCCATCCATCCATCGTAACCTCCAATCACATGACGTTATTACTCAGATGTAATTATGATCTTGGGAAATAAAAGAAATTATTTAAAAAGAGAAGTTATGATTCACATTGCTGATCCGTGCCTGTGTGTATCCAATGCTTCTGTGTATTTGCTACATGCAATTATTAGATTCACATAGCACAGGCCATTTCGTGCTAAACTCTTCTCATAAACAGTTCCATTTGTGCTTTCCGAGGAAAGAGCACACGGAGCTTTGTAAGTGATAATGTTTTGTGTCTCACAGCCCCTGCATAACTAATATAATCTAATCCTTCCATCTCAAGGCACTTTCTCCGCTCATCTGCCAGTTTTTGCCATTACATGTAGATGAATAAAATTTGGTTCTCAAAGCACTGACCTCTGAGAGATCACTAACCAGGAGCTTGCACTGATGACGATGACGATGATGATGATGTTGATTGATGACGATGATGATGATGTTGATTGATGATGATGATGATGATGATGATGATGATGATGATAACCAACACACTCTTTTCAATCTGGGAAACTTGCTAAATTTTTAGTATGCTCCATCTCACTAGCATATGAATTGGGAAATCCAATTTCCTATGCTGGATTTGGCATAACCAAACACTAAATTACAACTGTAGTCTACCATACCACACACACAAAGCAGTTTACTGCTTGACTGCTAGCACCTGTGTTTTAGACTTTCCCTGGTGATTCTCAACACTGCTTTTTTTATTGTAAATATTGACCTCTCCTGAATATAAGAGCTTTGGATCAATCAATTCAGGGTCTATCAGCAAACTCAGCTCAGTTATAGAAAAGCAATCGGCAGCTGTCCCTTGTCATCAAGGCAAATTTCAACGGTATAAAATATTACATATGACATGCACCAGAAATCTATTCATTGTGTGTCAGATGTCAATTGTTAGGTGTTGTCTTTCTTCTGGAAGCCTGATGAAACAAAAGCAAAAACAAAAGAAAAACTTGATATATGACCAGGTTTGTGCCAGAGAGAGAGAAAAGCGATGGGGGCCCACAAAAATTGTTAAAACCTTCATTCAGAAACAATCTGGGTCATGTCTACTCGCAGCTTGTTCACTTGATTTTCTATTCCTTTTGTTTGTTTGTTTGTTTGTTTCTTTGAGACATGGCTTCACTATATTGCCCTTCCTGAACTAAAAAGTACCAGGTAGACCAGGCTGACCTAGAACTACAAGAGTAACCCCTATAACCCCCGAGTGCTAGAATTAAAGGCAAATGTAACCATGCCTGAACCAAAGGATTTTTTTTTAAGATTTATCTTTTTTTTTTGTAGAAAGGAAGATATGTAATTTGATTTATTTTTCAATTTGGACCACTCTTATCTTTTACTTTACTTGAATACATGCGTCCCACAGTATAATATTATTAGAAAATAACATTTAACTTTTTCTTTTTTTTTCCTTTTTTTATTCGATATATTCTTTATTTACATTTCAAATGGTTTTCTCTTTCCTGGATCCCCCCCTCCCCAAAAGTCCCATAAGTCCCTTTCCCTCCCCCTGTTCCCCCATCCGCCCCTTCCCACTTCCCTGTTCTGGAAGATTTATCTTTATTATGTTTAATCACATGTGTGTTTATGAGTGCTGTGACTGAAGACAACAGACACATCAGATCTCCCTGGAGACAGAGTGACAGTTAGACCTGAGTTTCCTGACGCGGCTGCTATATGCAGCGCATTCTCTTATGTGCACAGCCGTCCCTCAGGCTCATCCCACTGTAGTCAGGGGGATGGATCAATAATAAGGAAGATAGTTTGAACTCCATTAAATCAGAACAGTAGGAGGGTTGGGAGCACTGACCACCAGAGCAAGAAAAAAACTGGAGTTGAAAATCACTGAACTCTGCCTTAGCTGGGTTTCTCTGAGTCTCAATGCCTGCATTGGGTAAAGTAGGGCTAACAGTGGCCCTGGTTGCCATGTGATCACAGATTCTAAGCTTCCAAAAGTATAACAAACACAAAAGGAGCCTGGAAAACTCAGGACACCCTGTAACGCAAAGGTCATTTGTCATAGAGTTCTCATCCTGCAGGATGCAAAGGACATATTATTCCTTGTCTTTCCAAATAGCTCTTCATTCCAGTTTATGAAAAGCTGTTCAAACTCCAAATTCAGTAGCAAAGGTGCCAACAGGACAGCTAGCACCTCAATTATACCAGACACTGGTTATAATTCACACTAAGGTATCAGAAACTACCTAAGACCCACTCGGTGAAAATGCCATCTCAGGGGGAGAAAGCCCCTGCCAACCAGATCCATAAAACACTGACATCCAATGAGAGAAGTTTTCAAGATGAGGACTGTGCCCGCTCCAGACTCACAAGGCAAAAATGAAACCTGGTGAATTGTATTACAGCTGACAGAAGGTTTTATTACCTTCCATTGATTGGTCAGGAGTTTCAGCCTCTCCTCAGGAGTTTTATAACTTCTGAAGACCAGGAGTCTTTAATCCACCAGAGCTCTGCTGCCGTGGGACAAAGGTACGAAAGCTGAAGCCTTTTGTGCTTTCTCTTCCTCTGAGAGTCTGGGATGGATTTTTTTCAAGATATTCTGAACAATGTGTGTGATGCTCTGCTTTAACTTCAAGCTAATCTTGCTCATTGTGTTTTTTATAATCCTGGTCGTTTCCATTCATTCATCGCAGTTCATACATCTCTAGTTGTCTCTAAGCTATGGTGAGAGAACGCATCCCTGCGGGTCTCTGGTACCCACCTCTAAGGTTCTCCACTAGATGACACTGGATGGAAATTCCTAGGTAGGGACTCAGAAAATGCCAAGACTCTAACTAATAGAAGAGAGGTATAGGAACAGATTTTCCTTCTCCCAAACTGCCCTCATTGTTTCCTCTTCCCACACTCCTACTGTATTCAAAGGGAAGAGATAATGTGATTTCAGCTCCAAAGGAGGAACATGAGTAACCAGACCTCATAGCATCCCCCACCCTCCCCAAATATCAGATGACGGATGTCAGGACTAGGTAGGAGGTAATCCGGTTCTGAAACTAAGATGGAGAATCTTCTGCGTGTCTGAGTCACAGGGGCTTAAAGAATACCCTGTAGGAAGAAATATCTTTGAACATAAAAATGTAGAATATCACACAGAGACCTGTCCTTCATCAGTTCCTTACCGGGGATGCTGTAGGGTGACACAGTGACTGGGGGTACAATAGTATGGATGTCAGTATCATGCAACCACAGGAATGCAAACCCACAGGTCAAATTAGATGTGGTCAAGATGGTGAACACATGCTCAAAGATCTGGCACCCACTACATGTGGTCCTCAGTTCCCTCTGGATGCCCAGCAGGTAGTTCCTGCTTTACCTCCAGAGTTCTGTTGTTATGTATTGTACTCCTCCTTATTACTTATACTCCTCCTTAGACACTGGTCTGTCTCCATGCACAAGTTCCCTGGAACTTCTGGACTGTGTCTATGATGGTAGAGAAACGTCCACAGCCCCTAGCCATCACTATGACCTAGGGCACCAGTAGCAAGCAAGCATGCTGGCACGAAGACAGACCCAGATGGTGAGCTAGGCAGAGGCACTCCAAGAAAACAGTGCGCCAAACCTGCAGTCATACAGTGTAACTAATTTCTTAAAGGCCTCCCACAGAAAGGGCAGCTTTAATACCACAGTTCTCTCTTGAAGCCAATTCTATATAGTAAAAATCGGAATCAAGGAAGAGAGAATCAAAGAGTCGCAACAAGCATTCACAGCAGCCGTTCCTCCCACTTCTTCTCCATCTCAATCGCTCATAGGACACGGGGGACTTTATGGCCCCGGGGATCATTGTGCATGGATTCTGCTATCACTTTTATAGTGGCTCAGAGTCCAGCCCAACATTTGGCCGAAGGTAGGAACATAACTCCATCAGCTCATTACCCAGCTTGGAAGTCTTTCCCATAGAGACTGAATTAAAAGAACGTTCACATGGAGATTTTTTTTCGTGATTAAGTGGAAAATAACATAAGCTAGAAATATAAAGAAATGATTTAATCTGAAGTGTTGGCATTCATAAGGTTCTTCCCCGAATTAACAAATAGCTAAGAAGAAATCAAGGGTGGATGAAAACAATTCACAGCCAAAGAGGTAACTTCATTTTCCCAAAGGATGGGAATCAAGTTCAAAGCAAATACACAAATGCAAAATAAAAGGATTCAAAAGAGGGAGGACGCCCACACATTAGAATACTGCTAGTAAGAAGGAAGGAACAGTCCTTTCAGGACCAGGGTCCTCTCCGTCCTTCTTGGGAATCTTTTGACTTGCTAAATGTGCCTTGAATATTCAGAGCTTCTGGGCTCATTAATATCCACTTACCAGTGATTGCATTTCATGTGTATTCTTTTGTGATTGGGTTAACTCACTTAGGATGATATTTTCCAGATCCAACCATTTGCCTACAAATTGCATGAATTCATTATTTTTAATTGCTGAGTAGTATTCCATTGTATTAAATATACCACATTTTCTGTATCCATTCTTCCTTTGAGGGACATCTGGGCTCCTTCCAACTTCTGGCTATTATAAATAAGGCTGATATGAACATAGTGGAGTAGGAGAGTACCAGAATAGAGCAGAGAAATTTGGGGTGGTGATTGGTGAATAGGCGGGGGTGAGGGGGGGTGGAGGGTGGGGGTGGGGAGGAAGAGGACATATAGAACATATGGTGAGGGGGAATGAGGAAAGGGGAAAGCCTTCGGAATGTAAACAAAGAATATAGAAAATAAAAAAACTGTTAAAAAACAATAAAAAAAAGAAATGATAATCTACTGACTCAGTGGAAAGTTTTAGGTCATGGCTCATTATACAAAACCCCCACATTATGTCCAAACAAAAGTCCAAAATGAACAATACATAAATAAATACAGGTCTGTGTTTTTCTTGCATAGAAGAAGAAGAAGAAGAAGAAGAAGAAGAAGAAGAAGAAGAAGAAGAAGAAGAAGAAGAAGAAAGAAGGAACAACGAAAGCCTTCCAGAATAAATGAAAAAGCAAGGACCACCCACCGGAACCATCCCTGGCATCCAGCAGATACTTTTTAAGGAAGTGAATAGCTCTTTGAGTGAAGTCAAAAAGTTAAGCAGGGGCCAGCAATACAGAACACAGACTGAACAGGCATTTACCATTACTGTCACCTGTGAGCACTGTCTGCAGCTTAAGAACACTTGACCCACTTTAGAACCAAGCTACACATGCGTGACAGTGAATAGATACTGCCACATTTGTTCAATTTGAGAAATCTGCCTTCCTCCCAGGCTACCACGGCTTGATATTTAACTAACAAGGATGAAAGGAGTGGCTGAATTAGAATTAGGAGGAGCAGAGAAGCAGGCCAATCATGACTCTGCCTTATAGAACTTCTCTGCTCAAAGGGGAGGAGCCAGGGAGAGCCTTTGAAAAGGACAGGCTCGGATATATTAGACATGGTCAGAGCAAGCCCCACCCCTCTGGCTGCTAAAGGAGTAGAGGTGTGCAATGCTCACCAGCAGCAAGTGAGGTGCTGAGCTTGGAAGGAAGGGATGTGCCCATGAGGCAAAAGAGATGGTAGGTTGGGCTTGAGGCGATATCCCCACTGTCACAGTGTCAGTTCATGGGAATGTCATAAGTCCTGTCAGTCCAATTAATTCTTGATAATGACCAGAAAGTGACAGCTCACGGATCATCCTTTAAGGAAATCAACTGAAAAAAAAAAAATCTGCCTTCAGGAATTGAAGACGAAATCTGGGTCTAAGCCAATCTCTGATCATTATTTGAAAAGGGAACTCCTTTGCCGCATCCCACAATGACCTTGGAGATGATTCTCCCTTCCAATCATTAAGTAGAAAGCACTGTGCTTACGGCTGTCCTGGTGTTGGTACGGACGGTGGGGACACTGATCTCACGCCGCTCTTAGTTTCTCACATGAAGCTGCTGGATAAACCATGAGACTTTATGCCTTTGCATAGCCAAATCCATATCTGTAGTAACTGGAAACATACTTCTCTGCCACTTCCCCACAGGAGCTGGCTGCCCTTACCTTCACAGTAGGCGGAGTTGCCCTGAACAGAGATGTATCCACTCTTGCACTCGCAAGTCGCTTTTGTATTCCAATTTTTGCATTCCGAGTTTTCTCCACACTTAGGTGCTTCTGCACAGAAGTTATGACCTATAAGACAGAAAGAATGCTTTACATCGAGGAATGACAAAGAAGGAGGGCCTCCAAACAGTAAGGCACACAGTACTGTCTGTGACGTAGGGCTCACAGAAATGGACCATGGCAATAGCAAGATTAAGCCGAGTAGGAGCTACAGGGCAGGGAGGAGAAAGTCTGGACTGGACTGCCATGTGTGAGAGAGTGTTTCCTGATGTCCCTGGCACTGCTCACCTCGCTAAGCTACTTCCTGCCTGGATATTGTACCCATGCCAATCTAGTAGTCTTACATTGTTATAATTATCTTAGTAGACAATTTATGATGTGTAGAAAAGAATGCATGACCTAAACATATGGGTATAGAAGATACAATTAATCTAATGTGAGTGTGATCATTGTACAGTCTCTCCTTCTGCCAGGCTTCACTACACTGTATATAGCTATGATCTTTTTATACACTGATGCTTACTTCTAAACAGATATTCAGTTTTTGCCATCTTCAACCTCCCATATGTAGTATCATTTTATATATACTTGTAGATGTCTTTATTCATATTAATAAACTCTAGCCATGGCAATACTTATGGATATTCATTTGTCAATGCTGTATCTCAGGATTATGGGAAATCTATAATTTACATTTATGTACTTTCCTAAGTAATCAATATTGGAGTTATTTGCATGTTCTGAAATATAAAATGGTTACTAAATGGTTTTAAACACAATTTTGACAAGTCAAAAAAGTTTTGCCTCATACTTCTTCCAGAATCCCTGCCATCCCCTGCAGGACAGTTACCTTACCTCATGTATCTCCTAGAAATCTCTTTGGTGGAGATGCTCAGATATTTCTGAACCTAATTTTAATTTATTTCAAATGTTCAAGCTAGGTATGATGGAACCTACATTGTACTCGACGCATATGGGAAACTAGAACACAAGGATTCAGCACCAGCCTCGACTGCAGAGCAAGATTGCCTCAATCCACCAATTACAGAACTATCCCTGTATTTGAAAATGATTCTACTCTATAAAGGTATTTGATCTCAACATTTGAAGATATGATTCTGCTTTACAGTTTTCATACTGTTACTGATAATTAGAGGTTAATAACCATTCCTTCCTGTGTGGTCACCATTCTGTCCATGAAGATTTTGAACCTCTATCTGGCTGTCTGATTGGTGAGTGGAAGGTTACCGTGGCTTGGTTTGATATTCTAGTCTTCAATTTTATTCTGAGGTCCATGAACTATTTCACACTTAAGATTCCTCATGGGCGGGGCCTGAATCTGAGAATTGGTTCATTCCTTTCTTTACTTTTGAAATGCCTCTCTACCTCTCTTCAGCACTATATCCACACTGGGTTGTCCAATGTCTATAAATATTTCCATATTACCCATCAAAAACTATGTGCTTTTGTATACTGGGATGATTGGATAGTGATTACCTTGTGATTATGTAATACAGGATAAACTCCTCATCTCCAATCTCATCACCTATTCATATTTGCACAGTCACTATTTGTTGCAGGATATTTGAACATATTGTGAATCTTGAGAAACCCAGAGATTGCGTTATTTATTGAAAAACTCTGTTTCTAGTTGTGTAGCTCAGCCCTTAGAACACACCCTTAATCCCTCTGGCTGGAATACAGACACACCCTTAGTACATACCTTTGATCCCAAACAAGGAAGAGATAAAGTTAGTTTGTAGAAGGAAGCACCGCTGTTTGAAAGTGGTGTCTAATTGAACGGCCAATAATGTGACCAATCAGGGAAATTTGATCGAATAGGATATACCCAATTCTCATGAGAAGAGAGAGAAGGAAAACTATTTAAGAGAGCACAGAGAGAGAGAGAGAGAAAGCAGGGTTTTTCCTCTCTGTGTTTTACCTAAACAGTTGTACAGAGACATGTTACAGAGAACAGCTTAGACATAGATGAAGACAGAACAAGCCAGAAAATGAGAAGAAGCCAGAGGATCAGTGTTTACTCTCAGACATCTAGCTGGGTCACATGACAAGTTCTCGTTTCCTAGTCTTACTGTCACATGATCTATATCTTTTTTGTTCTTTTCCTGATAAATTTCAGCAAATTCCCCATATAACTCTTAGTTCATTAATTCTCTGCTGGGCTGTGTCTCATTCTGTCTTAGTCTCTCATATCATCTTAAATTGCCCTCATATTTTTAGTCTAGAATTCAGTGTTGCTCCTTTTAGTCTGCTTAGCCATCTTGATAGCCCCTTATCTATTCATCTTTTAATCCTTTAACTCAATCATCATGCTGTCACTTTCACTATCATCCGGCTGGGCTTGTGATTTTGCAGTGTGTAGTTTGTGCTGAACGTCATCCATGGTGGCTTGTTTTCTTTCTCTTCCTTGTGCATGATTCTTTCATTTTTGAGCTCATCTTGCTTGAAATTGAGTGTGTGGAAGATATTCCTGGCTTGGGTTTTAGTATTTATGTTACCTCCTGTCTGGCAGCCGAAGGAATTATCAACATAAAATCAATTTAAACTGTATCTTTGCCTTGGGGTGAGAATTGAACCACACAAATAGAACACCCTGCAGCCCCCAACTTCCTGAAGGCCAGCTTCCTCCCGTAGGCCCTAATCTAAGACTCAAGACTAACAAGTAAACCTTGAGATTCTCACTCAAGCACCTCATACCAGCACCAGGCTATGCCCTGTCCATTAGAAGTTATGCAGAAAACTAACAAAGATTTAAAAAAAACACAATAAAACAATAAAAAAAAAACCAGCTCTCAGGGAAAACCAACTCCAGCATGCTGCCTGATCTCAAGGGCATCAATCACACTTCTTTAACCTCTCTCTCTCTCTCTCTCTCTCTCTCTCTCTCTCTCTCTCTCTCTCTCTCTCTCTCTCTCCTCAACTGCAAGACCTACTAAATGAAAAAAATTACATACCATGCAGCATCTGGGGGCTTAACTGGGAGGCTAGGCTGTATAAAATATAAGTTAAATGTGATAAGATATGTGATGGCACTTTATCCCCTTTAAATCAGTACATTTGGAGGATACTAATGATTATGCTACAGCACATACAATCATCTCACAGGAAGCTGCACCCAGGGATCAGGAAATCTCATGTATAATTCAGACTGCAGCTAACAAACACTGCATATCACCTCTCCTGCCTCGGTACATACAGAAATGATGACAGTGGTGATTTCAAACTGCTGTGAGACCCTCAGCCAAGACAGGCAAGTGCAGAGAGACCATGCCCCCTGAACCTCTCACACCTGGAACAATTACCCTTTTACATTTTGGCATGTGGATTATGGAAACTACAAACTCAGGCTTAAAAACTATGCAAATCCCCAGACAAGGTAAAACTACACTTTAATTTCTTTTAATGAGAAGATTTTAGAACTGTTATTCTTCAATTTTTTTTAAAGCGACAACATGTAGCCTAGAAGGTAATGCTTTTTACTAAGTAATAATCATATTCGTATGCCTGTAATGTGCTTGACATTACAGCAAATGTTTTAAATAAGAGAGGTAGCATTACTGACTTGTCGAAGAATTTGAAGAGCCCAATTCATATAAAATACTTGCAACAGCTCCTGATATATACTAAAGAAGCTGGACATTGGTACCCATTCTATTGATGGTGTTGGTAATAGAGGATGATAGTGATGGTGATGATAGGGATGGGAATGAACATGATGATGGTGATCGTGGTGATTTTGCCAACAGTGAGAACTAAAGTTTAAAATAAGGCTATTGTTTCCTCGACTTCAAGTTATGAAAAGAAAAGAAAAACTCAAACTCAAACACATGACAGGTAATTGGAGGACAGACAGGGGCATTTTTTACTTGTGTTGTAGAAAGGAATCTGTACCTATTCAATATTAATTGCTTGAAGTATACACACCATCAATGCCTTGTTTTGGATTATCTCTCCAAACCAGGTGGCACCTGAAGGTCCACCGAGTTGATCCCAGCAGTCACCAGCCAGACTCAGTGCTCTAAGACATGCCTGAGCCCAGGAAATGAGGGACGAGTGGATAGAGAAGTAATGAGAGAGGCCCAGGGGCAAGACTCAGAACTGTGGCTGACCACTGGGAAACTGAGCTACAGAATATCTCCCTGTCTGACCAGACCCTCCCACAGACCCAGCCAGGCGGAGCTGAGAGGAAAGGCAGTTTGGCTTTGGGGCGTTATCTCTGTCTTCTCGGAACATCACTGCTCTAAATTAAGTGGGGTGATGGTTAGTCTATGCTTGGCCCAGGGAGTGGCACTATTTGAAGATGTGGCCCTGTTTGAGTAGGTGTGTCACTGTGGGTGTGGGCTATAAGACCCTCATCCTAGCTGCTTGGAAACAAGTCTTCTATTAGCAGCCTTCAGGTGAAGATGGAGAACTCTCAACTCTGCCTACACCATGCCTGCCCGGTCAATGCCATGCTCCAGCCTTGATAACAAGGACCTGAACCTCTGAACTTGTAAGCCAGCCCCAAATATATGTTGTCCTTTATAAGACTCGTCTTGGTCATGGTGTCTGTTTGCAGCAGTAAAACCCTGACCGAGACAGGTGGAATGTGAAGATAAAGTTGCTCTCCCTGCATGTGTGTGCGTGGCCACAGGCAATATGTGTGCTGGTATTCCTCTTCCACGACTGACATAGACAGACACTGGCGATCCAGGTCAGGTCCAGATAACTCCTGCAGCCATGCACTACTCTTGTACCATATACCCTCTGTGATGGCAAAATCTAATAAAAGGTCAAAGGCCGCTTCTTGGGACGTAAGAGAGCAGTAAATGCACAGCCCAAGTGAGACTGACTGGGTGGCCATCACACTCACTAGGACTCACCAAGCAGTGGCAGCCCCAACCAACAGCAGAACACAGATTTAAACCTCAAAAATCTAGGAACTAACACCTGTGGGTGCTTGTAGTCAGATAACAAATGCTTACAGTGATCATTCCTGCCCGAGGGGCAGTTTTAGGCATTGTGGCTTTCCCTGCAGGAGGAAGCATCCGAAGCTCACCCCTTCAGCCCGTCCTCATCAGGCTTCTCACCACTGTGACACTTGAACCAATGGCATTCATTCCTCTCTTAGCATATGCATTCTGTGTCTGATTTCTTCATGTCTTTTTTGTCCTCAAAATGAATACCATAGTCTGAAACAAAACCCTTCAAACATTGTCAATAGGCATCTAAAGATCATTTTAGACCTCATATAATATATCATTATTATTTACCTACTATAAAGCTTTAAAAAAATAAGTTGATGGTGATGGAAACAGAAGGCTTTGCGATATGCCCATGTCTGGTAACTCTAAGTCCTCTGAGCAAAAGCTCAGCTTTAGTCACTGTACCCCGCTAGGTCAGAGCCTATGTCTAATCCGGGTCTCTAATCAAAAGCTTTCTAAGGGCTGGAGTGTAGATCAGTAGATGGAATGCTAGCCTAGCATTCATAAGGCCCTGGGTTTCCATCCTCAGTGGTATACAAACAGAGAGCAGTGGTGTACATCTGTGATCCCAGCTCCTGGGACATGGAGCCAGGAAGGAAAAACATTCCAGGTCATCCTTAACTCCACCCCAAGTTCAAAGCCTGACTGGACCACCTAATGGTCAGTCTTGACAGAAAAAGGACTTGTATTATACAGGGATAGCTGTCTGTGTGTGTGTGTGTGTGTGTGTGTGTGTGTGTGTATGTGTGTGTCTCATAAGTGAGAGGCCTGATGGGCAGGCAAAACCTTAGTGGATAAATTAGTGAATTAACAGGTGAATTGATGCTATCCCCCGCACCACAAACAATGCAGACTCCCTTAGGTCATCCATCATATTTCCTCTTTAAACATTTTTATTAATGTTATTATTCACAAACCATCAACTCCTCCTATAGTCGTCAGTAGAGTCTGATGATCTTTAGCAACCCTGCATGCTTGGGAGTCAGCCTCAACGCCCAGGTCAAAAGCACCGTTTCCCACTGCTAACCACCATCGTTCATCAAGCGCTACCTTGGCATCTCAGCCGGCTGTCCGCTCGGGCTCATAAATCCTCAGTTCACTCTCTATTTCTATAATCCTTCAAGTGGCTTTGTCTTTCTTATCTGATGTCTGTGAGCAGCATGGCACTTAAGACACACGCGTTCTTTTCTTAGTATTTACTGTCGGTTGTCGCCCCGTTCTTCCCTTGGCCCAGTCATGTTCCAGTCAGACTTCAGTCTACTTTTCCCCCTCAGGATGGTTATCAAGAAGGTCTAAGGCGTGATCCCACTCAAAAATACCCTCTTCATTAATATCAACTTTGTTTAATGTTTCTCTTTTAGTTATCTAATTTTTGTAATTTTATACCTGTACATGAAGTACTTTAATCGTATTCACCCACCCATTTTCCTTTCTATCCCGTTCCACTCCTGCAAAAGCCCTTGTCCTTCCCACCAAGCATCTCGTGTGTGTGAGAATGTGATTGACCCGCTGTATCTAATTGGGATCAATTGCCTCAGCGTGGCCGCAGGTTATTTACTGGAGCACGGTCAGCCTAGCGCTGGCTGTACTACTGAAGGAGCTGACTCCCCGTCTCCCAGCAATTACTGAGCATCAAGAGTATCTCAGGAAGAGGTGGGACCTCATGATCTTGTCCCTCAACAACAATTGATTGTTGACAAATAATAAGCCAGTACTATACAGGTAAAGGCATCTGCAGTGAAGTCTGGTCAGGAAGACAGCCTGGTCCAGATTCTTCCCTATCCTCCAGCTTGTACATCTTTGCTGCACTCTCTTGCATGCTGTACCCTTGGAGGAGGCTCTATGGGTAACTTGTTTGGGGCTCAGCACTCAGTTGTTGTCAGCACTTTGGCAAGTTATTAGTTACTATCTTAACTACTGCACACTGCAAAGGGAAGCTGCTCTGACCAAGGCTGAGAATAGTACGAATTATAGGGATAAACGTAAATATTTAGAAGGCAGTTTGACAACATTTTCATTTTACATCAATGACAAGCTCCCCCCACAAAGGCCTATGACCTCTCCAGACTTGTAGGGAAAAGGGAGCCCGTACTCACTGTCACTGGGAGAATAAACTGGTGTAGCCATTGTGGAGATCAGTGTAGCAGCTTCTCAAAAAGCTAAAACTAGAACTACGACCTCATCAAGCTGTTTCACGCCTGGGTATACACCAAAGATTGCCACAAAGATACCAAGGCATTCATATTCATATTCATTCTGCTCTCTGTTCACAAAAGGAAGGGTAGGAATATTAATCAATACTAAGGACATATTAAAAATCATTTTATGAAAACATACTCTTTTATAAGCTAATTTAAAATATTTTTGAAAGACTGAGAACTGAAGTACCTACTACAGCAAATAACGCTGCCCCAGAAACAGCATTAAACAAATTAAACATTATTAAACAAATCCCCTACTGACGTGTGGGACCCCTCCCTATAAATTGTTGGCCATAGATGCCCTGGTTGCCCCTGGTACCCACGAGAACCAAATTTCTAGATCATATTTCTGAAGACACCGCACACTTGGTTATAAGCCTTAGAGAAATCAAGGTGGAAGTGAATGTTAAGTTTCAAAATGCAAGGTAGTGCTATGCAGGCTGCTGAGGAAAGAACAGCCATAGATAGCCTTATCTACTTATGAACTCTGAGCTACACCACCAACCCACCAAGTACATCCTGTCCGCTGTGCAACAGTGGCATGGCTGCTACGAGAGTAACCAACTGCTTTTTGGATTAGAGACACACTTCCCCAGAAAGAAACCATGCCTGGCATTCTAAACGTGGTAGTCCTTTGATCTTTATGTACTTAGAAGATACAACTTAATCAAGAAAAGAAAAAGTACAAATAAGTAAATAAACAAGCCACTATTCACGTACTTTTTTTTTAAGAAGTGTATTTTGGGTCTTTGAAACTATTCTGAAATTAGTATATAGTGACATCTTTAATCTTTAAGATTTGTTCAAATCTCTAAAATATCTTAAATATAAAATCCGCTTTTCATAGACTTCTCTTATGTCGCAACTAGACATGTTAGAATATACCAATTAAACCTTTACAATAAAGATCACTATTCTCAATTTACAGGTTAGGGGAATGAGGTCAGGAGTTTGTATATCCAAAGTATACATGAGCAAGTGACAGTCACAATCTGACTCTAAAGTTCTTGTTAGAACCACTGAGAAAATAATTCTCCTGACATTTAAATATCTGAGGCCCTAAAGAACCCCAGCACTAATATCCTTTCCAATGATGCTTGTAGATTGTAATCCTTCTTGGAGATATTGTCATTCTGTTCTAATCAGAAATTAAATAAAATGCCGACTTCACTTATGTTGTATCATTATAGCAAACAGACCACTCACTGCCCATTAGGGTTCCTCTCCATTCCAGCCTCAAAGGCACCTCACAGCTTACCAGCAGAAGCTGAACCTTTGATCACACTCTCAAACCTGAGTCTCATCGGCCCCTCCCATCTATCGGTGGAACATGTACCCAAGCCAGAGAAATGGAAGTCATGTTAGCCCTCACCTCTGGAGAACTAGCCCTCCTGAGTCCCATGAGTTTCGTCTTTATGGGTGTATGAATGGATGCACATATGCACATATATATGTATATAAATATATGTTGCTTTGAGGAGATGGGATCACACATCCTGGAGCCTTGCATGTATAAGGAAAGCACTCTAACACTGAGCTACATCTTGGTCCCTTCTTCCATAACTATATCATCAATTTATCTGCTTCTGGACCTCGTCATAGCCATAATAATGAAAATCTCCTCTCCATTCTATCCTCTCTTAAACGGAAATCATTCATCTGCCTTCCCAACCCCCTTGCCTTCTCTAATTTATTCTTCACAGGATGATATGTATCTCTGCCCACCTCACCCCTGCTACTGCCAGTGCCCTTTGTCCCTTTCCCCCCTTCAAAATCTTGCAAGGTCTTTTCATTTAAAAACAAAATCTTTAGCACTATCTTCCTTCCATTCTTTTAACTCTTCTAGTATTTTTTAAAATTTGTTATTTGTTGTAGCTGATAATCATCTTGGTTTTCTATTTTTGTTTTGCTTTGTTTGTTCATTTTTGAAGCATGCCCCTTATGTCCCAGGCTAACACCTTGTGTAGTGGAGGATGATCCCAAGTACTGTGATGACAGTGCCACACTCAGTCTGTGCAGTGCTGGGAATTGAGCCCAGATCTTTCTGTATTTGAGGTAAGCTCTTTACCAACTAAGGGAAAACCTTCACCCCCTCCTCTAGCATCCTGATCTTGTTTTTTCTAATTCAAGGGCTTTGCAAAGCCATTCTCCCTGATATAGTAACTCATCCTTCAAGTTAAGGTTAATTATATCCTACTCATTGGGCAATAGGGGACCTTGGTCAAAGGGGGCAGCATTTCAGTTAAACAAAGAGTGAATTATGACCCTGTATTACACAGCATCAGGTTTATTGATGGTAACAATATATGCCAGAAAGCTCCTGAAAATGTTCTTGGAAAAGTCCTCACTGAGCACACAAAAGTGATGAGTAAGATGGTAAGTATGTGAGGTCATTGATAGATTGATTGGATTGATTTAATAACCTTATAAAGCATATACATGTCAAAACATCATGTTGTAAATCTCTAAGAACACACATATTTTTGGTCAGTTATACCTGAATAAAGCCCAATAATAGGTTTTTAGATGGAAAGAGCAATATATCAGTAACCCCTCACTCACATTCAGGGAAACATTTCTGATTTCCAAAATAAGAAATTTCTTATTTCCTAAATTAAACAACATTATTCTCTCACAAGATGCTGTGACTTTGTTTGTAGCGGTTATCACAATGACTAATTATGGGATTATTTTTTCTTTTATTAGTAGGTGCTTATCTCCCTGCTTGATGCTTCCCTCAATGAGGGAAAGGACCGTGTAAATTTGCCCACCTTCTGGCTAAGACAATAGCCCAATGTACTGTGGGCACTCGGCTGATACTTATTTAGTTAGTCACTAAATCCTTATTGCCTTCTCAAACTAGACTTGAATGTGATTTCAAGATAAACAAAATGAGTCTGGAGAGGTTAACCGCATCTCCTACGAAGACAGAACTAATATATATTTATATGCACAAACATATTTATATGCATACCTAATCATGTGCATATGTGCATGCATGCATACTAGTAAAAGAAATAGTTATCGTTATAGACACAAATATGACTCCTAATCATCATTTCCATCATCAAGGGAAATTCAAGGAACACCAACCCAGGCCTGGAGAAACCAACACTCCATCAGCCACTGGCATTTTCCAGTGGGTGAAACACCTGCACCTTCCCCCCCACCCCAAAAAAACAAACCTTGCTTCTTGCTTTAAAAAACACGCCATCATTTTTTTCACCACCTGGAGACTTAACATCAGAAGGAAAAGAACTTGTCAGCTCCGCAGAACGGTACACAAGGATGAAATAGCAGGATGAAAGAGAACCGATCTGGAGATGCCGAGTGGCTGAAATGAGCCCCTCTCTGAGCCACCGCTCCGAGAGAAGACACGACCTGCTGGGATGCAGCTGGAAGTCTCACTCAGGACGCACACCCGTGTCTAATTCCCAGCACCGTGCCAATCATCCAACCAACAAAAACTAGGTAAGCTAAGTCATCCAGCTAACCAAAACAAAGCGTCTACCCAGCTGCTGCGCTTGGCCACGGAGGCATCACAAACGCTATAACATATAACCGTAAACCCAAACACAAAGCAGCAACTGCCCATGACCTGTTCAAAGTAATTAATGAGGAACCATAAATAGTAGGGGCGTCACACTTTCCTTATGGAGAGGTGAAAAGTCTGGACTCACTCTGTGGCCCTACATCTGCATTTCTGTAATAAAAACACTAGCAAGCCAATTTGTTTTTTTTTTTTTTTAAAAAAAAAAAAACTCCTTTGCTTCATTGTAATGAGGCTCTCATACTGCTGCTGTCTAAATTTCTCTCTTTCTCTCTCTTCATAATTATGATAACACTAGCCATTTATCTCGCTTCACCTCTGGCTTCTGCCACCAATGATGGACAGCATCTGTGTGCTTTGCCCCGTGACTTCATCTACAATAAAGACAGAACAGACCTGACCCCAGGCTTTGATGAGATGGCTAAAGACCGACTCCATTAAAAACAATGGTTTTCAACCTTACTAATGCTGTACCTATAATACAGCCCCTCAGGTGGTGTGACCCCCAGTCATAAATTTATTTTATTGCTACTTCATAACTGTAATTTTGCTACTGCAATGGTATGATTCCTGATGGTCTTAGGTGACCCTTGTGAATGAGTTGTTGGACACCCCCCCCAAAAGGTCATGACCCACAGGTAGAGAGTGACTGCCACAGAGGGACACATAGCTTGCTCCAGGTCCCCTGCCAGTAATGCACTCCTCGTGAGCAAGTTTGACATTTACCTTTGAGTTGTGTAACCGCACATTCAGAACACACATTGCACACCCCTCTACTCCAAGTCAAATTTCAAAAAGTCTATATGCCACCCATTTCCCAAGTACTTGCCCAACCTTGTAATTCACACAAAGAACAAGGGCATGCTGGTCTGTGTGCCTCAGAGTTAGAGTCAATACCATCCATCAATTGGTTAAGAGAGAGGCTTTATAAGAATTGAGGGTCCTTAAGGGACCCCACAACCAGAATACATGTTGCAAGAGAAACCAGCGCCCTGGGGGATGAGAAGATCTCTTTAGTCTTTTGTGGACACATCAGGACAGGAGGATCAAAGGAGAGTGAGCTCCACCAGCCTCTCAGGTTCTATCTTAAAAGCACTCCAGTTCCTTCTGAAATCACCAACATTTAACTGCCTTCCTGTCCAAGGCAGCCCAGCCCTAGTTTCCAGTCTTCCCTCTGGATGAATGGACCTCGTTCTGGGCATGTCAGAGACCTTTATATAGACTCCTTCCATGGGCACTGAACTCCTATCTTCTCTAGACAGTGTTGTCCTTCAGATTCCTCTGCCCACAGCACAGCAGCTGCTGCACTGCAGCCCTGTCTTCAGGGTCCCTGTTAGCTCATGCCTGCAGAGTTTTGATCTGACCCATCTGTCAGCATACCGAGAGCAAGCCCCTGCCATGAAACCCTGTCATGTCAGTTCTTCTGTGTGTGCACAAGCCCACACGCTCACTAAATGCCTCTTTTCCAAATCGCTTTTCACCTCGAACACCCCGAAGTCATCTCTCTAAGATCATTTCAATTACGAACCCACCTGAAACCATCAGGAAGCGTGGGAGTGAAACTCGTGTGATAAGAGGATTCTTTGGGAGGATTTAATTGAAGAGCATAAAATCTCAAATAGTACAAATAATCTCAGCTAATTTCCGTCCAGGCCAGATGACAAGGCAAGTGAGCATGAATTAAAATTACCGATAAACACATTTGGAACAGATGTCGGAAGGAACTTTCTTCCGACACCCAAAGTCATAAACATGACGCGAAACCCTCCAAAGTCATTGGCGATGCTGAAGATACAATTAGAGCTGCTTACGAGGGAAATAAAACTCTGAGGAGTGTGTTGAAGGGGCCAGGATGGGCCGAATGATCGGTGTGTTTTCCTGGAGCGGTCTTGAAAATGCGTGGTCAAGATTACTAGCTTTTATGGTTGATGTTGTTCAGCCTTTGACTGAGAGTACCAGAAATCCCCGGGCAACACTTCCTGCTGCGTCTACGTTCAGTCCTCCACGGCCTTCCTCCAGGAAGAAGCATAGCTGCCGCTCCACTGTCCACTCTGCCACTCCACCTAGTGACCACACACTCTAAGGGTACGGGTCTCTTCTACAGCCATTACCTCAAAGCAATGAGCATAAAATTTTTTTTCATGGGTGGCTCTGAGGCATCGGGGGGGGGGGGGAACAAAGCACCAGCGGTCCGTCAGGGCAGTTGTGGGTGCCTCATAGGCGACTGAGACCTCTGGACCCAGCAACAGCACAGAGCTCCCAGCTGCGCCTGCCCATCATGTCCATCCTATGCAAGAACCTGCCCTGAGGTCCTTTTCCTAGGTCCGTCTGGGCTGCACCGAGATGCAGTCCATCCACTGAGTCCTGTGGACGGAGCTGCCCGTCCACTTGGCTCCTTTATCATCCTTAAAGGCAGAGGGAATGGGCTGCGGGATTGCAGGATTTGACAAACCCAGGATTGAAAAATGCAAGGTGTCCAAGTTCCTGGTCTAAAGTCTAGGTCAGCTGATGCGCTGGACACTACGAATCACAACACATGGTCGTGTTTCACTGTACATTCTCAGATTCAAGTCCTATAAAGACAAAAAAAAAATCCCTCTGTTGTAAAACAAAGGCCTGTATCCTTTGTCTTGATTAATTATTGGAGTGGTAACAGACATAAAAGAAAATGTGTATCACTAATTTGGTAAATAATAATAATAATAATAATAATAATGTTATGACCAAACAAAGGAGTTATAACTTGGAAATATAAGTTACAACTCAGAAAAATGTTTTTTTAAATATTATTGCATTTGTGGACTATATTAACCAGTACTGAAAATGGTATCATTTGAAGTCTTGAATGTAAAATACATAGCCCATAATCAGAAGGCCTGCCCTGTCCCTTATATTGAAGATTACATAATATGTGATTATTTAAAGCAATTTTATTTAAGTTGGATATTTTCTTATTAGATATTTTCTTTATTTACATTTCAAAGGTTATCCCCTTTCTGATTTCCCCTCTGAAAATACTCTATTCCATCCCCCATCCCAATGCTCACCAACCTACTCACTCCTGTTTCCCTGCCCTGGTATTATTCTCCTAAACTGTGGCATCAAACCTTCTCAGGGCCAAAGGCCACTCCTCCCTTTGATGTCCAACAAGGCCACCCTCTGTTACATATGCAGCTGGAGCCATGGGTCCCTCCATGTGTGCTCTTTGGTTGGTGGTTTAGTCCCTGGGAGCTCTGAGGTACTGGTTGGTTCATAATGTTGTTCCTCCTCTGGGGCTGACAGCTCCTTCAGCTCCTTGGGTCCTTTCTCTAGCTGGATATTTTTATAGTCATCACTTAAATACTAATCTGGAGAAAGAGTACAGTTCTCTCCAATGGCCAGACCATGCCCCTTGGGTAAGGTGACCTAACAGATTTTTAACAAAAATAAATCTTGAAAAATGTCAAATTCTCAAATTATGAAAACAGCTTTAATTCAAACTTCCAAGGAATGACATCTCAGACAACATCTCTCAACATACAGACCTGACACTCTCATTGAGACAGAGATGGTGAAAATACCCATTAGAAGCTCCTCTATGCAACTGTATAAAGAAGAACACGGCCACTTGGGTTTCCATGAGCAGTCACTCTGGGGTAGCAGAAGACATGTGGCCACAATTTCCACAGAGCCAACTCTGGAGGTAACACACTTCATCTCATCAGACCTCCCGTGGATGCCTGCAGGAGATCTCAGTCCACAAAGCAAACAGGGTAGCCTTCCCATATGCAGGTTAAAAGCTGATTTTATATGGCACTGGAGAAATGGCTCAGCAGTTGAGACCACTGCCTGCTCCTACAGAGGACCCAGGTTCAATTCCAAGCACTAGATGATGGCTCACAACTGTCTATAATTCCAGTTCTAGAGAAACTGATGCCTTATTCTGGCCTCTGTAGGCAATGCATGTACATGGTACACAGATATACATGCAGGTAACAGTCCTACACACAAAATAATCATTTTTATTTTCATTAATTTACATAGATGTTAACTAGATCCTGCTGTCATTTGCTTTCTGTTAATGGAAGGAGGAAGGAGGAAGAGAAAAAGTGAATTCTTTGCCTTAGACAAAGTCCCTGAAATCCATGTCTTGTTAAAAAGGTACCAGTTCAAGTCCCTTGTCATCTAAGACCCCACCCAGAAAATACGAACGTAGCAGGAAAGATGAAAAGCAGGGAGAAGCACATTCCTCTCAGAACTGTGTGAGATTATTGTACCATCTCTAAATGAGCCCTTAAGGGATAAATCAGAACTCAGAGAAACTAAGTCAGATTCACAGCAAGTGTGGTTTAGGACCACAGATGTTGAGTTCGTCTGGAAAGATCTCTTAAGCTGTAGGACTTTATGGGGATGTCGTAGACCCTATCCTGGTGATGGTCCTCCAATTTGTGGTTACATAATGTGTCACCAGGACCAAAGGCATGGGCAAGTGAGCTCCTGTTCTCGGACTCTGGGATCCTGTCATCAAGAGGAACAGGTAATGTCAGTGGAAGGTGCTGCAAAGGCCCTTGGTCAAAAATCATACTTTTTTTTCTAGATAATTATTAATGAATATGGCTAGCCTCTGTGCTGGGGATGGGTTGGGGTGGAATAAGGCAGGAGGGGATAGAAAAGAGTTAAATGTAAGATGGCCGGAGCTAAGTATTAGACCACTGGATTGCTTTTCTTAACTCAAAACCATCAAAGTTCAGTCGGAAGGCATCTAGCTAACTGGGTTTTAGACAATGTGAGGGGTTGGGAACAGGGACAGATTCTAATGAATAGCTAATATCATTTTTTTAGTATGAAGAAAATTTTATTAGAGTTTAAGAGAAAAATCTCGAGAGCAGAGAAGCTATAAATCTCCACAGCTGCCCAGAGGGAAAGAATGGAGAACAGAGGACGGAAGAGGAAAGGTCATGAGTTGGGGGGGGGGGGCAGCCTGTGTGAAGGTCACAGTCACGGCAGCCAGGAGCCACACAGCGGTGCAGCAAAGAAAGAAGTCCAAAGTACTCTCAGGGAAAGCATGCTGAAAGCAGAGACAGTAGGAAAACAACAAGACAAGTCACCCCTTCCAGGAAAGTGGGCAGATTTGTCAAGCCCAGTGGCCACAGTTCTGTAAAATACTGCAACAGAGGCAGGAATTGTGGGATTGAGAAGTACAGTATCTCATTCAAGACTAGTTAGTCCACCTACCTACCTCTTTAGCATGGCTTAAGGTGAGCTACCTTCCTTGGGAGTGGTTCCTGGGCCAGGTGACAGAGCTACCCAGCTGGAAAGTTAGCATTCCACCCAAACCAAACGTTGCCCAGGTTTCCCTTAATGGACTCTTACTGCTGAGTAGCTACGATTTTAACTGGATTAGCTTTTAAGATTTTTGAATCCATTTTAGATTCTCCTAATGCGACTAATTCTCCCTGAGTGAAAACTCCATAGAAGAAGAAGTGCTTGAGCCTACATTTGAAGATAGAAGATGAGATTTAGTAAAGAGGGAGTTTCCAGAAAGAGGAAGTGGGGCAAGTTCTGTCCCATAAATTAATTAGCCATCAAGTGTCACATAGCTCTCTGCAGGATAAATAAAATGTCAAGAGAAGAGCTGGAGAGGTGGTTCAATGGTTAAGAGCACTGGCTATTCTTGCAAAAGACCCAAGCTCACTTCGGTAACCCCCACACAGCAATTTACAAATATCTGTTGCTATAGTTTCGGGGAACCCAACACCCATCTTCCCACTTCTGTAGGGAACAAGTATGTTCATGGTTCACAGGCTTATATGCCACCCAAATACTTGTACACATAAATAAAATAAAATAAATAAATCTAAAATAGTGTATTTTAAAAAAATTAGAAATTTTAAGTCAGAAGAAGTAAAGGCACAGGGGGATTAATTTGTCGTGCTTCCCGAGAAACCCCCTTCCACTGCCATAGTTTCTGAATGGTGATTCCAGTTCTTGCGGAAGATGCAGATTTCAGAACACAAAAGAAACTCTCACCTACACAAGCATTTCCAAAGAAAACCATCACCTTCCTTCTCCAGACATTTCCTGGCAGAGCAGAGAACACGCGTGGAAGGAAAGCCCTCGGCCCCACAGCTTGTCCTCCATGACGTCTGCCCCCTGCCTCGTGTTCCTCCACACCTGAACCAGGTTTGGCAAAAGCCACCCATCGTGTTTCCAGCGGGAGCCTCGTGTGCCTGTGGGAGCCGCCGGCAGTCCTGCTGATGAAATGTGTGAGCTCTAGGCAGGCGCAAGCAGAGGCAGAGCCGCCTACTGTAAACTGGGTCAGAACAACGAAATTCCTCTTGAGTTTCTGCGCCCTAATCAATGTTTCTGCTCTAATGAAGCCATTAATCAGGAAAGATCTGCATAAACAGAGGCCCACTTGGCACCTCAACAAATAGCTAGTGATGGATTTTGCATTAAATTATAAGACCTTCCCTAACCACCTTATTGGTTCCCAATAAATGCATCTCTCTGAAAATTCAACTCAATCCGTAGGTATTTCTAAGATCTCCCAGCTGCGAATAAGCTCCTTGTCATATGTTCAACAGTTCTTCCTCTGAAGAGAGACATACCCTCCAGCGGGTTATGAATCATAAGATTCCAGAAGTTACCTAAATTCACAAATCTCAAAGACTTGTGAAACTTCACAGGCTTAGACAGCTCAGGAAGGTTGAGCCCCTAGGCCATGTTCCTGTGAGTGACCTGTCAGCCATGTTTCTGTAACTCATTACAATAAGCTCATCGGCTCACCAAGGTAGACTCGGGTGGAATCATTTCTTCAGGCTGTCTTCAATGCACTACCCAGACTGGGTAGACATTTGTTTTCCACCCTCCAGAAAAATAACGTGGAGAACAGAGGTAGATGAGTCAGGGCTGATACTCAGATCGCAGTGTTATCATATCCCTGATTCTATAGCTATTTTTTTTTTTAGAGCAATGAGATTTTATAAAGCAGAACTCTCTCCTGGCCAACCACTGAGAGTAATCACAACTTCAGATGAGAACACATCATAATAATGTACATTTTCCATATAAATCAGAAGGTGCTGGGTACGGAGTCAGCCAATCAGGCCCTGCTCCCAGGTGTTCCTGGAAATAGTTTTGGACACAGCTGTGCCCACTCATATACCTACACCCCAGTTTCCTTTCGTGTGCAAGAGTTAAGGAGATGTAATAGAAAACGAGTCTGCTAAAGCTAAAATATTCACTCTGTAGCTCTTTATAGTAAGAAAAAAAATGTTGCAACCCTTTTCTAGAATAAAAAGAAAAATAGGAGGAGGAGGAGGAGGAGGAGGAAGAGAAGGAAGAGGAGAATTAAGTATCAAGTGACCTGAGTTAACCATTTAGACTCCAGGTCTTCCTTAACTCAGAAAACACCAAGATTTAGTTAGAGAGGCTCCACGTTAGTGTGCATTCTAGAATGTGAGGTGCTTGAAATAGGTACAGCTATGAAATAGTGGCTATGATTTCTAACTGGATTCGTGGGTTAAGATTTTTAATAAATTCTAGGTTCTCCTAACCCACCTAATAATTCTCCCCGAGTGAGAACTTCAGGAAAGAATTCATGAGCTAACAACTGAAGACATAAGAATAAATGTGGAAAAGAGGATCCTGAGAGAGAGAACAATTCCTGCCTATTAACCAGCAGGCACACTTATTTGAAGTTTTGCGTCATTCTGTGTGGGAACTGGCCCATGGGTGAGACAGGGAGGAACACTGCTCAGCCCCACTCAGTAAGAAAACGTAATAATGATAGGAATGGTTGTTATTACAGGAACTATCATTTGCTTTAATATAGAAACTACTGCTTATTGGATGTCTATCACACGCTGGGCCTTCTGCTCCGTGCTTATGCATTTTTCCATTTAATCTTCACAGCAGTCTTATGAGGTGGATACTGTTATTATCCTCAGTTTACAATTGAGGAGACAATCTCAGAGACAGGTAAATGGGCTCTACAAGTCTCTGAAGTCAGGGTGGAGTGAGCAAGGCAAGCTGTCTCACACCACTGTTCATCCAACCTTCACACCCACCACTAGCCCCACCCAGAAGCTCCCACGGCCACGCCCACTCGCCCCGCCCACTCACCTCGGCAGACCCTGCAGCACTGATTCTCCGGGAGAATATGATCCTTGTCTGAGCAGTTCAAAGGAGGGCAAGCTTCTGTGATTTTTACCAAGACTCCACCCTAAAAGCCAAAGACCAGGCAAGAGTTAGTTCATCTGGAGAGCCCATCGCAGACGTTTTTAATGTTCCTTATTATCGGCTTGGAGAGGTAACCACCCAGATGCTAAGAGCATTCTTGGGAATTCCACTGAGAAGAACAATCTTGCAAGTCAAATTGATGAGTCCAGGGAGAGAAATCAGGCTTCCTTTCTATAGCAAAACAGCCTGGGTTGCTACAAGTGCCGTTCGTTTTTTTTTTTTTTTTTTTTAAGTCTCTTTTTCTAATGCAAAGGGATACCCACAGGGATGTAATGATAATTTCCAACAGCTGACTGCTGGGTGCGGAAGCATCCTGTGTCAGAGACTGAGTTCTCGGCTATAAGATGCAGTCGTTCTTGTGGTGCAAGCCATGTTGTGCACAGGCTTCTGTGAAGTAATTCCAGCTTCCACAGGCCACAGCCTTGTCACCAGACATGGCTTCACAGAGTGGCTTCCTAGTTCTCAGTGGACTTAGAATTCGAGTGAAATGAGATATGTAATTCCTAAACTAGGAACTCTAACACAGTACAGAAATTCATTTTAGCATATGTTCTGATAAAGGCAGTGTAATGTGTTACAGCGAGTAGTTAACTCTGCCCAGGCGGGGAGAAATTTTGAAGGGGTCAGGATGGGAGGAACTTGAGTAATTGTATCAAGAAAAAGACTTTACAGGTCAAGACTGTAGACAAGGCACGTGGACATAAAAGAGCATTAGTCAGATGAAAAATAGATTTCCTCTGGCTGCAAATAACCTAACTTACAACAATATTGTTAAATATTCAACTGGCATACACTCTTGGCCTCACTGGTCTAAGGTCCTCCGGAATGGCAGGAGTGGTGTCTGCTTTCAGCTTTACGCTGAATTTTTAAAAATAAACCCATTGATTACTTTCTTTTAAAAGGTAGAAGAGACCCTCACTTTATCTAATACATTTAGGTTTTTCTCTCTCTTCCTTTGCAGAGTGTGTATAAGATGGTCAAGAAGGGGAGTCTCAGTTTAGGACAAAAGTCAGTCCCAACAGAGGTGGGCAGGAAGACGGGACAGAGCTGTGCGGCCGTGAGGAGAGGAGAGACAGGCACTGTGTTTTATGTTTCCAAGAGAGACTCAATGTCCCTCTGACCACCCTACACCCTTCCCAGTTCTCTGGTTTGGCAGAAGGGACACTAATTTCTAGAGAAGAGAAGGGTCAGAAGATCAAATGCCAAACAGAAATATAAAACACAAGACTCTTGCTTGAGTACTATCAGGTTGGTCGCACAGAGTGAGCCACAGACATCAGCTACTTGCCTTCCGGTAAGTTATCTGCAACATGCCTGCCTTTCTCTTCCTTCTTGAAGTTTCCCACCCAGCCAGTCTCGTTCCTAACAGTCTCTCTCGTAATTCCCCCCTCTGGTGCTCTTCCAAAACTCTTACATCCCCCCCCCCAATTCCATGAGAGACTAGCCCTGAGACTCAACAACCGATCCTGTTGCACTCAGTCCTCTTTTCCAGTCAGTCTATCCTCACTTTTCATGTGGTTTACAGTGGTCAGAGTCTAAGCATCAGGACGAAGATTGCTGTCGACATCTGAGTCAAACCAATTATTCCAAGGCAACAGAAGCTAAGGTCCTTGCTCTCTGAAACTGCACTGCATGAAAATGGAAATGAATGACTTATTATCAACTCCAATCCTATCATTCCATAGTAAGATACAGGTTCTGGTACATTGCCTCCAACATAGATTAAAAAAAAACAAACAAACTGGTGAATACATTGTATCTAAACTACCCTCCCATCTCCAAGTTCCAGAGGCTTTTCTAACACCCCGCTGTTGGCTCACCTCTGACAGAGGGCAGCACATCCATCTCAGCAGCCACTGGGAAAACTGGAAGCTACCGTCAAGTTCCACACCCCTACTTCCATGGCCCAAAGCCTGTGGCTGAATAGTATGTGAGGCCTACATCTACAAGATGAACAGTCCCGGAGGTGTGAATTATGCTCCACAATGCCCAGTCAGTAGGTTCCAGCTGTATGTGCCCTTTGATCTGAAGTCTCTTTGCTCGAGTTCCTTGCATCCCCCACCTAATGCATCCACAGTCTAATGGGTCCTACTGGGAGCACTTCTTGAACAGGTAATTCCTTAGTGCACATTTGGCTTTTAGGATTATCCAAATTAGAGCAATTACTGTGTTTCACTATTCTATTAAAGCTGTTATCAAAATGCAAACTACTAAAGAACGCTGGGTGGTCAGATTCTAAATGATTTCTAGTTACTTCCTTGAATGTTCCCTCTACATCTAAAATTTTACAGTCCGTGTGTGTGTGTGTGTGTGTGTGTGTGTGTGTGTAGTTGCTAAACAATACTTTGAATGCCACAGAAGACTTCTTAAAAGTGACCATTCATGATGTTTTCTTTCGCTAAAAGGGAGTTTGCTCTAACTACTGATTACATCAGCTAACAATGTTCTTTAAAAAAAAAAAAAAACAATCATTATATTTACTTGGAGAACATGCATGTCCCACAGCACCCGTGTAGAGGTCAGAGGACAATGTGCAAAGGTCGGTTCTCTCCTTCCACCCCGTGTGTGATGGGAACTGAACTCAGGTTGCCGAGCTTGGTAGCAGGTTCTTCTACCTGTTGGACCATCTCAGTGACCCAAAGTTGAGAATTCTAATCAACCCTTAATATATTTAATAAATAAGACCCAATTCCAAAGTTTAAATTGAGACAAGCCTGCTGGTATATTTTTAAAATAACCTGAACCGTCTTTATTCTTGTACAAATTTCTCTGCATCCATTAGCCCAGGGAGAAACGTTTTTCAACTCTATTTTGAACATTAGTGGCAGTAAAACATAATCTGTCCTTATTTTCAAATCTTCCTGATTGTTGTATGTTGTGACCTCTGCACTGGGTTCTGTGTTAGTGGAAAAACACAATTATTCCACTTTTCCTATTTTGGAGTAACTAACCTGCTCAGCGCTCAAACGTAAACATTCCAACTTCTGTACAAATCACCTCACCAGGCTCTGACTTGAATTTCTAACAACAAATAAACATCTGCAAGTTGAGAACTGCCACTGTGCTGAAGAAATGTTGCAGGAAAGTTGATAATTGGGCAAATGGAAGCAAGACTGTTAGGAGAGCTCCTCGACTCGGTTTAAAAATAATGTGTTGGGAGCTCGCTGTGAGACCATGTCTCCTGGTAACGTCAGAAGCTGCACCTATAGCATCTCACCAGTGTGACTGTCTGAAAAGGAGCCTAATAAGGACAATACCTATAAACATGCCAAAGCAGACAGAGGAAAACCCACGAGGCCTCTATTCTACATGAAGACTCACACAACGAAGGAGTGCTGAGAGCAGAAGAAATAGCCTTCCCCATAGAAGAATACACCAATTGTTTATCCAATGTCAAATGGTCAGCCAGGAAAACACACATACAAGTAACATTATACATGCTGAGTGGGATATATTAAGGAATATATATATATATATATATATATATATATATATATATATGTTCATATAAACATGCAATAACAATTGATTAAAAAAGAGAATGTTGACTTGAAAAAGATCAATGAGGTGTATATTTAGGCAGTCTGGAGTGGGGAAAGGAAAGAAAGAAATCTTTCTATTATGGTCTTAAATTTTTAAAAACTAAAAAAAAAAGAAAAAGAAAAGAAAGAAATGGTCTAGAAAACAATATAGTGGACTGAAGAGACAGCTCAGTGATTGCAAGCTTATGATGTTCTTGCAGGGAGCAGAGTTTGGTTGCCAGAATCCACACCACATGGTTCACAATTTCCTCTAACTTCAGCTGGCTCCAGGAGATTAAACACCTCTGGCCTTTGAGTATACCTGTCTCTCACAGACACATATACACAAAGACACATAAGCAAAAAATTAAGACCAAAGTTGTCTCTTATTCAACCCCATAAAACAGAAATGGGTAGAGATCCAGGTTGCCTTTCATTGATAGGGATCCTCATCTGAGCCAAAGAACACAATCATTATTTAAGCAAGTATATCCTCTATTCTCTCAAGACAGTGTATCATTTTGAGTAACATGGGGAGAGATTATTTTATTACATACAATAGAAGCTGTACAATGTTGGATTTTAAACACTGTGAAAAACTACATAGGGTAGACTAGTCCCATTCACACCCTCTGTCCTCTATCCTTACTGACCATAATGAGTATTCATTAAATGGGCCTCCACATTCTTCTATGGCCTTATGTAGAACTTTCCTTTGTTGATTAATCGGTGTGTCCTAGCCTGGCTATGTATCCTCAGTTACACTGAAAGATAATCATTATCTGTGCTAGTCAATGTTGATGGTCAATTTGACAAGATCTAGACTCTTTCCTCTCAAGTGAATCTAGAGACACTTAAGAGTAGAGCATCCAGGAGTGCTTAGGATTATAGAGATTAGATGCATTGTGTCAAGACCTAACCTAACTTAGGCTAGCACCATTCCCTGAGTGACTGAATTAGGGGAAAGTGACCCATGCCAGGATTTGCCTCTCTCTGCCACCTGACTATGGGTGTAATGTGCCTCCAGTTCTAGCTGTCATGACGTTCCACCATGATAAGTCTAGAGGGAATGCTAAAGAGCAAGCAGAAAGATTGGAGTTGAAGGATGAGGGTGAAGAGGTGGGCCACTGAAAGATATGGCCATTGCGCTCATCAGCTCAGTGCAGCTGTGGCTACAGGAAGAAGACCTGTACAAGACCAGAGCCATCGATATTTCATCAGGGACAGGGAAGGGAGCCACGAGGCCCAGTTGCTGGGGGAGGGATGGTATTTTCTTCAATGCTGTACCCACCCATAAGTTACCCCTCATTCCGTAAATAACTCCCCACCCATGCTCATGCAAGCAACTCTAATTCAACTCTGTGCTTCCTACATACACTGAAAAGAAATGAAGGTAGGAGGCAGAATTTTTTCAAAAGAAGAATGGTATCAATAGGACAGGGTGGGGGGTATCAGGAAGTGACAATGGATAGAACTCGTGGTATACATGTGTGAAGTTTAAAAGGTAAAAAATAATATTCTTAATCTATGAACAAAGAAAAACCCTTCTCCCTTACATGGCTTCCTCCACCAGAGTATTTTATTATAACAGACAAGGAAATGAACATAGTACCACTCTAAAATTCAAAACCAAATAATTCAAAGCCTGAGGGATGACCACAGAAAAGCTAAGAACATGTATTACACAGTCAGACACAAAGTCTGACTCCAGCTTGCTCCCTTGCCCTTCTGACTGCTGCCTGCCACATCTGTGTAGCACATACCTTGTAGGGTTATTATGATACTTAAATGTGATAATATGTTTTAACTATCTTAGATAGTAATCAAAAACATTACATGAGAAATGTTAAATGTTACTGTAAGTGACTTATTTCTCTGTGGACAGAATAACTCATAAATATTTATAGAAAGCCAATAAATAAATCACTTTTCAAAACAAGGTGAAATTATTCCTATGAAAACACGCGCGCAAGCACACACACACATGCACATATAGTTTATGCAGAGTTCTCTGGCCCAATTTCCTTCTAACTCATTAATCCTACACATGGGAGTAATGAACCAGAGAATGCAGAGTGTCTGTTTCATGCTCTGCCCATTTCATGCTCTGATCATCTCTGATGACAAGGATGTAGTCACAAAGGAGACTTCGAAGAGTCACCCAAGGCCTCTGCTCAAAATGCAAAAAGGAAGAGGCTTAATGAGTGTCCGTCCTGTGGCTTATGCTGTGATCACAGAGAGTGGGCAGAATTGCTTTTAATTGTCCCACCTTTCCCTGAGGTAGAAAAGAAAACCAAAGGCAGAATCTAAATTCATTGTCCTCCCCAGAAGGGAACCTATTTACAGAGACGATGCCATCTTTAATTGTTCTCAAGGAAGGTAGACAAGGCCACACAAACACAACTCGTGTTTACTGAAGATTTAGTGCCAAGGACCACATTTTCTCCTCTATGTACTCAGCATCCCCCATTGTGATGTGCCTATCTTAGGTTGGAGATCATGCCGCCTCCCAGGCCTGGGAGCTTCTTAGTTGATAAAGAGACAAAAAAAAAAAAAGTCCTCACTGCTGTCTCATTCCCACCTTTGATCCTGGCAAAGGAGATCCTCACTCAGCATCTATTGGTACAGAGATATCAATCCCAGTGTCATTTGGTTGCTATGACAAACACCTAGCCAAAAGCAACATGAAGGAGGAAAGGGCTTGCTTTATTATTTGGTCCACAGTTCCAGGTTATCAGTTATTGGCCATCATTACAGAAAAGTCAAGGCAGGAACTTAAAGTACCACATCCACAGTTCAGAGCAGAAGGAGAGACAAGCGTACCCCATTCTACTGCTTGCAGGCTTCAGTGCCCAGCTAGCACATGAAATGGTGCTGCCCACAATGGGCTGAGACAATGAACAATCAGAAACAATCCCCACAGACAGAGCCATAGGCCAACATCATCTAGTTAATTTATCAACCAAGGCTTTCTTCTAAATGATTCTAGGTTATACACATTGACATACACAGCTAACCAACACACTACCCCACCCGTGTGATCACCAAACTAGCTGGCCCCAAAGAATTTCTGCCAGACAGGAAGGGGTAATGAGGAACACAAAGATGAATTCAAGGGGATCAACCCTTAGAAGATGCTGCCAGTGAGAGAAGGATACAGGAGAAAGCCCTTTCCCCTAAGCCCCATAAAAGACTTGGGCTCTTCTTTCATTGGGATCTCCTTGAATGCCCAGTAAGTCTCTAAACACTTTGTTCTGTTCAATGTTTAAAATACATTCTTCCATTTCTCTTGGGATGTGAGGGAAAAAAACATAAGTAAAAAGCATTTAAAAAGATGTCCACAGGGCAGTTCACTCAGCATCTCTTGCTATGCCTCATAAAATCAGCCTTGGTCTGTGGCCACAAACTAACACATTATCTCTTCTTCCTTCCCTTCCCCATCTCTTCCTGTCTGTCCCTTCCTCCCGCTGTCCCAGCTCCAGCTCCTCATCTCTAACAAAGATTATATAGGTAAAGCATTAACTCAAAAGTCCCATGCCTCAAGTTTTGCTCTCCAGTACCCTAAATCAAATGGGTAAGTAGTACTTTTCCTTTTCTGTCTTCTCTGTCAATGCTGGCAAGGAGAAAGATGCCTGGTCAGGCAGCCCATCGAAGGCTGCAACAACTTTTGTATTGACGTTTATCTGCATTCCTCTAGGATGTGGCGAGCAAGGTGGGCAGAAGTGGAACAACAGAAGAACTCTGACTTCATCTTCCGCTTCCACTCTCTCCCAATTGTCTCTTACTAAGAACCAACAAAGGGAATCTGAACTTCACCAAAGTCCATGTAACTGAAGACTTTTGATCTCTTGACATGATGCCACTGTCAGAGTAAACAAACGTATTCTCATGCTTTACAGAGATCAAAAGTAAGGTAGGTCACTGGTTATAGAAAGGTGGATTTTCACCAAAACAAAGGAATTTCCTGGTTCCTAATGGTTTCTAGTCAGGGAAAGGACTACTTGATGTGTCAATAAATGCCAGTCAAGGTATGGGCAAGTAGACATGGGTATTTTCACAGAAAACTGTATCAGATTCTCTTCTGTGATAGTTGGCCTCTAAGGATGCATGCTCCTAGTACTGAAGCCTTCTCACCATCCTCCTTGATAAATCTGAGGCAGTCAAATATAAATAATAAAATTAAGAGAAAATGATGCCACACAGCTTTGGAGACTAGGTCATAGGAACCATTGTATCTTTCTCTTTGGTCTTGCAGAGAGTTTGTTCTGGGGAAAAGTAGTTTCCACATGAGAAATGTCTCAGACCATTACTCCATAAGAATGCATCTACATAGCCATGCGTGAGGAAGGGGAGAATCTGTTTCAATTGTCTTAGAGATGAATAAAGAAGTCATCTTGGGCATCCAACATCCTGACGTATGCAGTCATCATAGGATTCTGCCTCCAACAGTCAAAGCATCATGACCATATTGAGACTCCCAGTGAGAACTGTACCTCTGACTGCATGGAACGTATATGACTACAAGAGATCATTCTTTGACCACTTGTGGAGCTTGGCCTAGTCAGGGATGATCGCCTACTCCCTTGCCTACCACCAACACATAACCTTTCCACCTGTCAACATCCCCATCCACAGCAGCTCCCGTCTCATTTGCTTTCCATATCTTTCCTATATTGACTGCTTCTCAAGGTATGTTACCCACTTGAGTGCAAGCTAGTCACACAGAAACAGTGGCTAGATCTTCCTTGACTCCAGCCCATTAACTCTGCCCCTTGGGGAACCCACTTAGGCCAATATGCCCCCACAGAGGAACACCACAAATCTATCTTCTCTGTTCTGTGGAAATGACAGGGACAAGGGGCAAACTTACTCGACATTCCCGGCAGGTCTTGGTTAAAATCCGCTGGCCCTCAGCAAGAACTTTTCCTCCATAGATACATTTTGCTGCAAGAAAACAAAAATAGAAGCAGTTCATGCCTAGTCATGCTATGCTACAAAGTGACCTCAGAGTTACTGTCCAAATCCAATAGATCCCACAGAAACATAGATTCCCTAGGTCTCAGTGATATAAACTTCTTCATGTAATGTAAGGAAGAGTAGTATGCAAGGCCCAGAAGCTCTTAGTCAGACTTCAGCTTTTTAAGTTTACCTCGCCTTCATAGCAAAGCAAAATTAGTGGAGGGAAAAGCTAAATTTTGGGCAGAAAGTTTTGTGGCTGGGTTGATATCCCTATTACTCCATTGGCGTTTCTGCCTGGCTACAGGAGGTGGCCTCTTCAGGTTCCATATCCCCAATGTTGTAAGTCACAGCTAAGGTCACCCCCATTGATTCTTGGGTGCCTCCCTTATCCCAGGTCTCTGTCTCACCCTGGAGATGCCCCCTACCTCCCCACCCAATCAGTTGCAGATTTTCATTCATTCTTATGGACATCTGGCCATCCCTCCTGTCCCTCCCCACACCTGATCACGAATCCCCCCCCATTCCTCTCCCCATCTCCTCTCCTATCTAAATCTCCCCCTCCATCTGCCTCTCATGGCTGCTTTATTCCCCCTTCTAATTGAGATTCAAACATCTTTGCTTGTGCCTTCCTTTTTGTTTAACTTCTTTGAGTCTGTGGAGTGTAGCACGGGTATCCTGTATTTTATGGCTAATACCCACTTATAAGTGAATACATACTTTGCATGTCTTTTTGGGACTGGGTTACCTCACTCACAAGAAATGTAGGGACAGTGGATGGAACAGAGACTGAGGAAATGGTTAACCAATAACTGGCCCAACCTGAGACTCATCCCATTGGCAAGCACCAATCCCTAACACTGTCAATGATACTCTATTATACTTGCAGACAGGAATCTAACATGGCTGTGCTCTTAGAGACTCCGCCCAACAACGGACTCAGACAGATGCAGACACCCACAGCCAAACAGTAGATGAAGCTTTGAGACTGGAATAGCAGGAAGGATTGTGGGCCCATAAGGGGATAGGAACTGCACAGGAAGATTAACAGAGTCAACTATCCTGGTGGATCCTTGGGGCTCTCAGAGACTGAACAACCAACCAAAAAACATACAAGGGCTGGACCAAGGCCTCCCTGCACATATGTAGCAGAAGTTCAGCTTGGTCTTCATGTAGGTCCCAAACAACTGAAGTAGGGCAGGGGTGGGGGGGTGCTATCCAAAAGGTTGTTGCCTATACATGGGACATGTTCTAGTTGGGCTGCCTTGTCTGGCCTCAGTGGGAGATGATCCAAAGCCTTGCAGAGACTTGGTGAGCCATGGTAGTAGACCCCTAACACCTCAGAGGAGAAGGGGAGGGAGAATAAGGGAAGGATTGTGGGAGGGTTTGAGCAGGAGGGGGCAGTGATGAGGATGTAAAATGAATTAGATACATAGATATAGATAGATAGATAGATAGATAGATAGATAGATAGATAGATAGATAGATATAGATAGATAGATAGACAGACAGAGTTTCTCTCTTTTGTGTGTGTGTGTGTGTGTGTGTGTGTGTGTGTGTGTGTGTGCATGTGGTAGCTTTATGTCAGCATCTTCCTATGTCTCTTTACATCTTATTCATTGAGACAGGGTCTCATACTGGACCCGGCACTTACTGATTCAGGTAGATTGACCAGCCAGTGACCTCCAGGATGTGCCTAACTCTGGCTTTCCAGAGCTGCCATTGCATGGCCATGCCCTACTCTTATTTGAGTACTGGTAATCTGACCTCATGTTCTCATGCTTGTTAGTTCATGTACTGAGCCGCCACCACCTTCAGCCCAATCAGCAGTAGTTTTGATGTAAACAGCCCTGCTACCAGGTGTGCCTGGGTAAAAGGCATATGTCTTGTTCATCAAAACTTTAGACAACACTGAGGATACCCTATGTGCTTCTTTATGATCCTGAGAGTGCCCCGAGCCCAGATGCACTTAATCGTATTCAGACCACTAAGACAATCAAGCCAACCTGGCTAACTGTTCTATCAGCACACTGGGGAAGAGGCCTTGAGAGAGGTGAGCTGTGTGGGCTGACATGAAGGGCAGAGAGTGGAAGTCAGCCTTGTAGAACATTTCAAAGAGAAACAGCTCAATTTAGATTCTGCTAGGGCTCGGTCCTTGGCTTCGCTTCCTGACTCATTTTAAGCATTTGCAGAATATGTCAATTTGCTATGACCCCTCTCTGAGTCTACTAGATTTTTCCAGCCACTTCAGGAGGAAACAGAAAGCAAAGGTCTGATTGAACACTTTCCTGGCCTGAGAACCCTCTAGCCCCAGCTCTCTAGAGAAATAGAAATAAATACCCACTCGCCTTTAGTTCATAAAAACAGCTTCACCTCTCAGGCCTTTTCCATATCTATTAAAGTTGAGTTGATTAACTTTGGTAGTTCCCTGGTTCTACAGTCTTTGCATTCTCATCCAACATTCATATTGTTTTGTAAGCATCTGCCCAACGCTCATAGTCACAGAAAATGAAGAGCCCAGAAACAAATGGTGTTTGTTTCTTAACATGTCACCTCTGTAAGGTAGAGGCTCTGACATGATGCCCAGAGCCCTCTGTGACAACTGACATATTTATACAGCTGTTGGAACAGTGCCACCCAACAGGACTCAGCCAACTGTTGATCTATGCTGGGCTATGGATAGCCACTTTGCCCAAAGTCAAGACTCCTTACTAACCCAGCCCAAATCTGATAAAGCACTGATAAAATGGCACAAAGACCTGATTTCCTAGACTGACTCAGGACAACTCTAAGAGGCCATTCTGACTGAGGATCCCAGTGGGAAGAAATGAGGCATTTGCTATGAGTATCTTGTCAACCAACTTCTTTTGCGGATGGTGCTTCCTTCAGGGCCCATTCCGATGCATAAGTGGTCCTGTGTACCTTTTCTAATAAAGCGTGGCACGTGGAAATCTCCATGGCAGACTGGTCCTAGTCAACACCTAGCCTGCAGCACCCGACACCACCCAGCTTCACCTTAGTGCTCTCTTCTCAGTGAAGGGCACCACTGCCTACCCCAGCTCCTTCTATGTGTACATCTTACTCAGTCTTGTGTCCAGTGAGGAACCAAGTCAGAGCAACGCTTCCTGTTCAAGTCATGCTTCTCCATTGCCCACTCTGACCTTCATTCAAACATCAGTGTCCCCCTTCTCCAGTGCCACCAAACCTCCCTGTTTTAACCTCAGCCTTCCCCAGTCCAACCGCAGATAACTAAAAGGGCATCATGGTCTGTCAGCTTTTTCTGGTCTCTCAAAAAGTCAAAAACTTACCAATCTCTGTGCTTCTACTCAAATATTCATGCCCCATCTATGTCACAGCTATTCTCTCTCTCTCTCTTCTCTACCCCGCCCCCAGCATTGCCTATACTCTTGTCTTCTATAGAAGTGCTCAGATCTCCATTCTCCACTGACACCTTCTGTCTTAGTTGGTTACTATTGCCATGAAGAAATGCCATGACTAAAAGCCACAAGGGGAGGAAAGGGTTTATTTGGGTTGCTCTTCCACATCGCTGTTCATCAGTAGCTGTCAGGACAGGAACTCACACAGGGCAGGAACCTGGAAACAATAGCTGATAATGAGCCCATGGATGGGCACTGCTTACTGGTTTGCTGCTCTTGGCTTGCTCAGCTTGCTTTCTTTTAGAATCCAGGACCACCAGCCTGGGAGTAGCACCACCCACAATGGGTTAAGCCCTCCCCCATCAATCACTAATTAAGAAAATGCCCTACGGACTTTTCTACAACCAGATTTTATGGAGGCATCTTCTCAATTGAGATTTCCCCCTCTAAAACGACTATAGCTTGTGTTAAGCGGACATAAAACTAGCCAGCATGATTGACTCCTTGTCAACATCACACAAGCACACAAGCACATCACTATTAACCCACAACCTTTTCTCTCTTGTTCATCTCTAAGATTGCACATTAACAAAGACATCACTATAGAAACATTTCACAAACTTAAAAAAAAATCCCACAACCTTAAAATTAAATTTTTTTAAAAGTTATTTTTAAAAACAAAAATCACTCTTTTAAAGTATAAAATCTCTGTCAAACACAAAAATATCATTTTGAAAAGTTCAAAGCCTCTCAACTGTGGGCTTTTAAAAATCAATCAATCAATAAATAAATAAATAAATAAATAAATAAATGTTTTCTTACTTCAAGAGGAAGAACAAGAGTACATCCATGATCTGAACAAAGTAAAATCAAACTTTAAAAATATAAGTAACTCAATGTCCACTATCTGGGGTTCACTCATGATCCTCTGGGCTCCTGAAAGGCCTTGGGTCACCTCTCTGGCTCACTCTGCAGCACACTTAGCTTACCTGTCTTCCTGTGTAAACTTCAGCTAGCTCTGCTCCATCTCCACTGCTATTCTCAATGGCTATCCTATGGTACTGGCATCTCAAAACTGCTTGGTTCTTCTTCTACAACTTGGGTGCACTTTGATTAATCACCTCTCATGGGCTCTCTTCACAGTGCCAAGCCTCAATTTCTCTCTATGATGCCTTCAATTCTTGGGCTTCTACTACTACTGAGGTTGTACACCCTCTCCAATCCCATCCTGGCTTCTCACAGTGCCAAACCTCAGCTGCTTTTCCTGAACCCTCCATCTCTCCAAAAACCATTACCACCTGGGTAATAACTACCATGTCTGGTTGTCAGTGAAATGTACAGCTTTGGTCACCTCTGGAACGCAGCTTCTGTGTGCTGACTCTCAGGAACCATTTCCCAGAAGAATTCATATCAATGATGCTGGTCTCTTCTTAATCACTGCTAATTTCTTAGCTCCAGTCGACCAACAGAAAGAATTTACTTTAGTAGTTCTGCTATAATATTAACCACAACTAATTCTTCTATCCCAGCTAACCAGAATCACAGATTCTCAACTCAGAATAGCTTGCTCAGCTGGCTTTCTTATAGCAGCCAAGACCACAAGACAGGGCTGACACACCTCACAATAGGCTGAGCCCCACAATATCAGTAAACAATGAAAATGCCCCACAGCATTATCTATACCCCAATTTTTAAAATATTTTTTAATTTAGTTTTTTTTTTACTTATTCACCTTACATCCTATTCACTGCCCCATTCCCAGTTACCCCCTCCCATAATCATTCCCCCATTCCCCTCCTTTTTCAATTCTGAGGGGGTGGGGTCCCTTGGGTATCCCCCTACCCTGACACTTCAAGACACAATGAAGCTAGGCACATCCTCTACCACTGAAGCCAGACAAGGCAGTCCATCTAGTAAGAACATATCCCATGTACAGGCAACAGCTTTTGGGCTAGCCCCTGTTCCAGTTGTTCTAGACACATATGAAGACCAAACTGCATATCTGCTACATATGTGTGTAGAAACCTAGGTCCAAGCTGTGTGTGTTCTTTGGCTGGCTGTTCAGTCTCTGAGAACCCCAAGGATCCAAGTTAGTTGCCTCCTGTGGAGTTCCGTTCCCCCCTGAGGCCAACAATCCTTCCTCCTATTCTTCCGTAAGAGTCCCCAAGCCCCTTCCACTGTGTACACCCCAATCTTACGGAGAAATTTTCTCAATCCAGGTTCCCTCCTCTCGATTGTGTCAAGTTGACATAAACCTAGCCGGCATACCATCCCAACACTACACCCTTCCACTTCTATCTTTTTAGCATATACCCATTCCTTTTCATAGCTCCAACATATACCCATCTGTTTCCACCCTTATAACATACATAGCCATACCTTTCTACACTTCCAACATATATATCAGTTTTCACCCTTCCTAGATATTTATCCATCTGTTTGCATCTTTCAACATATAAACTCATGCATTTCCTCCCTCCCAGCATGTATACCTATCCATTTCCATGCTCTCATATATGCCCCAATATATCTCCACCCCACACACACATATAGCCATCCATTTTCAGATATCTGTCCTATAGACAGATAGACAGACAGACAGATCTATTTTAATGATGTCCCATCTTCTCTAAAGAAGAGTGTGTGTGTGTCTATCAGTCTGTCTGTATTGTATTTGTGATGTAAATTCATAATTAGTTGGTATACTGGCTGGATTTGTGTGTCAACTTGACACAAGCTGGAGTTATCACAGAGAACAGAGCTTTAGGTGAGGAAATGCCTCCATGAGATCCATCTGTAAGGCATTTTCTCAATTAGTGATCAAGGGGGGAGGGCCCCTTGTGGGTGTTACCATCCCTGGGCTGGTAGTCTTGGGTTCTATAAGAAAGCATGCTGAGCAAGCCAGGGGAAGCAAGCCAGCAAGGAACATCTTTCTATGGCCTCTGCATCAGCTCCTGCTTCCTGTTCTGCTTGAGTTCCAGTCCTGACTTCCTTTGGTGATGAACAGCAATATGGGAAGTGTAAGCTGAATAAACCCTTTCCTCCCTAACTTGCTTCTTGGTCATGGTGTTTGGGCAGGAACAGAAACCCTGACTAAGACAGGTGGATAGGTACAGGGTGTGAGGGTGCTCTCCTTTATGCATAGGAAGGCCCAAGGTCAATATCAGATCTCTTTCCTCTGTTTGCTCTCAACTTTATTTATTTATTTTTTACATTTCATTAAACATGAAAATCATCTATTTGGCTAGGCTGGGGAGCCAATGAGTTTCAGGAATCTTCTTGCCTCTGTATACACACATGGATGAACCTCAGAGGTTCATGCCACTATGTCCAACGCTTCCATGGGCTCTGGGGATCCTAGGTCTTGTCCTCATGCCTGAGGCATTGCACAGACTAAGCCATCCATCTCTCCAGCACCCAAGAAGTCGTTCTTGAGCCTGAACTCTAATGAACTCTCCTACTTGCTGTTTCTATCGTTCTTTGGACCACACCCCGGCAGAGCATATATCACAGTGTATCTTAACTACACACTCAATTCTACATCTTTCCTGCTGTCACCTCCATGAGAGTCAGAACTGTGTAGGCATAATTGTGAATCCCACCTCAAGCTCAGTGCCTCTCTGGGCTTATTGTTGACTAAAAAATGATAAACACCACTTCAACTTCAACCTAATGAGCTCTAGTGAGTAGTAAAAAAAAAAAAATCTCCTGGCCTGCTAGGAGTTATTTCTGTTATTCCATATTGCTTCAAACATCCAACAATTTCTGAACAAATGCAGCAACAAAAACAACACCTAAATAGAGGAATGATACAGTTCCCTAAATGATTCTTTCCTTGTTTCTTCATTAAAAAAAATCTCTTTTACACCACAGTGTTCTAGATAAATCCATGACTGTGACTCATTGCTCCTAATGACACTTCGGGCTCCTCACCCCATTGTCTTACACAGGAAGAACCCATCTCCAAGAGCCTGGGATTCCTGTATGATAAAATTCCCATACTTCTAAAGACAGCAGCTGCCAACTTGGAGAGGTGGCTCGCTCCAGAGTGACAGTTCTGCTAAATACACTCCCGTCAACACTGCCATCTGTTTCTTGGCATGGGCTGGATAATGCAGAAATTCTCCTTTTCTCTCCCTTTGGCCCCTTGCCACTCTACAATGGTATTAACACGCTTGCTACCCTGTCTTGAAACATTCGGCTGGCTCCTTTCTGTTCTGGCAGGCTCATCCAGGACTCCTGCATGGAGATAAAAATGCCCTACTGTTTATGCCACACTCAGAGACACATCCTGCATCCACCAGGCTGCTATAAAAAATAAATGTCGGCTGGATTTTATGCCATCACATCATAGGGAGCTTTGGGGCCTGGGGAATTGACACCAGCCTGTGTCTGTATGTCTCCACCACTTGCAGAGCTGTGTCAAGGTACAGAAAGTGCATACGACATAGATGCCAGGTTTCCACAAAATAACCTCAGACAACTTTTGGGAGTGGAAAGCCCCCCCTGTGTCCCTATTCTCCCCTCCTGCTCTGATAGCATCCCTTCCTTTGCCGTCATCTCCTTCTTTATGGAGAACACCAGTCCTCATTATCAAACCTCTTGATCTACGGCCAAAAGACTTATTTTTGATGTCTGAGGAAATGCAAGCGCAAGGTGAGTCAGGACCTGCTTGCTGCCTTTGGCTGGGCACTGGAGAATTCATTCCTACAGCTTTCAGCGTGAGCAGGAATGCAAATGGATACCTGGAGCCCTTCCTGTCACACCAGGGATGTGCAAAGTAGAGTATTTCACAGTGTCCAACCATGAAATTGAAACCCAGCCCCAGCACACACTTCCTCATGATGTTAGAAACAAGCATGCTGGGCATCTGGAGACAGTTTATTGTTCCTTTTGCATCCACAGACATCCGGGCCTTTGGATTTGACCTTGATTTTTTGTGTTGGGGGGGGGGGGTCCTGGAAACTTTGGCCACTTGGGTGCACACTGAATGAACAATTAACAGGTGCTGCTTCTGCTGTCCCTGTCAGACACACACACACAGAAGAGGTCCCTCTGTCCACATTCAGATCTTCATTCCCTTCGACATGTCAGCCATCCCTGGGCACTGGGTGACTTTGACATAGCACTCTGCTTTATACTAAAAGTACCTGACAGATCAGAAGTACTAAATACCCAAGGGTTCTCCCATCCTCAGTATATTACTTTGGTGAGCTTACAAACTCCCCCCTCCACATCAAACTGGGTATCACCAAGGCATCTCCAAACCAGATGCCAAACAGAAGGCATAATGCACACAAGTGTGCGCCAAGCTTTGTCTTCCCTTTGACATCTCTGTATTTCACGTTGCTCGTCTCCTGTGGGCTCTCCTTCAGAACACGGCACCTGCTCTCGCACAGACACACAAATCAGTGCCTATATGCCGAGTTCTTAGCTGTCACTCAAAGCCATCCCTTCTCTTCCTCTCCCCAGGCAGGCTCTGTCTGCTTGCCCCATCACCTGCATATGGACTATGCCCAAGTCCCAGGCTTGGCTACCGCCTCCGGCTTGGTTAACACAGAGGAGCCCTTTCCTAAATCACTTCTCTGTGTGTTCCATAGCCCCGCCTTAAAACTTCATTTAAAAAAAAAAAGTCTGTCTATGGGTGTGCACCTGTGTAAGTTTATGGAGACCGCATGCATGTAGATGTCCAAGAAGGCAACAGGGTATCAGAGCCCCTGGAACTGAAGTTATAGGCAATTGTGAGCTATGGATGATGGAAACCAGACCCAAGTTCTCTGCAGAGCAGCCAGGGCTCTTATCCACTGAGCCGTCCACACAGTGCCACCCACCACCCACCCGCCCAACCCCCAAAAATCTTAAGTTTTTAAAATAACCTTATATATATATATATATATATATATATATATATATATATATATCATTTTCTTTATTCATTAATTTATTTATTTAGTCACTTTACAACCCGGTCACAGCCCCCTCCTCCCTCCTCTCTTTCCAATGCCACCCTCACAAATCCCTTCCCCCATTACTCCCTCCTCTTCTTCTCAGAGAAGGGGAAGCCCCCCCCCATTGGGACCTCCCCACTCTGGGATATCAAGTCACTGTAGGACTAAGCACATCCTCTCCCACTGAGGCCTGACCAGGCAGTCCAGCTAGGGGAAGGGGACCCAATGGCAGGCAACAGAGTCAGAGACAGCCCCCACTCCTGTTGTTAGGGGACCCACATGAAGATCTACAAATGTGTAGGGGACCTTGGTCCAGCCCCTGGATGCTCTTTAAAATCCTTAATTTTTAAGTTAAAAACACCGATTCTATGTGCTTTTTTTAACCTGTGTGTTTCCCTCTGACAGGTATGTTTATACTCGCATGGACACCTAAAAAGTTCCTACTAATTTCTAAATATACTGCTAAGCTGTTACTGTGACATCCCTAAACATGCATGTGTCCACACTACACGACAACTGTCCCACTTCAATTTTGGACACTGGAACTTGTGCCTCCCACAGTGGGAGCTTCTTTCATCACCCAAACCAGACACCCGAACCCCAAACTACCTAACAGAGATTTTTATTTAAAACTTAATAAGATATAAAAAGTCTTTCAAACCGGAAGGTCTCAACCTTTTAACTTTAGAGGTATATTAAATATTAATCTATTGTGTTCATAGTCCCACTGAATCTTTGAGCATCAAAGTATCATCAGAATTACTGAGAAGTTGAGTTCTATATAACTATATAACCAACTTGATCTGGACTCTACATAAATATAAAACTCCACCATTATCATTAGGTTGTGTTTCAGCAGCTTGGAAATATTGGGCAATTTTGTGGGATCATCTCATAACTCAAAAATTCTCAAATGAACTGGAATACAGATAGATGTCCATCTTCCTAATATATAATAAAGAGAATTAATTATATGCAACAAAGGCCTTTAGCACCAGCAAGATGGCTCAGCAGGTAAAGGCACCTACTGCAAAGGCTGACACATGAGCTCATTCCCTGGACATACATGGCATAAGGAGAGAATCAACAGCCAGAGTTGTCCTCTGACTCCTACATATACCCCCCCCACACACACACTAAATAAATAAATGCAAAGGGGTCTTGAGAGTGTCAGTTTGGGGCCCAATCATTCTACATTGGACAATCTTATATTAAGGCAATTCAAAATAATCAAAAAATGTGTTTCTTTTTGAGGTGCATTATCATAGAGTCCTTATAATAATGAAAAGTGGGAAAACAGCCTGGTCTTTTGATAACTGGAAAATGTTTATGCAACAGTGAAACAGTGGGAAGCTGAAATTCAGTAAAAATAGGATTCATTGTCTTTAAAACTATGCAGCCACACTTAAGAGATAATGGCTAAGTCAGCAAAGCAGAATATATAAATTTCATTTGTCTGTCTGCTTGCCTGCTGTTTTGGTTGGGGGATGTTTTATTGTTGGCTTTTTGAGACAGTCTCATGTAACCCAAGCAAGCCTCAAATTCACTATATGACCAAAGGTGGCCTTGAATTCCTAACCCCTCCAAAACCCGGTTCAGGAATGCATGTGTGCACCACACAGCTAGGCTGCCACATTGCTATCCACAAGTTTTCTCTCTCAATCAGTCGCTTTTATGAAAAATCTACAGGCTTTGTAGTCAGCAAAGCTAGTTTTGAGATCTCACTAGCCTTGTGGCCTTGGGGAACTGATTCCCCCTAGGCTGAGTGCCTGGTGAGGCAGAGTGCTAACAATGTAAGCTACCTTACCATGAAAAGCCAATACATTGAACAGCTGTTTCCAGCATAGTTCAGCACATAGCAGGCACATGCGGGGCTCTCTCCCTCTTAGTTTACATTGCGTTCTCTGCAATGGTGGTGAAGAACAATTTTCTAAGATTTGTTCTTTATGTATACATGTGAGTGCCTGTATACATGTATGTACACCATGTTTGGTACCAGGGCCTGTAAAGGAAGATGCCAGGTCCCTTTGAAGTGGAGTTACAGATGGTTGTGAGATGCCATGTGGATGCTGGACACTGAATCTGGGTCCTCTGCTAGAGCAGCAAGTGCTCTTAACTAGCCTGACAAGATATTCTTTATCATTAATACTTAGGTTGGCCACTCCTTTCTTCTTGTCAGACATCATTTGGTACATGAATTGTGTCTTTGGTGTTCCAAGGGAGCAGGGGGAGGGAAAAGGGCATGTGGGACCTTTGGGGATGGGGAACCAGAAAAAGGGAAATGAATTGTAAATATAGACTATATCCAATAAAAAAAAATAATTGGGTTGGCCAACACTGAAGAGAAATGTTTGAGTATTTTAAACTAATTTCATACTGAAAGTTCTAAAAAGGGCACCTTAATAACAAGTGATCTATCCAAACCCTCAGAGAAACTTAATACAGAATTTGACCCTTAACTTGATCATTTAAAATAAAAAGAGTAAACCACATAAACTTGAGGGGTTGTGCATTCACACTCCAAGCCCAGGCTGGTGTTAGAGCCTGGAATTGCAACTTGGTCCCTTCAGATGTGAAGAATGGGGGACAGTAATTATGGTAGGCGGGAGACCGTTTTTTGAGGGGAAAGAGCCTGTGTACAGTGTCTGCTCCAATGATAGGGATCAAATCGTTCGGCCCTTCTTATCCAGCCTCAGATCAACTGTCACTGCTTTAATGCAGAAGTGTCAGTTGAGTCCTGAAACAGGGTAATAACTCAAAAAGCACAGAGAATCACTCTGACCCTTGGTGAATACTTACGTCTGCAAACTTTACAACACTGGCCGGAAATGTGCACCGGAAGTGAGTCTGGGGAACAGTTGAGCGGGGGACAGGACATCCTTCGGCACTCCACAGCACCACTCTGAGGAAAGGAGAGAGAGAGAAAGGGGTCTCTGAGGTGCTCCGCTAACACGTCTATTTCTGAGGAAGTTGGCCTCTCTTCTCCAGGACCTCAGGGAGACAGGGCAATATGGGGAATTCCCAGGCCACACCACAACCACAAATACAACATTCTCTCCAGCCAGAATGAACCCGTGTCACCTCAATTACTTTTCTGATAAACATCACTGGCTTCTTCCACCTGCCCATGTGGACTAAGTAGATTAGGCAGAAAACAAAAAGCCTATTTCTACGAGAACATAAATAACACCTTTAGTAGACCCTGTCAATCATTTTTAAGGCTCTAACAATCCATTTTGTGTTTTCCTGGACAAACAATGGCATTCTTCAGATATTTATCAAGTAATTTCAACTGGACAGGGTTTACATACTAATCTGAGGTGAAGCTCTAATGAATTTTTTTCTGAAACTAAAGGAGTCTACGGATGATAGATATTCTGTAAATTAGGGAGAGGTGGATATCTGCAGTTCTCAGGAACAGACACCTTGCAAAAATATAATACAAGTATCGAGAGACTAATTAAACTGTTAAAAATTTATTGTGGGAGCTGGAGAAACGGCTCAGCATTTAAGAGTGTCTAACATCCTTTCATAGGATCTGAGTTCAGTTCCCAGCATCCGTGTTTTTCAGCTCATAACCACTAATAACTCCTGCCCCAGGGGAAACCCAAAACTCAAGGCTCCTGTGGGCACTTACATTCTCACCCACATACTCACACAGAGATGCACTTGAGTACACATAATTACAAGTAATAGAATAAAATCTTAAAGTGTGTAGTCTAGGAGAAAGAATAAAGTTAGGAACAGATAAAGCTCCTACCTTTAGGGCAGGAAATCAAAGGGATGGCTGCCTCCCTCCATACCCGACTTTCAGACGCAAGACAGTAAGGTACGTAAACAAAGATAAAACAAAGGGTATAGAAAAAAAGAAGACTTTAATTTCCAAGTATTTGGACATTGCTAGCATTATTAAAGGTGAGTGGGCATACTGGAAGTAGCACTATGTGCTAAGTAGCATAGTCGCATGCTAATCAGCAGACGTGCGTCTTGAAGAGAAGACGTAAGCTAGGGGCTTACTTTGCACGTGCAGTTCCTGCAGTTGTCGCCGTCCACCCAGGAGTCCTGGTCCCTGTAGAGCAGCCCACTCACTTGGCAGGTCTTCTCACAGTGGCAATTTTCCAGTTGACCAAGTCTCGTCTCTGCATAATTCAGCTGCAGAAAAGATTTAGTGGCTGTAATTTGTGTGATTAGATTGTACTGTTCCAGCAAGGCTAATAGTAATAAGGAGGGGAAAAAAATCCAAGGAAAGAGAGAAGAAAAATCTCTGAGTGGTTTCCCGATTCTTAACAGAATCTGTTTCCTGGTTTTCACACAGGTAAAAATCACACTAAATTGAAGACATGCTGTCTCCTGTGGTCTAATGAACATCAAATGAGACATTAAATGGCGTATTTCTGGAGCCTCATGGGTATCTCTGACAGCGTGTGCTTACAGCACAATCCCACACAGATGTGCTGGCAATGAGAGTGTTCCAGGGAACTGATTAGGACGCTGAGTAGAGGTTTAATTGGGAAGCCTCGTGCGCTCACATCTGTCTCCCACCAGCCTCTCTGTGCATTTCACAAAAGTGAAGGCATAACTTCCTCCAAGATGAAAACTCTGGGGACTTGCAATAAGAAAAGAAAACCATTGGAGAGACCAGTGTCTACAAACAGAATGCCCAGGAATTCATTTGAACATTCAGAGGTAGGTCAGGGGAGGTTGAGAAAAACCCTATCTGAGATAGGTTGGTTGGTTGGTTGGCTGGTTGGTTGGTTGGTTGGTTGGTTGGTTGGTTGGTTGGTTGGTTGTGGGAGAGTAACAGAGAGGGAGTAAAGCACTTGCCAGGCAAGTATGAGGGCATAAGCTCCATCCCCGGCACCCAGGTCAATGCTGGGTGCAGCAGTTGTCTATAACCATGGTGCAAGGGAGATGAAGACAGATCTCTAGTGTTCATTAGCCAAGCTAGCTGAATCGAAGGACTACTGATTCAAGGGGAGACTCTATCTCAAAAATAAGATGAAAAGCAGGGAAAGAAGACACTGACATGAGCCTCTGGCCTCAAAATACACACAAACACACACACACACACACACACACACACACACAGAGAGAGAGAGAGAGAGAGAGAGAGAGAGAGAGAGAGAGAGAGAGAGACAGAGAGACAGAGACAGAGAGAGAGATAGAGAGACAGAGAGACAGAGACAGAGCAGAGACAAAGAGAGACAAAGACAGACAGAGAGAGAAGAAAGAGGAATAGGAGGAGAAGATGGAGGAGAAGAAGAAGAAGAAGAAGAAGAAGAAGAAGAAGAAGAAGAAGAAGAAGAAGAAGAAGAAGAAGAAGAAGAAGGACAACAACAACAACAACAACAAGAATGTAGCTCTTTGTTTGAGGTGTCCATTGTGACATCCATATAGAAGACTGACTCAGCCTTCCCACACCCTACTTCCTTCCCATAAACCGTCACTATAAGACTCAAGTACCAATTCCTAATTTCTCTTTTCTTTCTAAATCACACCTTCTCTACCAGTGCTTTGCATGTGTTTCCCATAGAGACCAGAGCAGCCTTGGAACCAACTATGACTACTGCTAGTCAGTATCTTAGGTATAATGGCAATCTTTCTTTTATCCCACCATCTTCCTTTTATCAGATTGTTTTATACATTTATATAATAAATTTAATCATTTTCACATGCAGCCTGTACCCCCTCATCTTCCTCTCTCTCCTCTGGAGTCCTTTTTCTTAACAAGAACTCCTCCTCTTTCCATGGCTCTTTTCTAGGTGTGACCCCTGAGTGTAACTGTAGCTTCTTACCCAAGCATATGTGGGAGTGTCACCAGAGCAGGAGCAAATCACCAGTGGCTATCCCACTGAAGACAACGAGGCACACCCGAAACAGCTATCAACTGCCAACAGTCGGTTTCATGCTCTCTCCCCATGCTTCTAGAACAGCATTACTCTCAGAAAATACAGTCCACATATAATTCTAACTTATGGTATGGTCATTCGTGGCCATTTCTTTCATCCTTTTCCTCTGAGCACTTGTAATTTCTCGGAGAAAGGTGGTCTTTGTTGCCTCCTATGGTAAGATGCAAACAGCAGAGAAAGCAGACCCCTCAACTACCTACATGCTCCATGTTCACCCTGGAGCTAAGAACTGACAGACTTGCTTTAAACCCCCTACAGGTCTTTCTAAAATGTATGATCTTTCAAAGCATTGCATTTTACTTAAAGCTCCAGCTTAATTATAGAGTTTCTGGAATCTATGGTAATTAAGATCTTCGGGCGTTCTTTAGGAAGCACAGATAAAATACACTTCCAAGAGTCTGGAAAGGTTAAGTAATCAAGCCACACATACATCAAAGATAATGAAATGACAGCTCGTCACTCACTATATGTACTCCATCTATCGGCCTCAGTCGTTCCTACATGAGATGGAGAGGAACAAAAACGTAGATGAGCTAGATATGCCTGCTAAAAGTAGCTCCAAATGGGGCTTGTGGGCTCAACATGAAGTGTGAGTGCCTTCACTGTGAAAATCTAGAGCAGCTCTAGTGTCTGTGTAACACCAAGAGGAAAAGTCCTTAAAGACCCCATGATCTGAGAGGGAGCTTTACGTACTGAAGTTCTGTAACATGGAAGCTTATCTAAGGTCAGCTTCGCGATGACCAGTGACCAGCGTCCATCCAACAAAGCTGAGCTATGCCCATCTCTGAAGCTCAAGTCCTAAGAAAACTTCATTTTTAATGCAATGCAACCTGTTTTCCTGTCTAAACTTTCTTTTGACTTTTAATATATTTAGTTCTGTCTAGCAACATGGGAAAACCCTAATCTGTATATTAAGGAGAGTGTAATAAACAGATAACAAAGGCAAAGGGATATTAAGGTAAAAAAATTTAATTTTTCAAAGGCATTTAATATGTAATCTTGCCTTCTTTTCCTCTGCTAAATCCTATAACAACAATAAAGGAGAAAAACAGCTCTGAGTCAAAAGAAATGAATTACATTTTCTGCCATTGGTGGGAGCATGCTGAATTTATACAAATTCATTTTGGAAAGCTATTTCTACACAACTGTCTCTCTGAGGATGCCTGAGATCCCAGATAGATAGAGTCTCAGGTCTGCATCTCCATTGTGTTTACCTTTGTTCTCGCTCTTATCTAAGCAACCACAGACTGAATCATTTATTCCTGGCGCTACACATTCGAAGACAGACAGCGGAGGGCTTTTTCATAGGAAGAGGTCAATGAATGGATCCAAGTACATTAGTCATACAGTAGATTGCTTTTCTGCTTTGAAGTACTAGCTGATGCTTGCTCTATAGATGGGAGGAAATGTAAATCTTCTACTGTTAAACCTGAAAGCCTAATTGGAAAATCATCACTGAGTTCCTCAAACAAGAAAGGTTCCCAAATTAAATATGTCATAGCTTGAAATGTTACTCTAAATGGAACTTGACTTGCCTACACAAATTTCAGAGAGGGAAACCAAAGTAACCAAGAAATTCCAACTCTAAGACGTGGCGAGTTGGTAATAACAAGTAAAGCTGCTTTGTTGCCCAGTATACAAAAACTGAGTTCCATCACCAGAAAACACATGATGGAAGGAAAGAACCCACCCCTGAAGGTGGTTATTTAACCAACCGTGGGCATTGTGCCGCATGCATATGTGTACAAACATAAATTAAGTAAACAACACTTTCAAGAGGAATTCCCAGTCATAGAAAAATTAATGTCTTAGAACTCAGTATCACAGAACTCCAAAAACTAAACACTAAAAATACCAACAAATGACTTTTATGTAGGAAAACACAGTTCTCAGGGAATGAAGTATGAATAGCCAATAAGCATATGAGAGAACATTCATCCTCCTTGTGAAGGCCGGTTTTAGATTGTCAACTGATCACAGTCTAGAATTTCCTGGCTGGAGAGTCCAAGTGAGGACATGTCTAGATTAGGTTTTCCCGGGGGCGTGCCTGTGAGTGAGTGATTTTTCTTAATTTGGTTAATTAAGAAACCCACCCTGAATGTGGGAAGCGCCATTTTCTGTGCTGGACACTGAGCTAAATGCCAAGGAATGAGCGTGAGTACTCATCCACCCGTTCCCTGCTCTGTGCGCCTGACTGTGGATCCAATCTGAGCAGTTGCTTCAAGCTACTGACGCCTTAACTTCCCAGTTAAGGATGGACTGGAACCTGGAACGGAGAGCCAAGAAAACCTCATCTCCTTTAAGTCGCTCTTGTCCAGGTCTCTTCTCACAGCAACAAGAGACAAATTTAAGACTTTAGTAATCTGAGAACTGGGCTGAGAGACTCCATCTCTCACCGCAGTCAGAATGGCAGTTCTCAAACACACAAATAAAAGCAGCCGCTGACGGGGGTGCAGACAGAAGGGGACCCTGTACCCTGAGTGGGAACACACGCTAATGTACTTACTATGGAGATCAATATGAAAGTTCCCGAGAAGAGACACAGTAGAGGGCCCAGCTCTGCCCCGGCTCAGTGCTCACCAGACCAGGACACCACAGAGAGACTTACATGTCTCTGTTCACAGAGCTAAGTTGGGAAACCAACCAAGGTGCCCAGCAACAGAGGAATGGATACATAAAATGTGTACATATATACAATGGGATTCTTTTTCAACCATAACGAATAATGAAAGTATGTTATTTACAGGGGAAAAAAAAACATGGATGCAAGTGAAGATAATCATATAAGGAAACAAAGTCAGTCTCAGAAAGGCAATGTTTTACTGACTTCTCGTTAACTCTGATAAAGACCTTAACCAAAAGCAACTCGAGATGGAAAGGTTTATTTCTGCTTACAGTTTACTATCGATCATGAGAGGAAGACATGGCAAACTCGAAGGAGGTACCGGAAGGCAGGAACTAATAGATTCCATAGAGGGCTGCCCACGCACTTCCTCTCATGGCTTACTCAGTTTTCTTTTTTATACAACCCAGGGGCACATACTGAGGAGTAGCACCATGCTCTGGACTTGCTCTCCAGAAGGACTTTGAGGTTTCCACTGTAACCCAGGCATGAAAACATATCATAACATATCATATAAAATATCTCTTCAAGTCCCCTCTCTTCCCACTGCTGATGAAAGCCCTGACAGCACCTAGGAGCTGCTGCTGGCATTTGTGATGTCTAGCCGCTGAGGAAGCTGTGCACTTCTTTAGAGACCACTGGCGGCTCCTGGCTGACCAGTATAATCTGCAGCCAATGCTCACTGAATATGCATCATTATCCTGCACCAAAGCTCATAGGCTGATGTTGGAAATAATTATCTCTATAGATGGGGATGGGGCAGCTGGAAAGGTCCAAGGCTTGTGCAAGACTAGGAACATGGACGACAATGACAAAAGAAGTTAGGCACAAGTCATTATGATTCCAAATCCTGTCCCCATCTCTGCTCTGAGCTCTGTGATTATATTTGTGTCTAAATCACAGCTGTTGGATAACACAAACCAAGCTCCGCTCACATCCAACTAACACTTGTCATACTGGGATTATTTAATTGAAGATAAGCCCTGACTCCAAGTGACTTGATGCCATCCAATTCTCTTTGCATCTTGGAACTGTATTTAACTTCCAGTTGGCCTCACATCCTTCAATCTGCCAAAAGGATAAATGATGTTTTGTTCCCACCAAGATGGTGGACCAGATGCCCTGAAGGACTTCTCTGCTTGAATGAACTAAAATCTTGTATCTAATGTATAAGTTTTTTTTAAAAAAAAAAATTATCAAAAGTCACCATAGATGCATCTCAAAAGAAAGATACAGAAGCCAAAGCAGAGTGACAGAAGGGATCCCAAGTGACTGGCAAGTACTAGTGCCAACCTGTACCCTGAAGGTGTCTGCTGGAGTTCGGAGCACTTGAGCTCTCCTCTTTGATGGTTGTTGCATGGGTGGAGGCAGATAAATAATATAGTCTAAGAGTGTAGCCCTTGAAGGACACTCCTGTACAAAGGGAAGGTAATCCTTGCACAGCACACACACACACACACACACACACACACACACACACACACGGGCCTTTCTGTTCAGACTTTACCACCTGCGGGAGGCACAAATATTTGTCCTTGAGAAATTCTTTACAAGTTCTTCTCACGGATTTCACCAGGCCTACTCTGGACTGGGAGAGCCACTCTGTGAAGTCAAATGATATAAAGAGAAGGATCCTCATCATCTTTGGAGAAGCATAGACAGTGTACCAGTTTCCAAGGAAAAGAAGCAGTTCGGAGGCAAAGAGTGCGGTAAAAAGCCTTGTTCCTGGCCAGGACTTCCTCCTCCCTGGGTGGCTGCAGGCGATCCATTCCCTCCCTACACTGAACCCGAGAACTCAGCCATGCTCGGTGAAGTAGCCCTTTTTGATTTCTTCTTCCTTCTTTCTGATTACTCCATCTTCTTGCTATCCACCATTATACATCTACCTCTTCCCTTCTGCACATTTTATTTTATTTCTCTTTACAATCCTCTTTTCTCTAACCATAACGTTTCTTAGATATGGCTGGAATTTCAAGGTCTAAGAGTCTTGAGTTCTGTTCATGAGTCTGCCTTCTGTTTTCTCTGGAAGAGCTACCTACCCATCTTGACCTTCTGTGAAGGATGTTTATGATGACAAATTAAGCTAAGCTCTCAGATTTATTTGGAGAATTAAGGGGATAGTGAACATAAAAGATAAGCATCGGATTAAACATATAGAAACTTCTCAATAAGTTTACCTAATGAATGAGTTTCACATTTTTTCTACATCAATGTAATTCCATAGGCCAATTTCTGTCTACCATTTATTTTTGTATAGCCTGTAATCTAAGAATTGTTCTTGTGCTTTTTAATAGTTATATTTTTAGGTTATTCATGATTATATTTAATAAAACAAGCATATACACAGTATCCTAAATTTTGCCTCTTGACCTGGAAAAGCCTATCATTGCTAGTTAGGTTTAATGTGTGTGTGTGTGTGTGTGTGTGTGTGTGTGTGTGTGTGTCCAACTCCAATTCTAGATTATCGAAGCTTCCAAACAATGCAGTAAAAATGGATATGCTCCCTTGTAGAATTACACATCTATCTAGTTTAGAAAGAACAGATTTATAAATTCACAAAAGTACCAAGGGACCAGGTTTGGAAGGTGAATAAAACCATTTTCAGCTTATAATTTCCCACAATTAAATGTCTTCTGCTTCACAAACGCCCACTTTACATTATAATGTTTGAAGGTTAGAGTTCATTGTGTCTCCTAGACAGTGCACAGCTCAAAAGAGAAAAATGGCACTGCCCACAATGGGGGAGAATGGGAAGAAAAGAGCATCCTAGGAGCTGAGAATGGAGGCCAGCCATCACCTGAAGCTGAGTGGCTTGTGTCTTGTTCTAAAAATTTGCTAGAATGCTAAAATATAATTACCAGTATTGAGATCAAGCTGCTGCAGACAATGTGACATAAAAGCCTCTGTGTGCCACCAGCTGGGATGGCGAATAATTGCCTGTGATTCAAATTTCCTCCACACTCTGAAGGTGAAAAGCCTTTGGACTCCAGCCTACATCTCCATCTTTCTCATTACAAAAGCTTTCTCTCTCTTTTCCAGACAAAAGGGGATTTGGCTTGGGGCACTAGAAGACAGTGTGGTGTGGTGGCTTACGTTCTTGCCCTTGCAAGTGTGAGGACCTACGTTTGTTCTCCACTGCCCAGGTAAAAAGCTAAGTATTCTGGCCTGTTTATCACATCAGCAATGGGAATACTACAGAGACAGGAGGATTTCTGGGGCTCATTGGCCAACGAATACAGTCATTAGTGAATTCTAGCTATAGTGAGAAAGTCTGTCGCAAAAGTTAAGGGGGGAAATGACTTGGGGAAGTAGCAATATTGACTTCTGGCCTTACCACCTATACATGGGTGCACCCGTCTACATGTGTACACACACACACACACACACACACACACACACACACATATACACGCAACCTCGAAGAAGATGTGATGTCTTGGCCAAAAGTCTAGTTTGAGATAGAAAGGTTGCCAGCCACAGCATGATCGATGGCTCCCAATCACAGAGCCAGCTCCCCCTACATTTCTACACACCACAGCTGAAGGCCTGGAGCCATCAGCCACAGGTGGAAGGGGACTAATGTATCATTTTCACTGTTATTAAAATCCTTACTTTTGCAGAGTATAATGTCTCTTAGGCCCAACCTAATTCTTCCTTTGCCCTAGGCCAGAATCCGTGTCCAGGACTGATCACTCTTATAACAACAGCATGTTCTGTGCCGTTATGTTTGTTTTTGTATTTCAGTGCCCTTTTCCACAAGGCGTTTCATGTGGAGCCATGCTTCATGAATATATATGAAAGGCCCTAATTATTTGCATCTGGAACACAGCTACTCCACATGAACATTTCTGAGGGATTGTTTTGCCTCTTTGTATCTAATAGGGTCCCAGGAATACCCCAGAGCTGTACACAGTATCTGCTGCACAAATGATCAAGTGGGTGTTTGGCATGATACAACTGCAGGTATCTTTGTCCCTTCGTTTAACTCAGGACCAACCTCAGAATGAGTCACATATTAGAAGCTTGATGTAATGTCTTGCAATGACATAAATCTGCTCACGATAGCTGTTTTACCCTCCTGATTATTGCCAATTATTCTTACATCCAAAATGCATTAGCTCACGGGCTGCAGAGACTGCCCATCTATCATCTCTCATTCTGTCTGCTTTCCTAGCCACTGGGCAAACTCTCTCCCTGCTCACAAGGAAACTACAGTGATACAGATTGCATTCTGTTTCCTAGCACTTTTCAACAAAACCATGGTGGTACAGCCTAATGGTATCAAAGACTTCAATAGTTGTGTTACTACAGGCAGTCTCATTTTAAGCAAGAATAAAACATTTTTTTTCCGCAGCACTTTACACATGCCAACCTAAAAGTGTTTCCATTAAAACATATCGCTCTAAATTCCAGATAGGACAAAGAGACGCACTATCACAGTGAATTTAGACACCTACTTTTGCAGTCATCTTGGCCAAAAGCTCTTGCAAATCCATTATTCCTTGAACCAGGCTCAGGAAATCACTGCATGTTGGGCAAGCTCAAAAAAGAAAACAGAAGGCATGTGTTAATCTTGTGCTTACATGAGAGAGAGAAATTTGAAAACAGCATTACTTAACTATACAAGGGGTTTTGCTTTCTTGAGAATAAAATTTGAGGGAAATGACAGAGGATTTCTGTTCCTGACACTGTTTCCTTCATTTTTATTAATAATTAAAAAATAGGAAAAAAGGAGGGCATTAACTAAAAAGAACATGATATTTTTAAACAAAATCCTCATATGAAATTTAAATTTTCCAAGAAGTAATTCATACCCAGGTCAAAAATTTAAAGAATAATTTTGTGAGACATATATATTTTACATTAAACATACAATTATGTAGTTATGTTGAATATATTCTGTTGTAACATACAGAATCCATTGTCTAAATCTTTCTTGCCCTCAAATTGCAATTTCCAAAGTAACAAAATCTTGTTTCAAGCTTGAAAGACCCAGTAATATCGTATTATCAACGTCAGATAATATTTTACTGTCTCCAAAGTCAATCTTACATAATTTATTCGTTTCCTTACAGATGTTTTTGTCTGAGACTAGGAACAAGTCATATAATATTTAATTCAGAAATGCCTACGTGCTACTTACTGCGATTGAGGTTGGGACACTGTGTGATGAAACCATTCGGCATGAAGATGATCTTGCCGTCTTGGATGATTCCCTACCAAAGAAGAGATAAATAGCAATCAGGTTGACAGCTGTCAGTGGTCCTGTGCAGCCCCACATCCAGAGGATGCTTTAGCAAGACTGGTTCACTCAGGAGTCCAGTCGGCCTGGGTTAGCACCAGCCCAAATCACCACCATCTTGAAATCCTTTATACATTCATCTTGAGAGGGTCACAGTTAATTCCATCTGGTAGATATCAGCAAGAACAGTAGCAAGGGTGTATCAGGAGGTATCTGCATTCCTAAACTATCAAATTTAAGGATGCTGTGAAATACAAATGTCCTTTTATGCCCTAATCATCCAGGAACATTGAGTAATGTTGATTTAGAAGGCTTACTTTTGGAGGGAGGGGAATACATATAATAAAAGATTTCTCATGTTTGCCTTTGTCTGTGTAGAATGTATGTACACATGTGTATGCCAAATTGTACATATCTGCATGGGTGTGGGCACAAATGTGAAAGTGTACATGCATGAATATGTGTCCACATGAATGCAGAGGTAAGGCCTTGATGTTAAGCATCTTCTTCGATCTATATGTACTGAGGCAGGGTCTCTCACTTGAACTCAGAGCCCTCTGCCTACTCTAGCTAGCCACCTGGCTCTGGGGATCACAGCTCCACCTTATATATGCTAAAATAAGAGGTATGTTTCCACACTCTCCCAGCATTTACTAGGTGCTGGTGCCAAACTCTAGTTCTTAGGTATAGTAAGTGTTTTTACTACTGAGCAGTATTCCCAATCCTAATAAAGGCTTCTATTGATTCACTTAGTTAAGGAAATAAAATTACACATCAAAGAAAAAATTAGGCAACAAATTTCTCTCCTCGGCTAATTGAACAACACTGAGTCTTTGCTGGCATCTTAAAACCTGACCAACAGCTCTGAGAATAAAGGCTACTTTAACATTACAGTTCTGTCTGGAAGAAAAGAGCAAGTTTAAAACAGTCATTGGAGACTGAGCTCTCAATGAAAACATTGGCTTGGCGTTGGGATTTTTCAAGTTAAATTTAAGATTCTGTTTTTAGATGTTTCTCTTTTTTTTTCTTTAGATCTAATGGAAGAGATAGAAGAGAACAGATGGTAGACGTGGACTCTGGTTCAGAATATTGAGCTTCATATATAAATAAAATATAGGCTTAAGATAGTGGGTAAGTCTTTGGAGAGGCTAACACTTAATATTTACGTGCATGCTTTCTAAAGAAGGAAATCGGCACATGTTGCTCTTCTTACTTCAAGATAAAACTTAATTAGAAATATTAATATAAATATCAGGGCTCATCAACAGCAGAACTGTACACATTTCTTAACCTCATTTTCTTTGGCCAAAGAGCAATGTTGATGATCACACAGGAAGATGGCTTCACCATAGGAGAGGAACCTGCCACCGCTTCCCACTATTAATTCATAATCTCATGCAGTGATTAATACAACCTGAATCAGCTTCTCTCAGGTACAAACACGCTCCATCTTTTAGAGGCAAACAATTGCTTCAAGAGGCAAGGCAAACCTTCAAACACTTTGGAACTTCAAAAGAAAAGGAAAATCTATGCTTACAAGCCAAGTTCTAGATCTGGACTCTGGCATACTGTGTGAACTGCACAAGAAGGGAGAGAGACCTTCTCTGAGCATCAACTGGAGGGCAATGCTGGATCCAAAAGCTAACATCCCTCTAACACAGGATGTGGGTCAATTTAACAGACATCTAAAGCTACACTGTCACCCACAAGACCGCTCATTTTTTAATTGCCTTTCCGCCTACATATGCAACATATGTATAGAAATATGCTTATATAGTCAAAACTATAGATTACCACTAAAAAAAAAAAGACTCCTATAGAAAATTAAATGTCACGCTATAAAACACCTTTCTATAAGAAACCTGAATGGGACTCAGTAGGAGAGGGAGAAAGAGCCTAAGTGGAGGATGGGACAACTGAGGATAATGGGAAGAAAAGAAAAAGGCAGCTGTGTGTGAGAAAAACGCAATGGCAGAAAAGGGACACATTTTTGCAGAGGACAAAAACTATGCTGGAAGGGAGGGTAAAGGTACAATAGAGAGAGACAGGCTTAAACATGGAAAAAACAAGATATGTAGGTAAAAAATACCACAAAGAGATCATTATTGTGTACATTTACTAAAAGCTATAGAATACTGAATATAATAGAAATACAATTTAATTTAAAATACAAAGCAGAAATATAATATTACATTTTATTTTATTAAAAGAAAATATCACCTCCTGGTTTCCATCTGTGCCCAGATCCTGTGCCACAGTGCTCCATATCCAAATACCTCTAGGAGAGAGCTGGTCTCCCAGGAGTGTGGACACGCCTAGGAGTACATTGAAGACCACCACTTCTGTTCAAATTCCTGGCCCAAGACAAACCACCCCCTTCAGGACACTGGAATTAAGGAACAGCCAGGGACAGGATCCTTCCAGTTTCCATCAGCACCTCGGAGCTGCTGACCCTCTGCCACAGCTCTCCATAGCCATAATCCTCTGAGAAAGACCTGGTCTCCCAGGAGTACTGACACACAGGCTTGCAGGAGGGAAAAGCCACAGTCAGAGACAGCAAGACCAGCTAACACCAGAGTTAACCAGATGGCAAGAGGCAAGGACAAGAACATAAGCAACAGAAACCAAGACTAGTTGGCATTTTCAGAATCCAGTTCTCCCGCCACAGGGAGCCCTGGATACCCCCCAACACACCAGAAAAAGCAAGACTCTGATTTAAAATCACATCTCATGATGATGATAGAGAACTTTAAGAAGAGCATAAATAACTCCCTTGAAGAAATATAGAGGAATGCCGGTAAATAGCTAGAAGCCCTTAAAGAGGTAACACAAAAATCCCTTAAAGAATTACAGGAAAACACAACCAAACAAGTGAAAGAAGTGAACAAAACCATCCAGGATCTAAAATGGAACTAGAAACAATAAAGAAATCACAAACGCTAGAGAAAAAAAAAAAAAAAAAAAAAACCTAAGAAAGAGATCAGGAGTCATAGATGAAAGCATCACCAACAGAATACAAGAAATAGAAGAGAGAATCTCAGGTACAGAAAATAACATAGAAAACATTGACACAATAGTCAAAGAAAATGCGAAATGCAAAAAGCTCCTAAACCAAAACATCCAAGAAATCCAGGACACAATTAGAGGACCAAACCTAAGGATAATAGGTATAGAAGAGAGTGAAGATTCCCAACTTAAGAGCCAGTAAATATCTTCAACAAAACTATAGAAGAAAACATTCCTAACCTAAAGAAAGTGATGCCCATAAACATACAAGAAACCTACAGAACTCCAAATAGATTGGACCAGAAAAGAAATTCCTCCTGTCACATAATAGTCAAAGCACCAAATGACAAAAAATATCTATGTAATCAGATAGATTTAGAATAATCAGCCACCCTATTTTGCCCAAGATGTAGAGGTTTTCTGTAACAAGGGTTATCTTATTGCTAATACAAAGGCACTCCCAGGGCATGCTAGCTTTCTTTGGCCTTCTTTTAAGTGACCTTACACATTTTAGATAAAAGATAAGTTATAAATTACTTCTTCCTAACCTTCCTTGCTTCTGTTTTTCTACTTTTTATCTCTGGCATGAGTGTGTGTGTGTGTGTGTGTGTGTGTGTGTGTGTGCCCTTGCACTCATATACACACATTTGTGTCACGGATCATTAGGTGAAAGTCAATGATGTTGACTTGGACAAAACCTGAAATAAGTACTGACAGCTTTCCAATGCTCATTAACACAAAAACCCAAAGCACTTGGTATTTTTTTTTTCTGAGAAAAAGTCATAGGGGTCAGCCCACACGTGGGCATGAAAACTTGTTCTTGCCACATAAATCAAGATGTTAACTTGATGCACAATGGATACAAATCGATGCCGGGTTGAAAGAAAGCAGGAGTCAGGATAGCAATACCAACTGCAACTCACAGAAGGGTGCATGTATACTTGTTTATGTGGCCCGTAAAGGTGTAGATGTGAATGTGCGTGTGTCCCACAGAAGTGTGGGTAGGACTGTGGATATGGGCATGGGCATGTGAACCACAGAAGTGTGTGTGTGTGTGTGTGTGTGTGTGTGTGTGTGAAATATGGATAGGCATAGATATGTGCCCCACAAAAGTGTGGCTATAACTATTCATGTCACCCAAAGAAGTGTGGCTATATTGTGTATGGAACTGACAGAAATCGGAGCACAAATGAGCACACTTGGGATGCAAGGCGTAGTGGCATCCCACCTCCTCCCCAAAATAAAGAAAGGACTAGAAGTTCTTGCAGTGATTCACCATGTTGATCATGCAGTACTTAGATATTGGTGATGTAGAACTGGACTATATGAGTTTGCTTTTCGTTGCTGTGAGAAAACATTCTGACCAAAAACTTAAGTACCTAAAGGGTTTATTTGCCTTAAATGTCTATCATTAAGGGAAGTCAAAGCAGGAAATGAAAGGAAAGCTGCTTCCATGACTTGCTCAGCCTGCTTTCTCCTATAACCCAGGCCTGGCTACCTAGGGATTGTACTGCCTACAGTGGGCCAGACCCTGGTACACTGATTAAGAAAAAACATCTCACAGACATGCCCCACAGCACAACCTGATGTAATTAACTCAATTGAGATTGCACTTTCCCAGGTGACTAGTTTGTATCAAGTTGAAAAAACTAACCCACACAATTGATTCCTCATTAACTTTACATAAAAACATACCACCATGAAACTACAACCTTTCTTTCTTGTGTGTCCTAAAGTTTTCCTGTTACTATCACAGTAGAAAATACAGTCCAACTTCAAAGGTTCCACAGTCTTTAAAATATCAGGTTAAAAGTTCAATGATTCTTTTCTAAAGACCAAAGACTCTTACTTTTTCAATAAAAATTAAGTTGAATACTTTCTTCCAAAATTGAAGGACTGGGGTATAAACAAAAACAAGCATTCTTAAGCAAAACCAAAGTCCAGCAGTGTAGCTCCAAATCCTGTAGCTCCGAGTCTGACATCTGAAAGTCACTCATAATCTTCTGGCCTCCAAGGGACCTTGGAAACTCAAACTCTCCTGTCCTGCCACAGCACATACAATTTGTCTCCTAGGATAACTCCATTCCACACCTATACTGTCCTTGGTGATTATCCCATGGTTCATCATCAGCAATATGCTAGGGTCTCCACTGTGGGTAAAGCTGTGTCTTCACTGATGGCCCTTCCTGTCCTCTCATAGTGACAAGCCTCAACTTCTCTCCATGATCCCTCCAGTCTTTGGTCTGCATGGCAACTGAGGCTGCACCTTCACAGAGGGCCTCTCTTCCGGGAGATTCCCACACTGCCACAGAGTACCAGGGTTCCGCTCCGCTCCATGACCCCTTCAATCCTGCAGTTTGCAAGTCACCAAAATCACCAACTTTAGCGGCCTGTCAGCTTGAGATACAGCCTTGTCCTCCTCTTGACTGTACCTTTGGTGTGCTGACCTTGAGGAAATACTAAAGAATTCTCAGAAGATTCCTACTCAATGATGTTCATCTCTTGATAATCACATCTGATTTTTCAGCCCCAGTTAACCAGCATCTAGTGTCCCAATAAAGCAAAGGCTGCATTTCCATGGGTTCCTTTTTTTTCTTACAAAATTTATTACTGTGATTATAATTTATAAACGTCCATTTTAGGTATATTTTACTTAAAATATAATCACATTATTTCCCCCTTTGCTAATCTGGAAGTGAGGAGAAAGACCATAGACCAATTAATTAAAGCAAGTTCTTTTTTTCATGTACATGGGCTGCTTTCCCCTAAGATGGGGATCAAGAAGTCAACACTGGATGTGAGGAAGAAAAGGATTTTGTAGCTCAGGGGTACAAGGTTCCCAAAGGGATGATTTGGCATGCAAAATAGGTAGGATTACAGGAGCAGAACAAAACCATAACAAGTTAGACATAGCCAGGCAGTAGTGGTACACACCTTTAATCCCAGCACTTGGGAGGCAGAGGCAGGCGGATTTCTGGGTTTGAGTAAGAGTCTACAGAGTAAGTTCCAGGACAGCCAGGGCTATACAGAGAAACCCTGTCTCGAAAAAAACAAACAAACAAACAAACAAAAACCAAACAAGTAGTCATAATGACCTCTTGAAACAAAGTCATGATTGCAAGGTGGTCATAACAAAGTAGTCATAACAACAGGTAGTCAAGCAAGGTAGTTAGAGCAACCATTTGAAACAAAGGTAGGGTTGCCAGATGGTTATTATAGCTTTTTGAAATAAAGACACAGTTGTCACTTCCTGGAACATGCAATACAGAACTATTTGTTGTTACGGTTACAAGTTGAGCATAGCCCAATTCTTGAGAAATGGGGGTTTAATAAAAAAAAGAAAAAAATTAATCCTGGTTTGTCTTTACTGTAAGATGGCTTTTAAGTCTAAAAGGGAGGTAGGCTAGGTCGTCGTCTTCCCTTCACTCACTCCAACCTCTTCTATGCCCATTTCTTGTCTCCTTCTCAAACAGATGATCTCTTTTTCTTAATTCAAACCTAAACTCAGTCAGTCCCTATAGAGTCTGTGAGGGTCTCTCAAACATCCCTCTGAAGTTTCATAAGCCAGGACTCCATTGCCTACATTTATTTCAGCATTTTTTTTTTGGTTTTGATTTTTCAAGACAGGGTTTCTCTGTGTAGTCCTGGCTGTCCTGGAACTAACTCACTGTGTAGACCAGGCTGGCCTCGAACTCAGAAATCCGCCTGCCTCTGCCTCCCAAGTGCTGGGATTACAGGCATGGGCCACCACACCCGGCTTATTTCAGCATTCTTATCTATCAAGCTTCCATAGAACAACCTATGAATACTCAATACATTTTCCAGCCCAAAGCTTAAAATCCTTCAACAATCCTCCCTAAAACCAACACAATCAGGCCCAACACAGCACTAGTCTATTCTCTGGTACCAATTTATATCCTAGTATGCTTTCTGTTACAATGGTCACACACAGATCACAAAGAATTTCCGGGGGCAGGGGGCAGGGTTGTTTGGCTTATATGTTACAGTCTGTCTGTCTTCAAGGAAAGCCAAGGCAGGAACTCAAGGCAGCAACTGAAACAACACCGACCACAGAGAAATAATGTTTCCCTGGCTTGCTCAGCTACCTTTCTTGTACAGTCCAGGCCCACCTGCCTAGGCACAGTACCACCCACGGTGGGCTGAACTCTGCCGCCAATTATTAAGAAAATGTCTCACAGACATGCTCACAGGCCAATCAGAAGGAGGCAATTCCTCAACTGAAATCCCCTCTTCCCAGGTGACTCTCTTGTGTCAAGCTGACCAAAGCTATCCAGCACAATGGCAGGATAAACATTCGCCGTGTTAAAAAGAAAGCAACTAAGTTAAAATTAAAATTTTAAACCATTAAGTTGGACCAACATAGAAGTAAGCTTTGAAAAAATTAAAATCTCCTTTACCCTTATTTCTCCACACAAAACTTCACCTGTAAGGATTTCCATAGACAAAAAGGAGCCTTCCAGTACTGCAACTTCTCTCAAAGAGATAAGGGGTAAAAGACAGAATTCCCCTCACCCCTCCTCATGTATCTTTAGATGCCTCCATACTCCTCTGAAATTGCAGTGCACTGGGCCTATGTCTAAGACAGCACAGTGGGCCTATGTGCAGCATTCTAGCTCCGTATTAGCTGGCCTCGGTGGCCTCATTCCCTATGCTTTACGTCACATCATTTCTCCTGGCAGACTTTCTCAACTTTCAACTTCCTCAATCCTGAAATACCATGAGTATCTACTAAACCTTCTCAGCCCTGGACCAACCCTGCAAGACACTACTTCAGTAGCGTTGGAACAGACCCAGGGATCTGCATTTTTATAAAGCTGCTCCCAATGAGTCTGAGGAAAAAATCAGAAGACCAAGCCTAGAACAGCTTGATCTGCTGTCAGTCATTTTCTTTCAGAGCAGGAAGGTTTATTTGCTAAAAGTTCAGTGCTGAGTGTGGTGTCCAAACACCTACATAGGAGCAGTTCACTGCCTTGCTACTGAATGGAAACAGGTGGGATTGCTAGATACATAAACTGAGGCCAAAATCAAGGCAACGCAAATCAGGGCAAGAACAGTGCTCTGTTCTTCCTGTGTCTTAGAGTGTCCATTGTCATCATAGCAAACAGTGTAAGAACACCAAATTCCTAGTCTTTAGGTTGCACAATATCAGATGGTATTTTTTTTAATTTTTATTTTCTATATTCTATGTTTACATTCCAAAGGCTTTCCCCTTTCCCAGTTACCCCCCACCATATGTCCCATAATTCCTCTCCCCCCCCCTGATATTCCCCACTCATTCCCCCCCCCACCGCCATGATTTCTCTGTTCTGGGTCTACAATACTGGATCCAATCTTTACAGGCCCAGGGTCCTCTCCTTTCTTCTTCTTGGGAGTCATTTGACTTGCTAATTGTGCCTTGAGTATTTAGGGCTTCTGGGCTCATTAATATCCACTTAACAGTGATTGCATTTCATGTGTATTCATTTGTGATTGGGTTAGCTCACTTAGGATGATATTTTCCAGATCTAACCATTTACCTACAAATTGCATGAGTTCATTATTTTTAATTGCTGAGTAGTACTCCATTGTATAAATATACCACATTTTCTGTATCCATTCCTTCCTCTGCATACAATAAAGATGGTATTTTTTTTTCTGAGAGGTTTGGATACACAGCATTATTCCTTTTTAACCTAAAAACACATATCAGTATTTTCAAGACCCTGGGAAGCAGACAACCATGAACAGGAAGGTTTGGGGGAAAACTTCTGCAGTGGTTGTGTTACTCACAATGAGTACTGAGCTGGGGACCAAATAACCTGCTCATTTCACCTGTAAGAAGTTAAAGGCTATGATAATTGTAATAGCTTTCTTCCCTGGCCCCTACATCCTAAACCAACCAACCTTTTAGTACAGGTCTTCTAAAGAACACCTGGGGTACCACAGGATGCCAGAGGTTAACCTGCATAACCTAGGGGAGCCCCCACAGTTGCATGGCCACGGGAGACACTGCAGCAAAGAGCTCCTCTTACTGACATGATGACAGCTTATCTTCATTACCCAGTGTCTATTGAATCATTTGCATTTATTGCCAAGCGTTTGCTGAAGCAAATTTAAACACTGAGAAGAGGAGCTTCTCCTAGCTAGTCTGATTTTACCCACAGGCAGCTCTTTGTCAGCAGAGCTAAACCTGGAGTTGGGGGATCAGAAACCCTCGTAAGTTCCTATGGTGCAGAGCCCATGACAAGAAGTGTTTGCCATTAGTAAGGATGGAAGGCATACTGTTCTCTTCCTTCCCACCTGTTGCCAACTCTACCTCCCGCAGACAGCTTGCTACGAATCTGAAAAATAAATCCCCACCAATCAGTGATACATTTGGGTTGTTTATGCTTGTAAAACTAATTCCCGTTATTTCCAACATTTTTTTGACGTTCAGTAAGAAAAAGAAAGGTATAATAAAAAAATCGGGAAATGATGCTATTAAGACCCTCTTACATATGGGATAACTGAGATTAGCAAACCCTCCTAGACACTCAGCATTCTCAAACACAAATGAAAGATGCTATAAGGCCAAACAAATGCTAATTCATTTTTAACGCTCTTATTTCCCTGTAGATCTCTGTTTACATTGAAGAAACTGATTCTGGGGGTTTTTTGTATGCTAAAAACACTGAAACAAATTGCTTTGAAAGGCAAAGGAAGAGCTGAGCGGGTGGGAGCATTTCCTGGCAGGCATGTAAATATATGGATGAAGATGTGTTTTGTTTACAAACTGGCAGAGACCCAAGCTTTTACAACGGGATCATGGAAAGTAAGAGCTGGATAGCAGCATTTTCAAGATGCAACCTATCGCCTATCTCTGCCCTGAAGACATCGAGTAAAATATCCCAGCTTGCATAAAAGCCCAGAAAGACACTTGTCGACTTCCATTATGATCCATAAAAAATTGTCAGCTCATTAGCATATCATTAGTTGCCCTGCTGTTCCCGGGAGCCTTAACGCAGAGAAATATTAATCTGTAAATGTATATACACTTTCCAGTGCTGCGATTCCAGCTTTCCACATGAAAGGGAAAATAGGAATTAAGAATGGGAGGAATCCAATACAGCTTCTTTTGCTTTGTGCCTATAAACATATGTCTGCCATCTGTGGGATTATGGGAAGCAGCTGAGGTGAGAAAAAAACAGCAGCTGCCAGATTAAGGGAAGAAGCTGTAATCAATCTTCCTGTGCAGTGACAGCTCAGCTGCTGAAGGAAGAGAGATGACCAGGTGAGAGAAAGCACTCGGGGCTCTGGATGTCCTTGGTAGAGCGCTTGCCTAGCAAGCATGAAGTCCTGGGTGAAATCCCCAACACCACATAACAAGGCTTGGCAGATCAAGTACGACCGTAATTACCAAATTTGGGGTTACAGGCGGGAGGATCAGAAGTGCAATGTCATCCAGTCTGGAGTACATGAGACCCTTGATGTGATTTAAACAAAATGAAAAAGAAAAGACTTTGAGGAAAGAGAGAAAAATTCACCTTGGACCTGTGCAGGTGGGAATCCTCTGGGAGACGTATGCTGTTTAGAAGCTGTGAGACCACTCAATTCCTCATCTAATTACCACCACTCACCTTAGATTTTTTTTTTCTTTTCTTTTTTGGAGATAATGTAGCCCAGGCTGGCCTCAGGCTCCCTATAGGAAACTGAACATGACCTTGAATTTCTGATTCTCCTGCAACCAGCTGTCAAGAGCTGGAATTATAAGTGTGAGCCCCAAATTCAGGCATATGTAGAACTAGAGCTTAAAGGAACATCCCTGCGCACGTGAGGCAAGCACCCTACCTCCTAAGCTATGTTCCCTGTCCCTACAGTCACATCTCAAATTCACTGCAGCTCACCTAGGCTTAGTGGTTATGTTCAGTACACTGAAATAAGAGCACGAAGAGCCAACAGGCATGACAGAGAAACGGAGTGGGTAGCCAACCATTCTGGTAATGAAAATCCGTGACAATCATGTCTCTCCCTACTGAATAACTAGTTCCTCAGAAAGCCATGGCTCTAAATACAGAAATCCCCAGGGTGTGTCTGTTTCCCAGGGGACTCATCAGTGGTGCGGAGGCTTGTGTGACCCTCCGCAAGCTCATGCCTCCAGCCAGTGCTCCTTGGTCTGCATGGGCATCACCACACTGTATTCAAGGATGCACCAGGGTTTGACACGTGAGACACTTTAACTTTCTCCTTTTCCTAGGAAGTGACAGATTTATATTTTATAATAGAGAATAGTGTTATTTTAGCCTGAAACACATTGTAGGCATTTAACTCCAGAGCAATAAAGCAGGAGTGTGTGTGTGTGTGTGTGTGTGTGTGTGTGTGTGTCTTAGGCCCAGGAGGCAGCATCCCAAGGATGAATGTGCAAAGCTCTAAGATGTGCTGACTCTCAAGACATGGCTGTCTCCTCTTCAGGCAGAGCTCTGCAGCACTGAATTAATCAAGAGGTAATTTCTATAATGAGACGCTGACATAGTGCCTGTCCCCAAGTCATCATACCTCACCAACGGATGGCCAGGAGCACGATGTAGTGGCCAGAATTTTAAAGAGGGGATTAGATCTGAGGTCCCCGTAAGCAACCCCATGAATAACTATGCCTACTACAGCTAGAAGGCAAAGAGAACTATCCTACTCCCCAGGGGGATGGGCTATATGGAGCAACAAGCCCCTTCTCTCTCTTTCCCCGAGAGACAGCTGCTCTCCCCCTCTCCTTGAAATCAAAAAATAAAATCAGATGAGCTATCTCTCCCATCAAGAATGAAGTAGGTGTGCACTGCCTTACCCCCATGAAGCCTGTAAAAGCTACCTGTTGGAGGAATGGTCAGACTGAAGGGGAAACAAACTTTAGGCTTAAATCTTATTCCCATCCCTGTGTGGGATCGGCAGATCACTTCATCTCCAGTCCCATTGACTTACCTGTACAATGGAGATAACAATCACCACCTCATTAGGATGCTCGGAACGAGAGGTGTCATTAGCTTAGGCCTTGATGGAGAGCAGAAGTCTGGAGCCTCAAAAGCAGTAAGTCACTCTCTCTCTCTCATCCACATCCCACAAAAACCTACATCTGCAGCAAAACATGCCCAGGCTCAGAACTCTTCACATCCTGCCCATGTCCTCTCTGTGTCCTTTCTGTGTTTCCTGAGTCCTCTCCATGACTTTTCTGCATCACCTTCATGTCTTCTCTGTGTCCTCTCCATGTCCTCTTCAACCCCTCTCCTTCCCCCTCTTGACGCCCAAGATTCCTCATGCCTAGAGAATCATGTACTTCAAGGCTACAATAGGTATGGTTGACTATTCTCTAGGTCATATCCTCCTAACGAAAACAGAGGTCCCTCAATACAATAAATGTGTATATTGCTTCCACAGTGTGGTGTAAAGCCCAGCATAAAGTGCCTAAGAGAGGCAGGATGGACTGTGTGTGATACAGCCCTTCACATGCCAGGTACTTTTAATGTGTATGCACATTCAATCTTCATCGCCTCTTATGACAGACTTATCGCTTTACAAGCAAGATGTCTGAAATGGTTAATCTTGGATGTTAAGCTGACTGCATCTGAAATAAATAAAATCTCAAGATGTTAGGCACTCCTGGGAGAGATTTTCTTAATCAGATTATTTGAAGCAGAAAGACCCATCCTAACTCTGAACGGCACCTTCTGGTGGCAGCCCAGATAAAAGGGCACGAAGAAAAATAGTTGCCTTCCCCCTCACTGACAAGTGTTGTAGACTTGTGTCACCACCATTAAAGCCAACTTTTCCAGGATGCCAATGTAGACTGAAGACCAGCAGCTCTTCCAGAATCCCCTAGGAATGTGCCTATTGTGACAGACTGGGACTGTGGAGACATCCAGCCTCAAGGAATGAGCAGCTACTAGACTGTTTTCCTCTCCAGTGTGAAACGGACATTTTCAAACTATCCAGACTACATGCTATGAGCCATTTTAATAAATCCGTGTGTGTGTGTGTGTGTGTGTGTGTGTGTGTGTGTGTGTTCATTCTGTAAGTTCTGCACATTTAGAAAACTCTGGATGTTCCACTGTATACTGCCTAATCACTGTACTCACTCAGATGGGTCAGCGGTTTAGAGCACTGACTGTTCTTCTAGAGGACCAGGGTTCAGTTCCCAAGCAACCATATGGTGGCTCATAACCATCTGTAACGGGATCTGATGCCCTCTTCTGGTGTGCGTCTGAAGACAGCTACAATGTACTTGTTTAAATAAAAATAAAAAAATAATAATAAAAAAGACTAGAGAAAGTCCCTAACTTTCCATAGTTTAACTTACAATCTTTCAAATTTGCAACAATGTCAAAGCAATACATACTCAATAATTCAAATTTCAAATTTTAGTCTCTTTCTAGGCTACGGTTATGTGGTGAAACAATGTCTAAACTGTCAGAATCAAAAGAGACCCCTTCTATCAAACTCTAATGAAAGGGGATTTGGGGTAAGGCATGGATGGGATGCATGTCTGCTGCCTGGTAATAAGGCCTACCGCAAAAGACTCACCCAAAAATGTATCCTTTCAACAAAAGTGAATGAATGAATATTATTAAGACAATATTTCTCTCAGCAGCTGTTCACTCAATATGGAACTAACCACACCTGTATAACTGAGCCTTATAGTCAAACAGAGTTGTTTCAAAGCTATCTATGTAACTTCTCATTTTAATTTTTAGAATCCCATTTCTCTTCTCTTTGCCATGGATATGAACATGGCCAGCCATAACACCCATCTCCTGACTGCATTCCCCTCTCCTGTGTGAATGAAGTCTTTAGTGCAGAGGACCGGGCTAAGGCACTCATTATGTTGACAGTCTTCCTTCAAGAGCCACACCACAGCATGCCTCCAGCCTCAAGATCATGAGGAAAAGGAACTGGCAAGGCAAAATGAGGGCGACTTTTGGCATGGTGGTTTACTAAATACATCTATCTATCATCTATCTATCTATCTATCTATCTATCATCTATTTACCTATCTACCCAGGTATCTATCAACCTACCTGTGTGTGTGTGTGTGTGTGTGTGTGTGTGTGTGTGTGTGTGTGTAGTCTATCTACTTACCTACCCACATATCTACTTACCTATCTATCTATTTATCTGTCTGTCTGTCTGTCTGTCTGATTATTTTAGTCAAGGTCTCATGTAGTCCAGGCTGGATTTGAACTTGCTGCGTAGCTGAGACTAGCTTTGAAATCATAATCCTCTTGCTTTCACCTCCCAAGTGTTGAGATGACAGGGATGCACCACCATGACCCAGGAATTAAATGATTTTTTTTATTTAATATATTTTCAACTTACAATATGTCTATTGGAACATGTGGAAATTTTGTCTTTTATTGTCTATTGTAATGCTAAGGGTGGACTTCCAAGACTTTGAGTCTGCATATGGCCCCTGTAACCCTTCCTCAAGTTATTTCTGATTAGTAAATAAAGACGCCAACAGCCAATAGTTGGGCAGACGAGACATAGGTAGGGTTTATGTTTCCTGGGATCAGGGTCATAGGAGAACCATGAGAAGAAGAAGAAGGTGCAGGAGGGAGAAGGAGAAGCCACCATGGGTTGGATAAGACATAAGAATGTAGCCCTGAGAGCTGGCCCACTGGAGTCAAGAGCAGCCCAGATGAAACATAGTAAATAGTAAGTAATAACTCAGGGTTACTAATAGAAAAGTAGATTCTAATAACATAGAGGGTAGGTATTTGCCCAGCTATTATGCTATTTAAGGCTTATTGCAAATATAAAGATTGTGTGTGTATCTTTCATCCAGGAACTTGAATAGCTAAGGCAGGGTAGAAACATCAGGCGGGATTAAATACTTTCTACAAGAAACTCCATCATTTAGAGATGGGCACTAGTTTAAATCCTTTCTAAATAAAATGGAGACAGAAACAGGTTCTGAGTCTGGTAAGGCTTACAGTCTGGACAGGAGGAACAAACCATTAAACACACAGTCTATACCATGGAACCATTACTTGATGGTAAGTCTCCTATTTTAAAAGTTACTAAGTCCTCAAAGATAGGGACAAAGAGCTTTAAATCAATCTTGGATCCCTACTAGGTGCAGCACCATGTAGTAGGACTACATGTGTCAACTGTTTATGAAGTCAGCCCTCTGTATACCTTCTCTTTTCAAACCAGTGAATATGATAATACAAAGATGATTTGGTGAGAAAGTGTAAAGGAATGATTTCCGTATAGGGGCTCCTCTTCCTGCATCTACACACCGCAGACTAACACTGTTAACTTCACATCTAGAGAACAGGGCAGCTTCCAGGCTTTGAACAGTGGGCTGACTTCATGGTTTATTTTGGCCAGTAGAACATGCTAGAAGTTGTTCTGTCCCAGTTGTAAGGCAAGGGCCCAAGCACCGTGTCTATCCCCCCTCCTAAAACATTCCCAATCACCAAAATAGAAACAAGTCCAAACTAGCCTGCTAGATAATGAGAGACATGTGGTTCCGGCATTATCCCAGCCAAGAGTCAGCCACCATTTGACTGAAACTATCCAAGATAAATTAGACCTCATCCAGTTTCAACAGTCTGCTGCCGGCACATGAGTAAATAAATCTATGAGGGAACAGGCAAGCCAGATCCTTACAAAATCTCCCTGTGACATGTGAACTTCACAACAGAAGCAGCAGAGTTTTGAAGGGGAGGAAAAGAAAGAGGGATGGAGGTAAGAAGGGAAGGAGAAAAGGGAGAAAGGGAAGTGACAAAGAAAGGGAGAGGGGGAGGAAAGGAAGTGGAAACTAATCCGAGACTCTGGCATTTTCAAGGGACTCAGAGATGATTGTTGTAACTATATGGTGGCCTGAAGAGACAATGGCATGGGATAAGGTTACAGGGGAAAGCAGGAACCAGATTTTACATTGATATGACTTGCAATGCAGTCATCCCAGGGGCTGGAGAAAAAGATTGTCAGTTCAGAGCAACTGTAGGACAAGCATGAGGACAACCATGTAACAAGACAAACATGGACCTGAACGTGCCTATTGCCCTAGCACTCAATGGGGTGGATCAGGAAGATCCCCAGATTGCTGGCTGCTAGCCAAGCTGAAAGACTGAAAGATGCAGTCATTGGATCAGTGAGAAACCTTGACTCCAAGGGATAAAACAGAAAGGAGAGTAATAGAGAATGACACTCAGCACCTTCTTCTGGCTTCCACATGTGCACAGAAGCACATGTACATGTGCACACAGATTTAAACAAGAGTATAGGTCTGTTAGTCTCAAAAGTAACGTTCATCAACTCTGAGAAGTCTAGTAATCAAACTCAAATGTGCATCGCCAAGTCACCAAACCTTTTTTAACCTGGCTGTCATTACATGCCTGTCTAAAACAATGGTCCCCAAATGACACCTCAGGACATCAGAATCACGAATTGCCATCTCTTAGTAATGTGTCAGGAGTGAAGAGTGCCAGTTTCTATTTCAGGACTACCAGGTATGAGTTTGGAAAGGCAGCCAAGATAACTAATTTGCCATTTGAGCTATTCTTAATGCACAATTCAGAGGCATCAAGCGCATTCGCAATGTCATGTAATTTATCACTCACTCCAAATAAAGGTTTTATAACCACACTCATTATCACCTACCCCTAGCACATGTAAACTCTGATCTGATTCAAAAGCCTTGCTTATTCATGAAACTACATACCAATTGTCAATTTGATGAAGTCAGGGATAATCTAGGAGACTGCAGGGCATGCCTGTATAGGACTAAATTAAATGGGATGAAATAGGATGGTAAGACCTGCCCACTGTGGGTGGCTCCATTCCCTAGGCTAGATCCTGGGCTATATAAAAAGAAGAAACTTAGCTGAGCGCATGCATGTATCACCCTGATTTCTGTGTCTACTCTATGCTACCAGCTGTTTTAAGTCTCCCACTGCCTTGACCACTCCAGTAGAGTGTTCTATAGACTACATCCCTGAACTGTGAGTCAAAATAAACCCTTTATCTCTTTTGTTGGTGCGTTTTAATCACAGTTACAGGGAAAGAAACCAGAGGAAATACAATCAAACAGTATTTGCCTTTATGCCTAGTATCTCATGTGAGTTCTGAAGGCTCATTCACACTACAGTCACTCTTTGGACTACCTAATGGCTTGCCACCTGCACATACCATGCTTTGAATATTCCTTCCTACATGAGTAGAGATACTGGCTGCTTCCATATTTTGGAAATTGTGATTAATGCTACAGAGGACACTGGCATACAAAATTGGGTCTGTCTTTTCAATCCTTTTGAGTATCAGTTCTAGAGGCCACAGGATAATTCAGTGTTGAAACTGTGAGGAACAAAATTTTTCAGTATCCATACCATCTTATATTCACAGCCAACAAGATCTAAGCTACAGAGACCCATGCCCCCACACACATGCTTTACTTTCAGCTTTTAAAATGTCCACTAGTGTGAAGGGAGTAAAGGTGATCGTGGTTTTTATTTACCTTTTCCTGGCTGATAATGTTGAGCATCCTTTCATGGATCTTCTGGTCATCATTTTCGAGGAGTGTCTATTTAGATCATTTTAACATTTTAAAATGTGTATTGATTCTTTGGTAACTTCACACAAGATTATATTCACCCTCAAACCTCTCCAGCCTTGCCATTAGCACATGTTTAATTGGTCTGCGTCACATATCCTGATGTTAAATCCTTATAAGACATATAATTAGAAAACGGTTTTTTCTTCTCATATGAGATTTTTCATATGCTTAACAATACCCTTTGATGAAGTCTAACTTACCTATTCTTTTCCTTGGCTGCTCATGCTTCTTGATGGCATAGCTAAGACTCCATTGCAAAATCAAAGATCATATGGTTTGTTCCTATCTTTCTCCCTAATTGTTTCATGCTGTTAACCCATATTTAGATTATTGGTCCATTTGGGACTAATTTTTTTTAATGTATTGTGAACAACAAGCCTAGCTGTAGTCTTTTGCATATGTAAATTCAGCAGCATTTGCTGAGAAAACTATTCTCTCCCCTCAGTGGTTATAAAATTCTTGTAAAAAAAAAAAAATAGCCATTTCCCTGGAAAGATGGCTCGGCTGTTAGGAGCACATGATGCTCTTGCAGAAGACCTAGATTTGGTCCTCAATATATTCATGGCAGCTCATGACAGTCTGTAATTCCAGCTGCAGGGGACCAGTCACTATTGTCTAACTTTGGCAGGCTATGCATGCACATGGTACACAAACATACATGCAGGCCAAACATTCATATACATAAACTGAAGTAAAAAATCTTTTTAAAAAATTAACTTAGTCATACAGCACAGGAGTTTGTTTCTAGAGCCTTGGTTTGATTCTACTGAAATCCATATCCATCCTCATGCTAATGGTGTGATGGCTAGAGATTTGAGTGAAGTTTCAGGACCGAGAAATTGAGTCTTCCAAATTTCTTACTTTTCAAGGTTGCTTTGGCTACTCAGGGCTAACAGCAGGTCCATATGAATTTGAGGATCAGATTTCCCATGCTAGAATTTTGATAATATTAATCCCCCAATCAATGAAAAAATCCATTTGTGTAGATGTATTTAATTTCATTTTACAGAACTGTATATTCGTGAATTTGCAAGCCTCCTATTTCCTTGTTAAAAGCATTGCTAAGTCTTTTGCTCATTTAGGAGATTCTGTACGTTGACTGTCCTCTTTGTCTTCCAGATTACTTGCTAGTGACTTAAGGGATCATCAGGGACACTGGGAGTTTAATTTGTAACTGCTGAGGTCACCTGTGATCTTTAGCAGCTTTCTTGCAGGTTTTTACAATGTTCTATATATCGCATCCTTTCTGCAAATAGAGATGGTTTTCCCTATCTCTTTCGAATTTGAAAGAATCCTGTTATTCATTTGGTTGCACTAGTCAGAAGCTCCAGGATGATGTTGAACAGCCTGGGTGTCTTTCTCGCCTTGCTCTTGCTCTTCAGAGGAAAGCCATCACAGTCCTTCTGCACTGAGGATAATGGGTGCTGAGGAGTTTTCTCTTATACCCTTTATCATCTTGAATATGTTTCCTCCTATTGTACTGTTCTGAGTGTTCTCAAGCCAGAGAGAATGGCCCAATTCTCACCAGTGTATCTGCTTAAGAGTTGTTAAGAGTACAGTTAAGAACGTCGATAATAGATATTTAACATAAGCACTCTTTCGATGTTTACTTTTGCTTTAAATAAGCTAAGTCATTGGGAGTCAGGTGATTTGACTCGAACAGTCATAGTGGCCTGGCCGCATGAAACTCTCCACTGACATGCTGGGGAAACTGCTCTCCAGATGCAAAATGGCTGCAGACAGGACCCCTGCTCCAGTCAGAGACTGTTCCTGAAAGCTTGTACCAGCTTAAATGTGCTCTGAATGTACCTACTCTCTCTGGTCTCACTCAGGACAAATGGCAGAGCACTTATTCTTATGACTCAACCAAAGACTGTGACTGGTCTTTAAGACGTGGAATTGATGGAACTGAGAGCCTTGCAAGCCACATTCACACCACACCCCCACGCAACTACAGCCAGACTCTTCTGCTGCTCTTTCCCCCCCCCTCCCCCGGTAAGGGTTATGCCGTGCTGCCTCCTGGTATTACAGAATTAGATGCAATAGAAGGCATTCTGTGAGTTGCTATCTTTGCCTACGTGCACACTTTATCATAAGCAGAGCAGGCCAAGTTGGTAGCATAGAAAGCAGACCGTAGAGTAACACGTGAGGAGATGTGACAGCAGCAGCCACGAAAAGACAGCTGAAGAGATAACGACAAGAAACTGAGGCAGAAATTGCAAGAGGCAGGAAAGGATGACTGAAGTACTGGGAAGGGAAGAGATCGAGATGCTTCCAATGACTAGAGGTTGTAACGAGCTGACTGAGAGCTGAAACTTCAGGGATTACAAACCCTGGTTGCCTGAAGAGCTCTAGTGGGTTAAGGGTTGACGGTTCCAATAGCCCAAGCTCAGAACCGTATAACATTAGCTTCTATTTCAACCAAGGGTCCTGACATCCAAGATGCAGAAGTCATAATGCTAGCCGATGGCAATTACTTCCATCTTTAACTGCTACTAAAAGCCAAGGGTCGCGCTCTGTGTCAAGTGCCACCAGGCCATTAGGCAGACCCATCTAAGAACAATAGGCCTCTGACTGAAGTTCCCAGAGCTAGGAGTCTCTGGCTTCTAAATCTTCTATTTCTCAAAACCTAGCGCTAGAAGTCTTTGAGTCTGTCAGATGAACCCAAAAGCCTTTGGACCCAGGATGGCCAACACTAAAATGATTACTCTGCCCACTTGGTGTTTCAGGCATGGTCCATCAAGAAGGACCCTGACCAGCTGATGGCTTACACTGTTAGGAGCTAGGAATAGGCACTGGGCTTGTTTTGTTTTGTTTCATATTACACCTGCAACTAGGACATGGTGCACAGCCTTTGACTATGCTGTTGAGTTCAGTTTCATTATGTGTTGTGAGGGATGTTACATCTATTCTAATAATGATCCATAATGTCCTTGCCTTTGATATCTTAATGGGTCTTCCTTTGGAATCATATTTTCTGTAAAGTCTAAGTATTATCCTTCCTTGAAACATGTTGGCTTACTGCCTCTGGCCTCCATGCCTTCTGATGAAGAACCAGCCACTACTTCTATATGACAATCATGTTTCTCTTCCTGTCAAATGTCTCTTTGTTGTTTACATGTATGTGCTGAGCCCACATATATGGGTCCACATGTACGTGTAGATGCATATTACTTCATACCTTGTTTTGTGACACAGAGCTCATGTTTGGCTTGGAGCTAACTGACTAGACTAGCCTGGCTGCTGGCAGACCCCAGGGTCCTCTTGGCTCTGCCTCCTCAGCTGCGGTTATGAGAACTTGCCGCCACACCTGGCTTTTTTATGTGAGTTTGGAGGATTCGATTCAGGTCCTAATTCTTATACAGCAAGCACTCTACCCACTGTGCTATCGTTCCAGCCCTCGTTTGGCCTCTCAATCAAATCTCTGGGGATCTATCTGTGTATTGTACTTGGAGTTGGACTCAATGCGACTCAATTCATGGATCACATGACACTTTGACAAGTTCAGCCGCTGTTCCTTCGCACGTTTGACTCGTTCTTTCTGAGATTCCCAAGTAGACATATTCATCTACTTCATCGTGAATTCCAGTCCCATGGATTCATTTTTCTTCATTTATTTTTCCTCTTTCTCCCCAGCCTTGTTAATTTTAATCATCTCATTTTCAAGCTCAGTAAGTCTTTCCCCAGCCTGCTCAAATCTGTCGTTAGATCCCTCTGGAGACTTTTTAATTTTTTAGTTGTCTTCTTAGATGTGAAATATCTGATTCATGTTTATACTTCTTATTGCTATTTAAATTCTTATTTTGTTGCTATGTCACTTTCCTTGTTTCCAGGATTCTTGAACTCTGGAATATCATTTAAGCCCTTCGAATTTAAGGATGAAAGGAAGGAAGGGAGGGAGGGAGGGAGGGAGGGAGGAAAGAAGGGAGGAAGAAAGGAAGGAAGGAGGAGAGGGAGGGAGGGAGGGAAGAAGGAAGGGAAAAAGAAAACGTTTGCTTAATTTGACCCTCCTCAGAGATGTTTTTGCTTCATCAAACAATAATATTTTCTTTATTCATTTCTTGCCCTGCTGCTTTATTTGAACATTGTATGAGCATGTGAACACTAAAGTGTAAGTGTAAAGACTCAGGATGGTAGAGTCTCCAAGTCCTCTGGGTTTTCTGATCTTGCTTGCTTCTGGCTGCTAGACATTGTGCTTGTCTGTCTCTTTGGTGGTTTATTAGATGGATTGCTTCCCAATCATGTGTGCTCACTGCAGTCCCTGCCCTGTTCTTGTGTTGAAAACTCTTCCTTGAACATCTTAAACAGCAGAGGAGGGGACAGAGACTATGCCAGAATAGACACATCTTACATATTGATGCAAACTAGTCCTGAGGACTCGCCTGAGATAAAGGCGAGGGTGGGGCATTGTCAGACCATTTCTGAGCACTCATTTAAGCTGGTGCACGTAGGAGACTTTCTACATACCCGAAATATACAGGCGGTTTTGAGTTCCTGGAATAAATTCTCTCCTCAGTTTCATGCTTATATTGAGTGACCTAGTGTGTGCCTTCGCCTTCCTCTCTTGACCCATACAGCAGCAGGTTATTAGCCTTGCTGTTCTGATCATTATCTGCCGCTTTTCTCCTGCTGAAGAGTTCTGAGATAATTGAGATTGAGGCCAGTGCCTGGCATCAGTCCCGCATAGTCCCTGACATTTAGAACAGACACACAAATAACTAATGAGCAATGTCTCTGCTCGCTCCACAGTCTAGGGACTCCTTTCCCGCACGGGGAGCAGAGAGTGTTAACTTCAAGACTTTGAATGAAGTGATACTTCAAAGGCCACGGAAGTGTGAGGCAAAGCTCTGCGCGTGTCTGTGAGCCGTCCCCAGCGTGTCCGCATTGCCTTTGTCTTGAGTCACAGAGTTAACTATAAATCTTTGTTTTCAAAGACTCACTAAATTTAGTTCTATCCATTTCCGCTTGCTTTAAAATGTTTATACTGCTCTTGCTGTTGTCTTGGTTCTGGTTGTTCTGAGAAAATCTCTCACTATGTAGACCCAATCAGACTCAGACATTCACACGCCTTTGCCTCAAACGTGCTGAAATTAAAGGTGCATAGCATTGTGCCCAGCCAGACCTATTTTTTGTTTTGCTTATTTTAAATATTTTTAAAATAGCTACGTGTATGAGAGTTTGCCTGCATGTATGCAGATGTGCACCAAGCATGCAATGTCTTGGGAGCTGCCCATGCCACCATATCGCTGACTTTCACCTACCCGCATTTCAAGAAACTATCCCAGTAATTCTCAGAATCGGTAACTGATATCTTGCATGCTGTTGAATATTTCTACAAACCAAGGCAAAACTCTCTAGTCAACACACAGATCTCTACATCCATGTCCTAAAGTTTGAGTCTTCGAACCTACTAGATCCAAATCAATCATTACGTTTTATTATGGAAATTCTTAAATTCTACAGCTCAGATTCGCAACAAGTATATCTCGGCATACATAAGATCTGAGTTTTAAAGTCTTTTCATGGGAATATTCATGTTTTCAGGAGTGGAAAACAGTTGCTGCCATTCCTTATAGGCTCAAGAGTCGAAAGAAAAGTCTGGTTCTACCAGGAAATCACTGTCTACAGAACAAGAATCAGCATTGCATTGAATGAGTCAGGTTGGAATGGAGACACCTGCACAAACATCTGTTAAATCTTGGAAGCATAAGAAGATAGTCTAAAGACACACACAGAGAGAGAGAAATAAATGGATTATTAGCCCTAAAGTTGGCATATTTTGACTATGATGTATGAGAGAGTTGAAAACAAAACATAGCACAGGTATGCACAGCTCAGCCTTCATGCTGTTAACATGGCTGTGGGCCTCTGTGTGCGCATCACCAAAAAAGTCCCCCATCCCTCCCTCTGAGGAAACAAACTATTCCTTATTTGATGCCCATAATTCTTTGCAACTGTCTTTTTATGGAACTGAATCAATAAACAATATGTTAGATCATGTTGCCTTTTTAACTATGGAAGTGATTTAATACCACATTTTTCTTTGTATTGTCTTTTTCATTCAACGCATCACTGGCTTTACCATCTCGTTTTAAGGTCCTGTTATACCTCATTTGAACATTCCCCTTGGACTGACAATTATTTGGATAGTTTTTCAATTTTTTGGCATGACAACAACTCAGACAATTATAATGATAGATCTGTCCTTGGTATATTACCAAGAGTTTCTTTGATAATTATATTGGGGTGCATTAGTCCTGTATAATAAGGCGCATTACCAAAAAGGTGTACATCATACTCTAAAGTTTCCACAATGGGTTCATCACTCACATGCCTGATACTGATTGGTGAAGAAATGTTATCACATTAACTGTCTGAATTTGCATTTCCAATATACCTTTTAAGTACATTCACTAGCTATTCACATTTCTACTCTAGAGACATGTCCTCTCCTGTCTTCAATCTGATCCTGATGGTTCTGTGACTCTTATAGTTTCAGAGTGTCTTTACCTGATGCCCTTTTTTTTTCCTGTTTGAACCTAATCACTTCCATATTTAAAAATGCGATACAATCCAACATATTGCTAAGACCTTCTTTGTTGGAGTTTTCAATTTTATTCAGTAGTAGTAGAATGATCAATACTTTCCTTAATGAGATTGCATACTTTTAAATTTGTTTTCCTTTGATTGAAAATTCTTTTCTCATGTAATATATCCTGATTATGGCTTCCTGGCCATCTACTCTTCCCAGTCCCTCCCTGTCTTCCCCTCCCACCCAGATCCATCCCCTTTCTGTCTCTCATTAGAAAATAAATGAGTTTCTAGGGGAGAATAGTAAAATATAATATAATAATATGTGCCAAAAATAAATACATTGGAATTGGACAAAACAAACAGAAGGAATAGAGCCCAAGAAAAAAAGACCTACTCATTCACAGATCAGAATCCCATTAAAACACTAAGGCCATAATAGATGCAAAAGTCCTGGTGCAGACCTGTGTGTGCAGGCCCTGTGCATGCTGCCTCAGTCCCTGTGGGTTCATGTGAGCTTTGCTCATGTTGATTTAGAGGGCCTTGTTTTCTTGGTATCTCCCATTCCCTCTGGCTCTTACACTCCTTCTACCTCCTATTCTGTGGGGTTCGAGATCTTTTATCTTAAGAACATCTAACTATGTAAAGTTACTATGTCAGCGGTTGTTGTCTCTTGGAGTTTTGTTGTTTTCTGAAAGAAAATGGAGAGGAGTAGATCTGGGGAGAGAGGAGTTGAGAAGGAGCTGGGAGGAGGGCAAGTATAGGAAACTGAGGTTGGGGTTATTGTATGAGAGAGGGACTCTATTTACAATCAGAAAAAAATAAAACCTATATTCAAATATCACTTCTCTACCTTGAGAACATAAAGAATTGAATTCAATTACCATTGCAATTGATTCTGTGTGAGGATGCAGGTGTATACCAGAAGCATTTCCTGACACTAAACACAGACCATTAATATCTGTTAGTGAAAGCTGTGTGCTGGTCGTTTATCTGTGTGACGTGTATACATCTTTAAATAACTGAACCCCACAACTTGGTATTGATAAGCCCTCCTTTTCTCATTGGTCAGAAATGGCACGTCGATCGTGCATCGAGTCTCCCAAGCTGCCGCATCTTATGATACAGCCATTACAGCCTCCGTTCCGCGTTCCTGGTTTATGGGCTGCTCTTCACAGGAAAGGCATGCTCCATGGGTTGTAATAACTTTATAATAAGCGTTGAGACCTGAAAGAACAAATCTTTCCTTTTTTTTTTTCAGAAAATGTCTTCATTATTTTCTGTTTCTGGTCTTCCATTAGGATTCTAGAATCTAGTTATAGATTCTAACACACACACACACACACACACACACACACACACACACACGTGTAATTCCATTATGAAATTACTGCAAGTTCACTGAAGCTAGAGGTCACTATGGAAATTTTTGACATTTTAACTATATCAAAGTTTCTTCTCCAATAATATAATACCACCTCTACCTATGCAGATATTATTCAGTGTTTTTTAAAGACTTTATCTCTGAAAATTCATAACGTATTTTTCGATTCTATTCACCCTTCCCCAACTCCTCTGAGATCAAGCCCATTCTAGGTTTCCCTGCCCATCCAGTTGTGTGACCCCTATCCTTTGTTAAACCCATTGAGTCCAGTTAGTGCTGTTTACATAATTCTTGAGTGTAGGTGACCTAACAGTGTGCTGGTGTGGGTGTTGGTGTGGATCTGGGGAGGGTTGGTGTAGACATGGGTGGGGTTGCTGGTGTAGATGTTAGTGTGAGTGTGGATGTTTTGTGTGCTGTGGGTATGGGTGTTGGTCTATCTACCTGGGGTCACACATTTTAAGAAAACTGACTCCGCCTCTCTCAGCATTAAGCAACTGACAATAGCGCTTCAGCTAACGATGAGACTTCATGGTCATATCCACTATCGTTGCTTGGATTTTGTTTGGCTGGAGCTCACACAGGTCTTGTACCTGCTGTCCCAACCACATGAGTTCATATGTGCAGCTTCTGTTGCATCCAGAAATCACAACTGTTTTGTAGTAATCTACCTCCTCTGGCCTTTATAATCTGCACACCCCCTCTTCTGATGATCCCTGGGCCTTTGGCGGTTGGGGTGACACAGATGTCCTATGGAGTGATTTTAAAAGCTAAAATATTAGGTTTGCTTAACCTTCATATTGTATTTGGTTTCTGACACTATAAGTGATACTTTTGTTTTATCCCCATTTTTGCATTCTTTGTTGCAGCAATACAACTGGCTATTAATTTGATTTTACACCTATTGCCCTTTCTATACTCTCATGTTAGTATTAGGAACTTGAGAACATCTTTTTATAAAGAGAGTTTAAAATGTGTGAATAATTATACTTCTTTTTTTAAACTCGTTTTGCTGGTAACCTGTAGTCACACCCAACACGGAGACAGGAATGAGAAGCACTCCTGTCGGACTGGTTTCGGGAGGCGCTCTCCATGTTTAAACTGTCAGCCTGATATTTTATGTGTGTTGATTTTATATACTCTATTAGTTCAGTGATGTTTCTTCCCATTGATAGTTTACTAAGGATCTTCTGCCATGAGTCAATATTGAATTTTATCAGTGCGTTCCTTCTCGTGAGATGACCCTGTAACTTCTCCTTTTGTCTGTTTAATATGGAAGATTACATTAACACAGTAATACATTAAAAACAAATTTGCATTGGTGGAATAACCAATTTGCTCTCAGCCTCTCACTCGCGGTTGCATGTGTCTGTGTGCATACACACTCACACAGAGAGACTGAGAGACAGAGATGTAGATACTTTCTTTAGAATTTATTTTTATATAACCTGTTCAAAATTAAGCCAGTTTATGCAATTCTTTTTTAAGCAGTTTTAACCCAGCTAGAAAATCAAGATCACACATCCTCATGAGTCAGACAGGAAGCACTTTCTTGTATGCTGGCTTCCAAAGGGTGATGCAGGACTGAATTATCTCCTGAATTTGTACCCTAGGGTATCTTAGCTGAGGAGCTGTTGGGGGAGATAGTAAATGACAAAACTGACCCAAATTCTTGCCCCTCACTGTGTCCATGCTCTGTGCAGTACAGAGTTTTAGATAGCATATATTTGCTATGCCCTCATGACAAAGGAGATTTGTAACTACATAGGATGCTGAGTTACTGCAAAACAAATAACACGGAAGTTTCGAGCCTGGGACTCAAAGAGCCCCATTTCCACATTAGCTCTAGAAACTCTATTCAGGCATCAGGTAGAGAAGTAGCCTGGACCAGGCTTCTGACAAATGAGTCTTTAGCGGAATTCTGTGCACCGCATGCATGTAGTGCCTCCAGGGACCAGAAGAGGGCACCAGATCCTGAGAACTGACGTCACTGATAGTTGTAAACCACCACTTGTGTGCTGGGAAACAAATCCCCAGTCCTTGGCAAAATTAACAGATGCTCTCAATCTCAGAGGCTTTCCAGTGTCCTCATTTTTTTCCTGTTCAAATTTCTATATTTATCTTTTTAAAAGACCAAGTTTGGTGGGATTTTTACCTTGGCTCAATTATTGTATTAATTTCTGCTCTTAGGTGCTTATTATTTCATGCCTTTTACTATCTTTGGATCGAATTTATAGCATTTTTTTTCAACTTCCTACTCTGGATACTTGCTCATTAAAAGTGTTTCCATCTGAGAATGAATCTTTCTCTTGTTTCTTCTTTTATTTCAGTAGATGCTTATTCTTTCCTTAAACTAGACCATGACATTTAAGAAAGTATCTACATCCTTATATATATAAAAGTGAGAGGTCAGTTACTTCTCCCAGATCTACTACGGCTGTAATGAAATTCCACTGTCATCGTAGAACAGAATCCATGAATCACCTCATGAGTTGTGTGAAGACTTGTCTATTTTGTGTGTGTGTGTGTGTGTGTGTGTGAAGTCAATGTTCCCGTGTATCAGTTTTTATAGAGTTATTATTTGCAAGTGGTGTTATGTGTTTGTTACTAGCTTTATAAACAGCATAATGCAGATATGTTAAGTGTGTTAAGCCCATATGCTTACTAACTTTTTGCCTATTTGATCTATAAATTACTAATTGAAATATGCTTTAAAAAAATCAATCTATTTTCCTTAAGTTACCTATTGTACATGTCGGTTTGTGTATTTAGTGAATATCTTCATCAAAGAATATTGTGCACATGAAAAAAGTACACAAATCATACAAATACTACTGGGGAGTTAATATGGCCTGACCACATTGTGAAATTGCTACCTAATTCAATGAAGAAGGGCTGGACCACACTTCACAGGCCATATCTCTCCTTTCCAGTCCTCATTCCTCCCTTCCCAGCAAAAGCGTGGAACATGTCAGGATCATCTTTCCTGGGCTCTGCTCACTCTGTTGTCAGACTCACTGCGTTCAACTGCATGGACACAGCACACTTTGTACATGTTAGCAGTAACTGTATAGAATATCCTTCTTAATAATGTTCTAATTCACAAATCTCATACTTTCAATGACTTTTTGTTTTGTTTTCCTGTTGTGGTTATCGCTAGTAAAAACCATTTTGTGGTACTCAAAGGATGTTTCCAGCGAGCACTTGCTGCTCTTTCATAGGACTGGGGTTCTATTCCCAGCATCCATATTTATATGTAGGCAAGAACACTCATAAAAATAAACATAAATAAATCTTTACAAAAACATTGCGTATGTTTGTTTACCTATGCACGTGTGTGAATATATGCAAGCATGTGTGACATATTTATACCAGGGAATATTATTCTTACATGGTTGAAAACATTTTTTTTATTAATTAACACATGAACGTGTATAGAACTGAGCATCTTCCCACAGCGTTTGCACCAGTCTGTTCTCATGCCTGCAGTGAATGAAGGTTCCAGGTGCTCCACATCCTGCGAAACATCTGCTCATGTCAGTCTGGTTAGTGTTAGTTTCCTGATCGGAATTCAGTAGCATCTGTATGTGGTCTTCTCACCCCAGTTACTAACCAGACGGATGCCTTTCCTGTATTCACGAGTCCTTGGGTATTACCGTCTGGGAAGTGACTGCGGCATGTTTGTCTGCATTTGAACTGGAGAGATGTTTGCTTGACTTGAAGAGCTTCACTACATGGTGTGAATCAAAGGTCTTTGTAGAATGTAACTGTGAGCAACAGTTTGAGCAGCCTTTTTACTCTCGGTAATGCATTTTACTGAAAAAAATAGTTATTTTAATAAACTCCACTGTAGCCGCCTGCTTTTTTATGGTTACTATGTTCTCTTTAAAATATCGTTTTCACATTAAGGTTGTAAAGATAAATATTCTTCTATGGTGTACCAGTCAGGCTACTCTAAAGTAATGGAACTTATAGAATGAATATATATGTATAAAACATATACGCAAATATGCACATAAATACACACATATATAAATATAAATAAATAAACATATGTTATACACACACATACACACACACACACACACACACACACGATTTATCAGTGACCGGCTGTGAACTGAAAGTCCAAGACTCCAATAGCTGTTCTGTTCACAAAACTAGATATTTCAGCAGCTCTTCAGCATATGCTGGAGTCCTAAAGTAGACTCTAATGCCAGTGAAGGGACTGATGTGCTAGGAAAGCGAAGCCAAGCAGGCAAAGAGCAAAAGCTTCCTTCTTCTTCTATGTCCTTACAGAGACATCCAATGGAAGGTATGGCCCAGATTAAAGGTACGTGTCTCCATACCATAAACACTAGAAGTCGATTGCCCTACTTCATACGAAGCAAAAAGTTTCTTACGGGGGTGGGGGGTGTGCCCATCCATCTCCGGATGATAGCTCATTCCAGATGGAATCAAGTTATCAATCAGGAATAACCATTACCTATGGTACATTTCACTCTTAGTTTGGGTTGGACTTTTAAATTGAAATCGGTTCTGCTCGAGGTGTAAAGAGTCAACGTTAGCTGTTGCCCCGGAGCCTCGGAGCCTCGGATGATGAAAGGCCACGTCCCTCCAGGGCCACCCTTCCCTTCTCTATGGCCCCGCTTCCCTTCCGCCTAGAGATCCCCTCATTAAGCCCGTGCAGCGGTAGAGTTAACCTATGGCGTGTAGTGACCCCTGAGCTTTGATGTCAGCGGTGTCTCTCCCGCCTTCTCAAGCTCTTGGGACCCATTTTCCTTTGTAAAACTCTACTTTTCCTGTTAGCATTTAAAAGTAGCTCGTTGCTGCTGTGGCGTTCAAGCGGGACACAGCACAAACTGAATCTCAGGAGCCCATTAGAACCCACTACTCTACCCCCGCACATGAGTACTCTTTCCGTATTTTTTTTTAAACTGTCAAATTTGCCATTTGACATTTTCGTACATGTTAAAATGCACTCTGATTATACTCCCTCCCCTCTTCTCTTCCCTCGCTCCCCCACCTCACTCTCCCCATGACCCCCTCTGCTCCCTACATGTCCCCTACATTTGTGTCTTTGTGGTTGGGTTTGAGACCCAATGCTTGCAGGCAGAGCTTTTACTATTCCTCTGGGTTCGGAACTCTCCCCTGTAGCCTGATGGGCTCACCAGTGCTGGCTCAATGGATGCTGATGACGGCCGGTTACTTCAAACCGTGAATATTGGGAGCTGGAGTTTTACCCACTGTCTTACATCAAATGTGTCTCTGCTCATGCCCTTTTTATTTCTTTTTTTTTTCTTTTTTCCTTTCTTTGACCAGTGGAAGTTTGGAGAGTAGGCTTCATCTCTGCCACTCAGACTGTCCTCAAACTCACAGGCATCGGTGATTCTCCTGCCTTAGCCTCCCAAGTAGCTGAGACGGCTAGGGCATGCTGTTAGGCCCAGACTGATGCACGAGTCCCTCTTTCTCTTACATTTAAATTTGACCTGTAACGGGATTTTTATTATTTAGGTCTTGGTTTACATTATTCACATATAACCTTAAAATCTAAAGTGATTGAATTCCTCCATTATTTTTGTACTTCAGGTCAAATCATCCTGTACTATAATGCTGATATAATCTTATTTTTCTAAAATTAATTAATATTATTGTTTAAAAAAAAACAATAGTTAGCCGGGCAGTGGTGGTGCATGCCTGTAATCCCAGCACTTGGGAGGCAGAGGCAGGCAGATTTCTGAGTTCGAGGCTAGCCTGGTCTACAGAGTGAGTTCCAGGACAGCCAGGGCTACAAAGAGAAACCCTGTCTTGAAAAACCAAACAAACAAACAAAAAAAGTTATCCATGTTTGCAAATGCTTTCAATTTTTTTAACCAACCCTTTTTTAGAGACTTTTAAATTTCATGGGGGTATGTGTTTATGTGTGGGTATGTATACATGAAGGGAGGTGCCTACATATTCCAGAAGAGGATGTTAAATTACCTAGACATGGAATTACAGGTGGTGTGAACCTCCCAACATGAGCACTTCAAACCAAACCTGAGTCCTGTCAAAGAACAACAAACACCCTTAACCACAGAGCCATCTCTCCAGTCTCTTTACCACTTCTTCTCCTACTTAAAAATAGGTGCTTTCTTTAGAAAAAAAAAATTTAATCAAAACCTGGTGGTCATAAACTAAGAGTTTTGACTGTCTGCAGATGTCTTATCTTACCAACATCCTCACCTACAAATTAAGCTGTGTCTGCACAGTTACTTTGAAGAGTTATTTCTCCCCTGAAAAATTATAAAATATTTCCTTCCTTCTGCTTTAGCATTTAAAAACTATTTGATCCAAACCATTATTTTGCTTTAATTTTTCTCTCTTCCCGTTGAAAACTTTTAATATCTTCTTCATGTAATATAGCATTAAAATCTTCTAAAGAGTCCTTTCCTCTTTGCATTCAAGGTTTGCAATGTAGTGTAGTAAAGCAGCCCTTTGAGAGGGGGTACTCTTATTTCTTTACCCTGGGACTCCAGACGTCACCACATGACTTGCTTTGGACAATGAACCATTAGCCATGTGATCTGTTAAAAAGAGCCGTTTAAAGCACAAGTTCTAGGGCTTCCTTGCTCCTGGTGTTCCGAATCCTAAGGCTACCCAATGAGGATGCCCAAACTGTGCCATTAGAGCGTGAGATGCCAAAGGGAGAAGGGTGAAGCAGCCATCTTGGTTCTGAGGAGCCACCGGCTCTCCAGGGAGCCCAGCAGGCACAACCATAGCGAGTCATAAACAGACAGAGACCTGGACCTGGATGCTAAGCAAAATTTGTCTTTAACCTCTTTAAACCTTTCTTTAAACCTCTAAATTTCTAAGTGACTCGCTGGGCTGCAGGTAGCACAGAGTGCATTCATTTTACCTCCTTTAATGATAATCAACGTGTTTCAACAATTCAGAAAGCTCCTAACAATTACATTTCTAGCAGCTCCTGTAACACTTTTTTCTCTTAAATTCCCTATATTTAATTTGGAAATTAAGTAAATATTCCTTATTCCTAAATTTTTCACATAGATATGCAAATAAATACATAGCAGGCTTGTACATAAATGTATGGATTGGGTAACTATTTGAACATGTATACATATCTGTGAACACACATTAAACAGGTGTATACGTTTCCTATGTATCTATCTTTTCTGCATTTTATCCTCTTCTTTCCTCCCTTCCTTCCTTCCTTCCTTCCTTCTCTAGAACTATCAAGGTCATGACCTTCTCAGTAAGTACCTTTGATGGCTGCTACCCCTCCCGTGCCTCAGCCAATGCTTCGCGGACTCACTGAAGTCTTCTCTCACCTGGTGACCAGAGCTTTTCATCTCTAGAAGTGTTTTCACTCTCAGTCAAATTCATAATCTCTGGTTAGCACATATTCTTCAATATGGTGTTTCTTTAAACATCTCAAACATGAAATTATTTGCTAATTTCATTTCTGCACACCCTTGAAGGACTAATTCCTCTTTCTTTCCCTTTGTCACCCATGATGACTCACACACTCCTCCTTTCAATAATCTATCAGTGGGGTAGGGCAAGAGGTCTGACGGAGAGTAACAGCTCCAAAGTTAATTTGCATTACTGCATCACCACAAGGTACCAACCAAGAACTGCCTGAAGAATTTATTGCATTAAACCTAGAGTGACATCCATAATATGATGACAGGGCTGGGGTTAAATTCTCAAAAACACTCTTTTTTTTCTAATCTGAGTGAAGAGGGAAACTGGCTGCCTTACTGGCCCTCTGGCTTTGCTGAGTAGTAGACCCTCTCTCTGCCTCCCCTCCACTGAGGCTTTGGTTCCCAAGTTTCCATCCTATACTCTCCAACGAGCATGGGGTCTAAGAGGCTTCCCACACTTCACAGACTGCTGGGATTCAAAGTTCCAAGTAGAGTTTTCACACATCGGTAATAGGGGTGCAAAGCGGCTCACACAGTGTGTAAAATAATTTGGCAGTTTCCTATGAACTTGCACATTAATTTCTGACTTCACGCCTACATATTTACGTAAGTGAACAAAACCTTTTACTCACAAAAAAATCTATCTGCAAATGTTCTAGTGACTTTATTTATAAGTGCTAAAAACTGAAAAAAAAAAAAAAACACTTGAACGTTCATCAGTTGAAAACAGCTTCACGATCACGTATTGCTTCCCAGCTTTTACTGTTAACTTGACACATCCCAGAGCCACGTGATTTGGGAGCCTTGACCGAGGGGTCCTTCAAATGGGACTGGCCTGCAGGCATGTGTTTGGGAGATTGTCTTGACTGTTAACTGACACTGGGTATGAGAGGGGTCCAGCCATTGATGGGTCACACCATTCCCTTATAGACAGTCATGCCCTATATAATAAAGCTACCTGTGGATAAGCCTGAGAACAAACCAGCAAACGGCACTCCTATAGTTTATGATCCAAGTTCCTGCTTGAGTTTCTGCCCTGACTTCCCTCAATGATGCAAACCAAACAATTCCTTCCTTCTCTTAAGTTGTTCCATCATGATATTTGCTCCCTACAGCAAAAAGTAAACTTAAACACTGTGATTTATTCATACTGAAAAGCTGGAACATTATTCAGCAGTAAAAAAGACAGAACCATGCACAAATACAAGAATTTGAATGAATCTCAGTGTACACAGCTATACAAATGTCCATATGCACAAATAATTTCATGAATAGAACATTCTAGGAAAGCAAAATTCAGGATTGACTAGTGGGATGGGGTAAAGAGAAGTGATTAAGGGATAACCTGGAGATGTTAGAGTAATTCTTTATCTTCATAGCAACCGCGGGGCTGAACTAAAGTTTCTCAAAATAACTAAGTTGTATATTTAGAGGGGGACCTTTTGATTTGTCTTGTAATGCAGTGGCATGAAGCAGCAGGAGGGGGTGAGCCCCCAAAGTATCACACATATGATAAGACAAACATGAAATAAGGTTAATCTGCCACATGCGAATGGGGCCTGGGGAATGGAGCAGAAGCAGAGAAAGAAGGGGAACAGAGAAGGAGTGAAAAGCAGAGGAGAGAGAAGGAAGAGAGAGGGCGGCCAGAAACATGTGGGGAGAGAGAGAGAGAGAGAGAGAGAGAGAGAGAGAGAGAGAGAGAGAGAGAGAGAAGAGGGGGAAGAGAGAGAGAGGGACGCCAAATAGCCTGTACTGGCTGGTTTTGTGGGTCAACTTAACACAAGCTGGAGTTACCACAGAGAAAGGAGCATTAGGTGAGGAAATGCCTCCGTGAGATCCAGCTATAAGGCATTTTCTCAATTAGGGATCAAGGGGGGAGGCCCATTGTGGGTGGTGCCATCTCTGACCTGGTAGCCTTGGGTTCTATAAGACAGTAAGCTAAACAAGTCAGGGGAAGCAAGCCAGTAAGAAACATCCCTCCATGGCCTCTGCATCAGCTCCTCCTTCCTGACCTGCTTGAGTCTCAGTCCTGACCTTCTTTGGTAATGAACACCAATTTGGAAATGTAAACTGAATAAACCCTTTCTTCCTCCAATTATTTGTTGGTCATGATGTTTGTGCAGGAATAGAAACCCTGATTAAGACAAATTGGTACCAGCATAGTGGGGTATTCCTGTGACAACCTGACCCTGTTTTGGGGAAGACTGTGGAAGGGCTTTGGAATGTTGGGCTACATGACCCATTCAGTGTTAAGAGCTTTGTGGAATGTTGTGTAGGAGCTTGGAAGATAATGTTGAGAACAGTCCAGAATATGGAGGCCTTGCTTGTGAAATTTCAGAAGGAAGATTAAAGACTCTTATCAGGGCCATGCTTTGATTGTGAAGACTCTGTGGTTTTGGTTAACTGGGGCTGAAGAATTAGCTGTGATTAACAAGATACCAGAACCAGTAAAGTGAACCTTTGTGTTACTAGGATTATTGATGCTAGGTAGCTGGAGCTAAGAAATTAGTGGTGATTAAGACGTGAAATCTTCTGGGAAGTGTTTGCTGAGAGCACAGAGGCTTGTTCCAGAGATAGCCAAAGTTGTACCTTGTGCTGTGGCTGGACTTGGTAATGTATAAGAGTCACCCAGGGAGTACTGGTTTTGAAGGCATGAAGGGGTCATGAAGAGCAGCTGAAGCTCGGCACTGTGAGAAGCCACAGAAGGCCACTAGTGAAGGTGCAGCCTCAGTTGCAGTCAACAGCCCAGAACAGAATGGGTCATTCAAAGGAGTTGAGGCATGATACCATGAAGAAAGCCTATGAGAGGCTTTGATGAAGCCTACTTGCAGTGGAAGACTAGCATATTGGAGATGCCGGTACCATGGGATGACCACCAAGAACAGCAGTGGCAGCGGAGTGGATCAACCTGAACTTAGAGTGCTACAGAAGGCAGAGCTGGAGAAGTGACACCAGTCCTTTGGAGATGCACAGATCATGTATGGATCTCAGACATTGGAACAAGAAGTTGTGAAGCTGAAGTTGACTTGGGGACCCCAAGATGTTAAAGATGCCAGAGCCACAGGATGCCTGCCAAGGAAAGCTGCTAACAGGGTAGAACCAGCCCAGGAGAAAGAACCTTGTTGCAGTCAACAAAGATGAGAAAGGAGTTGAAGATTTGAAGACTGCTTTGCCATCAGACATGGAGATGCAGAGTTTGGAGTTTGCCCAGCTGGTTTCCTGTCTTGCTTTGGGGATTACAGTTAAGTGATTTCATGAATCTCAGAAGAGATATTGAACTTTGGACATTTAACATTGTTGAGACTATAATGAGTACAATGTTAATGTTGTACTATAGGCTACAGGGACTTTTGAAATTAGACTAAATGTAGTTTGCGTTATGCTTTGTTTAGGTATGTCCCCCATAGACTCATGTTTGAACAAGCCTATGGGGGCCAGGGAGTGGAATGTGATGGTTTGTATATGCTTTCCCAGGGAGTGGCACTATTAGAATGTGTGGCCTTGTTGGAGGAAGTGTGTCACTGTGGGGATGGATTAGAGATCCTAGATGCCTGAGCATGCCCAGTCTGTTCCTGGCTTCCTTTGGATAAAGATGTAGACTCCTCACCTCCTTCTGCACCATGCCTGCCTAGATGCTGCTATGCTTCTGCCTTGATGACAATGGACTGAACCTCTGAGCCTGTAAGCCAGTCCCAATTAAATGTTGTCTTTTATAAAACTTGCATTGGTTGTGGTGTCTGTTTACAGCAATAAAACCCTAACTAAGACACAGCCCTTTTATAGCAAGCCAGGTTCTTTCCTGGCTGTTGCTAGGTAACTGTTGGGTGGACCCTAGACAAAATGCTAACACCTTTTACTGTGTGTAAATTATATCTTAATTTTCAAAGGAAAATATCAAGGCTCTCTGTTTCTAGTTGGAATATACTCTTCTAGTTTTTCTCTCCTCCATATATTTAGTCCCTAAAGATTTCCTTTCTTGTAAGTACAATGATGAATTTAAAAAGATTGCACCCATATTTTATTCAGCATTTGTAAGTATTTCAAATCGGGAGAAATTTTTAAATATCAGTCTTCCATATTGCCAGATGCAAAGCCTACCATTCTTTGTAGAACAAGAGTATTTTAAATTTTAATGGTGTTAAGTTTTCAGTTCATTTTATCACAGTATCTTCATTTCCACTAAGAAGCAGTTCCTGTATCATCTTCAAAGCCAAGGAAACCAAACCCAGAGAAGGTGAGATTTTACTTCTCAAGTATTAATAAATACTTGTCCTAGATTCAATTATCATGAATGCTGATGATGGACCCAATCTTTTCTATCAACATGATAAAACACCAGGACAAAGGCAACTTAAAAGAAAGAGTTTAGTTGAGCTTAAAGTTCTAGAAGACTAGTCTATGATTGTGTGAAAAGGCACTGTGGCAGTCAGCTAAGGATACACTAACAGAACGCCAGCCAAGAGAGCTAGTCCCAAATGGCGCTGACCAGAGTCTTTGGCAACCTCAAAGCCAGCCCCAAGTAACATATCTCCTCCAGTAAGGCCATGCCTCCTAATCCTTCCTAAATGGTTCTACAAACTGGAACCCAAGTATTCAACATATGAACACATGACAGCTATTCTCCTTGAAACCACTACAGTTATTCAAATCTTTCAGAATTTAGAGTTTAATGAGATACAACCAATGGATCATTTATTTTCTTGATCACCCAAGCCTAGCAGGACAGAGAACTGAGTGGTTTATCTAAGGGGAATGTAACATAGTGAGTTCCTGGGGTAAACGGCTCAGCTTTCTGTCTAGTTTCAAAATATCTACTTTATAGAGTTCTTATGCTATTAAATGAGCTAAAACCATGTATATTCTGCAAGTGTTCAATACTCATTGCCATTCCCTTGCACTAGTATAATTTTATGCATACAACCCGCAACATCTTCTATACCTAAAGCATGGAGAACATCATGGAAGAGGTGGTGCAATAAATGTAAGAGCCAAGGCTTAGGAAGTCACTATGAGTTTGTGTCTTCTAGACATGGAAGAGAATCTTTACTCATAATACTTCAATCAATACAGCTACCTAAGAAGCCCCAAACAATGACAACACTAATAGACATGCTAATGTGGAAGGTGGAAAGCTCATGAGACCTTTTTCCTGACAAAGGACTGTAGGCAACTAACAACTGCTAAGCGAGGGAGAATTATTCTTCCCCAGGAATGAACTCTCCCTAGTTGGTTATTCAGTACCAAGGAGTTAGTCCTAAAACTATATACATACAAGTAACACCAAATGGACTCAGCATGTTATATTTATAATTTATGCATATATGTATAACAATACAAATTTTCTTAATTACTTTTCTATTGGTGTGAAGAGACATAATGACCAAGGAAACTTATAATAGAGAGGATTTAATTTGGGGCTCATGCTTCCGGAGGGTAGTAGAGGCCACAACCGTCATGACAGCAGGCAGGCAGGCATAGTGCTGAGCAACAGCTAAGAGCTTAGATGTTGAAACAAGAAACACAAGGCAGAGAGAGAGAGAGAGAGAGAGAGAGAGAGAGAGAGAGAGAGAGAGAGAACTAACTGGGAATGGTATGAGCTTCTGAAACTTCAAAACCCAACCCTCAATTGCACACCTCCTCTAATGAGTCTAACACCTCTTAATGCTTCCCAAGCAGTTCCACCAACTAAGGACTAAGCTTTTAAATATACAAGCCTATGGGGGCTGTTCTCACTCGAACTTTCATAGTAATCAAAGAAAAAGAAGCCATGATTTTGAGAGGGAGTGGCAGGGAGGATGTGGGAGAGGCTGAAAAGAAAGGAAAGGGGCAAAATGATTTAATTATGTTCTAATTAAAACAGAAAGAAAGAAAGAAAGAAAGAAAGAAAGAAAGAAAGGAAAGGAAAGGAAGGAAGGAAGGAAGGAAGGAAGGAAGAGAGAAAGAGAGAGGGAAGGAGGGAGGGAGGGAGGGAGAGGGGAAGAAAGAAAGAGAAAAAAAGAAAGAGAAAGAGGGAGGAAAAAAGGAGGGAGGGAGGGACAGAGAGAGAGAGAGAGAGAGAGAGAGAGAGAGAGAGAGAGAGATGAACATTTCTCAATATACATGAAAATTAGAGCTTACTTTGAAAAAACCATGCTTTTGGTTACGTTGCCCAAGCCATAGATTGCTTCCTGGAGGAAGATTGGTCTCCGGAGGGTCTATCACACGCTCGTAAATCCTGTAATAACAAAGAACATAGTTGTTAACAGAGGGAATGTCATGTTGTTGACATAGTTGTACATAGCTGCTAGTTTAAAGGGGTTAAGATATGGCATGCTTTAAATGATAGGTACCATGACAGAGATCTTCTCCATGACAGTACTGGGCATGTTGTCTTGGTACCTCATGCCTTTCTTAACTCCCTTACCATGAGGTTGGGGGATGGAACTAAGAAGAAACCATTTTGAATGTCTACTCTGACCAATGATCCCTGCACAAACTTAGAAGGAAGTGATTTGATCCCAATGGTACAGGTCAAAGAGCCGGTGTAGAGAGAAGGTAAGCATGTCCACAAGCGCAGTCAGCAGGGATAAAGTACACGTCACTATTGTGGTAAAGCTGTCATCTCTCTGGCTCCAGCAACTTCCACATCGACACATCTCATCAACAACCAATCACAAGATATTCATTAACAGACTTATGCTCCAAATTCCACAATAGGTAATAAGAAACTAAAGCTATAGACAGACAGACACATAGTCCTACAACCATGAAACTTAAGACAGACAGCATCCTGGAACAGCCAACAGATCCCAGTCTTGCTCACACGGAAGGTGGGACTTCAGAACAACTGACTGTCTCAGTTCCATCCTGCCAACACCAGGTAAACAGTGAGAGAGTTTAAAATTTATGCTTTCATGAGATCAGCTGATCCCAACCCTCCATTTTTCCCCATGGCAAACACCTCTCAGTTCTTGTAGTTGTCTGTGATAAATACCATGACAAAAATCAACATGGGATGGAAAGGGTTCATTTGGCTTACATAAGCTAGAAACTGAGACTATGGAGGAATGCTGCTTGCTGGCATATTTCCAGGCTCACAGTTGGCTTCTTTCTTATACAGCCAGCCCAGGCCCACCCACCCAGAGATAGTACAATTCCCAGCGACCCTCATCAATCATTAATCAAGAAAATGCCCCCACTAGCATGTCCATAGGCCAATCCTATGGAGGCAATTTCTCTACTGAGGTTCTCTCTGTCCAGATGTGTCAGGTTGATGACAAAGATTAGCATCACAGTGCTGGAGGTCCAGAGAACTCTCACTGGGGTGAGATGGAGAGAGTCGTACATTTCAGGTCAAGTGAGGGCCCTACCTACTCATGTTTTCCTCATTCTTTGCTTAGGGCTGCTACTTAGGGCTCATTCTCCAGGTTATGTCAGGACATCCAGGTTATCACAGGGCTGACCGCACCTTCCTGGAGAGCAGAGGGTGGTGTATTTCTCTAGAAGGTTCTCAGAAGGAAAGTGTAGAAGAACTGAAGACTTCCAGTTATAAAGAAAGTAAAAAACAGAGACTCTTGTTATTGGGAGCTGATATACCACAGACTTTTACCCAAGCTGTACAGCCTGTGACTCTACATCTCCAGGAATATGCAGTTCAGAAGACTCTGTGCAAAGCCTTGTTAGGAACATGAAATATATCAGAACTTTTTCCACTAATTATATTTCCATTATAAATGGAAACTCAAAACATAAGTAAGGAGAAATAAGTTTCCCTTAAGAAGATATGCTCTGTTTTCTTCATAGCAATCCAACCTTTTGTGTGTATTAAATGAGCCTTCTTAGGTAAACCAATTTGTTAAAGTAGCTTTATAGTACAACAATATATAATATACTTTCTCTTAAAGGGTTCCCTGGGCTTGAAATAATGGAAAAGCTAGAAACAAGCCATACTTACAACAAAAGAGGGAAAAAAGCATAACTTATAAAAGTACCAGCTTCTAAGAATTTACTACAGTCATTAAAAGTGATAAATATGCAGATTGTGAGAAATGGGAAAATATATACAAAATAATTTTCACTAGAGGACATGAAATAGAAAGTTATTTATGTACTATGGAGATAACGGTGGAAAAGTTATGTGTGACATTGGTGGATACAAGACAGGCTGAGGAGAAATGGAGATCGCTGTATTTAGAGGAAGAGATAGGACCATAATTTTCTACAAGGCTGTCTCGCTAATAAATTTAAAATGCTGTCAACCCATTTACCTTAGCCTGTATTTTCAAATGTTCACCTCTGTCAGAGTCAGGGGAGTTTTCAATGCCAACGCTTTCTTCCTTATATTCAATATACTCTTGAACCGTCTCCTCTGAGCAGGGTGAGACTTAATCAATATTTATAGAGCACACAAGTGAATGGGAAAAGGAACAACTAGAAAATACCAACATCCCATTCTCTCCATCTTCTTTCTGATAATAGCAGTTGCTCCTTATGCCTTGAAAACCGTGGAAGAAGCAAATATTTGACATTTATCACCGCCAGCTAGAACAGGGCGACCTACAGGACGTGTGTGTCACACTAGTGCTCCAATGTTGTATGCCCAGTCACCACTAGGGTCTTCTCTATAGGCCAGGGAGAAGTACAAGATGCTGCCTCCCTGGCAGCCAATGTCTTCCAAAAAGCAAGACTCAGTAGAGAACTTGTGTTGCAGCAGGCAGAATCAGCACAGTGGATATATGTATAGAAACATGGGATTTTAAAGGCACACTATATTTTTTTTAAGTTTACAAATGCTTCATAAGAGACGTCAGCCAGATTAACAAGTATAGCCATGGCGCGACAGTTTGTAAGTGCTGGGCTTTGAACTGAATGTTGTGGCCATTCTCCTGCACTGCCTATTTAGATATTCAACAAAGAGATTTCCCTGCAGAAACTGTAGCCAAGCTATTGTTTCCCCCAGAAGTTAGACAAACAGAGCCTGTAATTTTCTTTCAGAAAAAAAAAATACCAAAGTATACAGTGAGACCACACTTGGATAACTCATGAAGTATCTAAACTTCTGAATGGGGAGGGTGTGTTTTGCCTATCCTGATGTAGGCTTACATCACAAACCAAGTTGTATAAAAGCAATATAAAAGTACAATTTATACAAATAAATTACTATTCCTAACTTGTCTGACTTGTCTAGAAGGAAGGGACAAGAGAGATCGTATAACTGAGACAAGGACACAATCTGCAGCTCACTGAGATGCTCGCTAGATTGAGACAACTTGGAGATAAGCATCTTCAGAAGACAAGCATGTCTGAAGTGAGAAGCACCTCTATTCCATGCCGGTTTTTCAGGGTGGACTTACATACCTTTTATGTAGTATGTTTATGCCTTTAGTTGTTGCTTCCTTATTAGTCTCTGGGACTGTACGCTAGAATGACCTGAGTCCCTACAACCTTTCGACTGATACCATTATACAGCACAGTGCTGTCTCTAAGATCATGATCATAGCTGGGCTTGTCTGTCCTAGCAGAGGAAGGAAAACCTTGGGTATCTCCATGACCTTGGCCTAGCATGTTCCTCCTCAAGCTGTGTTTGCATTTCCTGACCGCCATTGTTCTTATCCTCTGTCGTATGGAGTGAAGCCTTCGCCTCAGGACTCAGCCTTGTCATTTTCAAGTCAGTATTTCTAGTGTCAAGAAGACTGCCCAGCCAAACTAGTGTGCATCTACTCAAAATGAATGGATGGATGGATGGATGGATGGATGGATGGATGGATGGATGGACAAATGAGTGAGTGCTTCCTGGATCTTCAAAACCTGAGGATGATGTTAGATAGGTACAAAACCCTACCAAGTTGAACCTTTACAATAAGCAATTCATAATGCTGGATAATTCAGACTGAGAAAAGAGTCATAGGAAGAGGCGCTTTGCAGCATGCTAATAACCCTTAGGGAAATAAAGTCAGTAAAATGAGTGAAATGTGATCATCCCTTCCTAGCATCTTCCTCCGCCATCTCCACCTCGTGAGATTTACACACAAAACTAGAAAGAAGCAAGACAAATGTTTCTCATTGTTTCACACCCAGAAAAGAGAGGGGGGTAGCAAATTTAAATCTGTCAGGCAGGCACGTTGCAAGCAAGGAAGCTAGATAGCTGTATTTCAGAAAGAAGGATAAACAGTGGGCAACTTGAAAATTAATTAGATCAAGAGCTAAGCCAGTGACTTACAGTTTCAGTTGGCTACATTATCATCATCCCAAATAACACTGCAGTTTCTCTTCAGATCATATAAATCTTTTTGCTTTTACCAAATTTATCACACTCTCATAGCCTGTCTGATACAAATAATGAATTACTCCACAGTCATCTGAAATCCACCCCGTCTTTTGACTGCAGGAAACCTAATTCCCACTTAGTCCTGCATCTGAGGCTTCGAGCTCACTTGAGCCATTAAACACGCGCTGACTACTAAGTGGTATTGGAGGAGTTATATGAATTGTGCATGCCATTAGTATCCATCAGGAGTTTACAGTATAAGGATCTCATTTCTAATACAACAACATGCAAAATTAGCCATCCAGTCAGACATAAAGCCTGTCTTAGGAAAGCGAGCAGCTGAGAGCAACTGAGAGTCCAGATACAATCGTCCACTGGGTCGAGGGTTCACATCAGGAGCAAGCCCTCTTTATGTGTGACTTTGAATAACAGCACCCTCCTGCTTAAAAGACCAGTCCAGATTCCTTAGAAAACTCGACCTTCCTGTTTCAAAGCAATGCCCTCGGTACTCAACACCCTGCAATGTAAGGGCTGAGCAATAAGACAAATGAAAGGATATCGAATGCTTATTTATCTGTATGAAGAAAGACCTCTGAAGGGACCTCAGGGACCTTCCCTAACTACATAGAAGAATGAATTTCCAATGGAAACTCATGGATTGTCATGCATTACATCCTGTTTACTAAGACACGAGGAAGCTCTACTAAGGCACTGAATGAAGATGTTTATCTTGGGCCTTGCCACCAACTGATGAAAAGCTTCCATGCGCTCCTGAGGAAGGATGTTACAACAACCTTGCCTGGTGTATGGAGAATCCTCTTCCCAGAAGAATGTCAAGGTGCTCCCTTTGCAGAACACAAGGTCATTTTCCCCAGATGTCCGCACTGCTGTGGTGATGGGTGACCTTGCAAACAGTAAGATCTTCTAACTTAGGCTAGAAGAGACACGCACATACTTTTTCCTGGTGACCTCATAGGAAAGCGTGAGAATAGCAGGTTTTTGAAGGCAACCAGAAAGTCTGAGGGAGTCCATCTGATGCCATTTTTCTTGACACTCAAAACTGTTGAGTCCAGAGGTCTGCACTGCAGCCAGAGACTCCTTAAATTCCATTCACTGCGACAGGGCACATCGCCAGCTGTGCACAGTGGCCTCCTGCCCATTGCCTGGCTGCTGTTTATAATTTTCTAACATGGAACACACAGCCCAAAGAGCTTGTCCCAGAAAGGCATGAAAGGGTTCCTCCAAGGAGCAGCTCTGTAGTATCCTCCTACCAATCTGCCTAACAAATCCAGATGACACTCAACACATAATTAGATCTTAAAAATGTACCTCTAGCATTAGATGGGAGAGACAAGGGTGCCACAGCGAGGGGAGCTGGCTATGGAGTCTGGGCTGGCTGACTAGGGAGGCCCAGGAGACCTCTGTCTGGGACTTACCAGCTCTGGGATGACAAATGTAAACTATAACACCTGACTATTTTTTTAATGTGGGTGGGTCGTGGGGATCAAGCTCAGGTTCTGTGAGAACTTTCCAAATTAGTCCACACCACCAGCCCATCTTCTATTTATTCTTCCCAATACTTTTTCTCTGTTCATAATCCAGAGTCAACCTGAAATGCTTCAGATTTGCATATCAATGTCAATACCATGGTCACATAATTCGACATATTTAGTATTTTATCTGTAACTTGGCAGTATTAGGGTTTCTTAAGTCTGTAGGAAACTTTGATGCTGGTGTTATGGTTTCAGCCATAAGAGACTTGATGTAACACCATCAGGATTAAACATGACATTAATATAGGCAGGAATCAGGGTCAACTCAAGATGAAATTTAGCACTGGGGGGGGAAACGCTTCCATGCTTAAAGACATGCAAGCCTCTTAAGCACAACGTGTGAGAGTCTAAGAGTAGACAGAACCCTAAGCTATATGGCTGGTGGGGCAGGGGCTCTTAGCTCTTTTGCATTAACAGTGACTTAAAATAATACTACCAAAAGGAAGATTGTAAGGTGAAGTGGAAACTTCTGGTTCATTTGGAAAGTCAGTTAATGTCAAATGGTGTTTTCCTGAGGCACACAGGTGAAAGGATATTTTTTGCTGGAGCAGACATGGGAAGGAATGTTTTCCTGAAGCAGATACGGGTGAAAGGATGCTTTGATACAGCAAAGATGTGAAAAGGCCTAAGTTGAAAGAGTATAAATATGACCCCACGGACAGTGGGAGAAGAAGACTGAGCATTGGTTTGGTTTGCTCTGCCTTGATCTTCCTCAACAACTACAGGCATGCATTGGTTCACCTTACACAGCCTTATTGATCTCCACTAGTAGTGATGTCAGGGAGCAACTCCCCAAAGGACTGCTTGTGAGGGTCCTGCAGTAGGTTGCTACTTCCACTATCTCACCTCAGGCTTGTTAGAAAGCCTTCAACTACAGCTGCTGGTTCAGACTTGGTGTCTGCTTTCTGAAAAGACTGGACAGTAGCTGCTGGTTTGTGCCCAAATGTTTGGTGTTTGCTACAGTCCCTGAACTGCCGAGAAAAAAGATCAAGCTCACCCCCAAAGAACTATTGGTGAACAGGTCCACTTCCCCCGTATTCTAATAACTTGTCTCTTCTGCTACCTCTTCTAGGTGGTGGGCTAGAGGAGAGGTTGATCCATTATTACAAGTAGGTTGCAAAAAAAAATCTATACCTACAATTAGGAGTTCCAGTCTCATCTGGCTCTAATCTGAGTCGATCTGCTCAGAGAGTCATGTATACTTCTAGGACATTCCAAACTAAATACATATTTTGGAAGGAAACCAGAAGAATGTGAAGGACCTAGGAGGCAATAGAAGAAATGAATGGTGGAAGGGCAGAAGCAGTCTGAAGAAGGCTGACGGGTGGCGATGGCAGAGTCTTCACATATGAGGAAGAGGCCCTGGAGAGGAATTAAATGTGCTCCAGTGTCTCATGGGAGTAAAATGTGCACTGTGCAAGGTTACAGTGCCAATGTGGCAGGACCTAGAACTACCTAGGAGACAAACTCTGTGCCTATCTGGCTTTCAGGGGAATTTCAAGAATACATTAACTAAGCTAGGAAGACCCAACCTCATGTCCCTTGAGTGAGTGAGTCCCTTAGACTGAAGACGGCCACCCAGAAGAAAGTTCACCTCTCCCTGCTTCCTGTCAGTGGCTTCAGTTATGAATGGCTGCTGTACACTCCTGCCACCGTGCCTGCCCCAACATAATAGTCTGTGCCCTCAAACTGTGAGTCAACTAATCCTTTCCCCTCCTTAAGTTGCATGTGTTGGGCATTTTGTAACCACAACAAGGCAAGTAATGAATACATAATGATAGGACCTTTCACGGTATACTTGCAGCTTGAGATGGAATGAATTGTTTAGCAGTCAGAGCAGCGTGCACAGGGAATAGACCCGCCAGCCACAGTGAACCTCCTCGCTCTAGAGAGCTTTGCTGCTGAAAGTAGAAGAGCAAGATAATCTCAAACTCAGAGATAGAGTCTCTGCCTCAAAAGCCATGGAGTAGGCTCTAACTATAGTGCACAAGCATATATACTTTATAATCGTTATACTAATGTTAATAATAAGCACATACCCTGCTCAACTGGCACATGCTTATCAAAGTGAAATGACCTTCCTGAGATGAATGGCAGAGACAAGATTCAAACCCAGATGTAGTCCTTTAGTGCATGGCGTTGCCTTCTGCTCTGCGGTGGATTCTGCTCTCGCAGAGTAGAACACCCAGTGGGGAGTTTACAGAAACACCATGAGACAGAGAAGGACCATCTGGACTAGAGCACAGCAAGCCCCTGTGCATGCCTTGCCTCTCTTGTTTACACTTTGTGACCTAGGGGAAGTTACTGTACCTCGAATTTTTTTTATTCAACCATGCACTTTGTGCAGTCAAGGCTGAACCCAAGGTCACTCTGTAGCTGAAGATGACATTGAACTTCTGGTCGGCCTGCCTCTGTGTCCTAAGTGCTGGAATTACAGGCATGCCACCACCACACCTAGGTGATTTTAATAGCAATTCATCGTATACAGATTTTCTGTAAACACCCAGCTAATAGTCTGTAAAGTGTTTCAGGAAGTTGTAAATGCTCTTTACAAGTGCAACATTATTAGTGTCATTAAGGAAAAGAAATGCTCTTATCTTCACCAAATAACCTGAAAGATATTTTTGTTTGAATTATTTTCAGACGAACTGTCAAAGTCCTCATAGAAGCCACTTGGCTTTACTGGATAAGCACACTTTTCCACTTCAGCTCTCAGTCTCTAGAAATGAGGATCTCGGAAGTTCCAACTTTGAGCCTTCAAACTACTCTGTCAACAGTGCATCCAGCAGCACGTGGAGGCCACAGCCAATGCTGCCATTTTTCCAGAGATCCAGACAAACCATGCTGTGTACAGGGCTTCATGTTGCCCCAGCTAGCTGCCTCTCATACCTGTCTTGTTATTTCCTAAGATGAAGATTTAAATTTTCTTCCTATGATAGATCAAAAGCCTGCTGCTCATGTAGGACATACTTGGGTAGCAGGGACTCATAGGTCAGAAAGGACATTGAAAGTCTTCTAATCCCACCTCCATCTGCTACTTGTTATATTAAAATACAAGCATCCAAAAGCCATCTGTCAGCAGTGAGCGGGTATAGGTCCTCCTAGAACAGCTTGAAGCTTCCCAGAGCAAAGCAGAACTCCCCAAAGGCCTGATGATTGACATTCCCAAACAACCCATGTTGTTTGGAATATGTCAGGGTCTAGCAGTTATGGTGAGGAACAAAAAAAAAATATTTCACAAACTCTCTCTCTCTCTCTCTCTCTCTCTCTCTCTCTCTCTCTCTCTCCTTTAGGTTTTACACAGATACAGGCTACAAATCTACACACCTGTCCCAAATTCTGGCACCTCTAAAACCCAAGACATAATCATATTCTTTGGCTCTTTCTCAGACTCTTGATAGAGTTTGAACTTGAAGACTTTGATATAAAGTCTTTTGGTAATGTCCAAACTTTGCTAGGCAAAAGGAGAACTTCATGAGTTTGTTAAGAATACAAATTTCTAGTTCCTTCAGACTTATATATGCCAGTCTGATCCTGTGTAGACAAGAATCACTGATGGATATCTCACCTGCATCCCCACACAACAGTCAGATTTGCATGGCGATCCTAATACATCGTCACTACAGCCTTACTTCAGCCAAGAAAACTTGCCATTCGGTAGTTCGGATTGGAGGCCATGTCCAAGGTGGAATTTGAAATTTGCGAGTGGGTTGTTCCTACTCTAAGACCTCATCTAAACATTTTCCTACTTGAATGATAGGGGGGAAAAAGAATAGGAAAACCAAGCAAAAGGAAGAAGAACGTTCCTGGTCCTGTATTTATGAAGTATACAAAGAAATCAGAATTCCCCTGACCATATCCATTAGCAACTATTATACAGATGGAGAAGTGAGAGACTGATGACAGACAGACAGACAGACAGACAGATGATAAATAAAAAAGAAAGAAAGAAAGAAAGAAAGAAAGAAAGAAAGAAAGAAAAGGAGGAAGGAAGGAAGGAAGGAAGGAAGGAAGGAAGGAAGGAAGGAAGGAAGGAAGAAAAGAAAAGAAAAAATAGATGGGCTACATATACATATGCATAGGTTTGGAGGGAGGAAAGGGGAAAATGGTATAACCATATTTTTAACCTCAAATTTTTAATAAAAAGGAATATAAACTCTCATGAGATGGATAGTCTCCACTTGTCCCTCCAGAAACATTTTGGCTTGTCACTGCCTTGCTTTGCAGCTCGAGAGTAAAGCCTTGTGTGACAGTCAGTTCCTCTCTGCCAAGGTCCCAATTGAGTCAGGCAAAGGTACCATCAGGAGGGAAGGAGGGGCTGAGGCTCGGGCGAAGGCTAATAGATAAGGGGCTCGTCATGGTAGCCTGGTGGACAGCACGCAATGCCAACCGTTATTGGGTAGGTGCCCCATGAAGAGGACCGAATGCAGTGAAGAAGAAGGTCCTCCTACGGCACTGCTATTCAGCGTCTCCTCATCTCTCAGCTGTCTCTGCTCTTCCCGATATGAATGTGTCAATACAAACTTGATTGTTTTTTAATAATGTTTACAGAGCGGACAATGCTTACGCCTTGACTTCTGCTCCGCTGCATGTACTCTGAATTATTCATTTAGTTCGAGGCTGTTTCTTCTAAAAAGTAATCATTGTCTTCTTGAATGAAATTTTTGTTTTTTCCATGCTATCAGTCCTGTCAGACTTTAGAAGTTCAGTCACCAAGAAGAGCAAAGCAATTTAGATAAAATTTCCTGTTCTGAAGGAAGACTTTGTTATTAAATGTGAGGCATTCAATAGTAACTGCCAGCTGTTTAATCAAAAAGTTATTGTTCATTGTAGAGGGGAAAAAATTGGAATCTGGAAAACAATGGGCTACAACCCGAAGCTCAGGAAGTGTCTGATGAAGTTGCAAACTCCTTTCAAACTCTTTTCAGCATTTAAACTATAATGGCCCATCTCTGATAAGGCATTCAGAGAGGAGCACAAGAAAATCGCTGCAGTGGCCAGATCTCTACTCATTTGAATCGGCCCCTGTGTGTTCAGACTACAGGGTACAAATAAGAGTGTTTTTAGACATACCTCAAGTAGGCCTACCATTAGGGACACACAAATGACTCCTTTAGTGTCTCAGATTAAAATAAGGGATAAAAGAAAAATTAAGGAAGTGAAAGGAGGAAAAAAGTAACTAGTCAGAGAAAAAGGTTCTGAAGAAGAGTTATAAATAAAATAAATCCAGGGGTCAGAAGGGTTCTGCTACAAATTCTAGGCTCAAATGATGTGGGATGTAGCCTAGAATAAATCACGCCACCTTTTTATATCAGCTGCATCAGACACACACACACACACACACACACACACACACACACACAAGCATGCAAGCACGCATGCACACACACACGCACACACAGAAATGTAATCAACTGAAGTGACAACTTGATCTCTGTCACTTACCATCAAAACTTCTTAAGTAACATAAGAGAGTCTGGGGAAGTGGATCAGATGTCAAACAGCTCAGCACTCAGATGAAGTGCTGCTTGCAATAAGACACGGAACTCGCTTTGCAATGCACATGGAATAAAAGGTGCATCTTCTCCCATGCTCTGTGCCTACCTCACATACGCCCTGGGACACAACCATTAGCTTATGTCCTTGTGAACACTTGAGAGAATGTGGTTCTTACATGTCTTGCCATTGCCAGGACCCAGTTCTTGCTGCAGAATACGTTCTCAAGAACAGTGGCCTTTTCCCTAGTTATTTTTGCACTTGGCACTCCTAGAATGTTATTCTGAGTGGTTTCTATATACAGCCCTCTCCCTATGACTGTACAGTGGGCAAACAGGCTTATTTGCTTCGTGCATAGATCAATCATTCACCATCTAAATGTTTGGAACTGAATGATATTGTATGGATTTTAAAAAGTCAGACACAGGAAAGACAAATGCCACATGTTTATTCTTACATAGACACTAAAACTAAAATGTCAAAATAAAAGAGTCACTGCTAGATGCTCAGAAGGAGAGCCAGAGAGCAGGGAGCAGGGATTCGGAGAATGAATATGGAAGCACAAAAGAAAAAGGTTCCAATGTCCCTATGTATCACTATAGTTCACAAAAACCTGTCATATATTATTGGAGGAATGGTGGCCTCCTCTACATAAATGCCGGGGACCGCACAGCCACAAAGGCATCTTCTGCAGAAGAACCTAATTAAGGACTGCCTGAAAGACCAAGGACTGCTGATGCAGACAATGCCAGCCCTTCAAGAACGCTGTTCAGAAGAGACACTTTCTTGGGACTGATGGGGCAGGGGGTGGAGGGTGTTAAAGGGGCTCGCGGCAGTGCTCAGATGAGCTTGCTGTGGCGTTTCTCACCTGCTCACTGCGTCTGTGTAGTTGATTCTGCACCACCTCACCTCCAACCCGCAAGGGCAGATAGGGTCAGGCAGTGAGTAGTCCAGCGCACAGGCGGCAATATATTTTATAAAGAACTAAAATAGGAGGAGCTTGACATTACTAAAATAAAGAAATGGGGGCCAGTAATACAGGTCACTGGGTAAAGGTGCGTGCCACCAGGCCAGACAAACCTGTTTAATCTCTTGAACCCACATAGTGTGAGGAAGGAACAGACTCCTGTAAGTCATCCTCCTATCTCCATACACACCCTATGGCATGTAAGTGCCTGCACATATGCACATACAAACACACACACCATTTTTATTAAAATTAATCATCAGCACTACCTTGATTTGATCAGTGCTTGTTACATATGCATGTACGAAATGTTATCTTTTGTCTTATCAATAGGGACTATTATTATGTTTTTGAAAAAAATAAGAAAAAACCTTTTTAAAATTGATATGTTATTATTTTCAAAACTAGATAGATGGAAAAGTTGAAATGTAGGCTGATGCTTGCAAGAGGACTTCTCAAGAGGTGGTTACTTCACGATACATCTCCCCAAGCAAATGAAAGTTACATCCACATTGCCCTGGCTGCTCTGTCTTTCCTCTTCTTCATATGGATTCATAAGCAACTCTCACCATAACACACACTGGCTGGGACTCACTAGGCACTTAATGCTAATGCTCAAATCATCCTGCATGCTTAAGGATTTGCAACTTTAGAAGTTCCCCAAGCCTTCTGGTTTCCATCCTTCATGCATGTTGGTTTCTTAGTTCCAGGAACCTTTTTAGCATATCAGTGGCTGTATAAAACACCAAGACCCTGCATGGCTGTCAACTGCAACGCTCTTCTCACGCTACCTGAGTTTTATTGAAAAAGCTACTTTTGTCTTCTTTTGTATGATGCTATCAAAATGTCTCATGCCAATCTGACATAATTTTTTTGCTTTTACTTTTTCAGTGTTTGTTTAAACTTTGAAGTATTACAGTTTTTATTTTGAGTTTTTTATTTTTCTCTCATTGAAGTGATTTTCATTAGCTTAGATTCATCTGCTACATGAGTTTCCCAGGTTCATGATGGGATGCTCAGTACCCATAATCCTTTTAGTTTCCTGCATGCTAAGTTCAATAGCCTTTGTGAGGTGTACTTCATATATGACATAATTCACCTACTGAATGGGTACACTTTGACATATTTTGTTGTATCACATCATCAATTTTTAATTATTATACATATATACATATATAAAACCAAAAATGTGCCATTTTATCTGTGCTTAGTTGTAAGACTCTGTGACATTACTTACCTCCACTGTGATGTATGACCATTGCTGCTGTATCCAAAACTTGACTCTTTTTACCCCAAACAGAAACTTTGAAACCACAAAGCAGCACTCTGTTCTCCTATCTGCCAGCCTTGAAACCTCTGTTTGGCTTTCCAGTTTTGAACCTTTTTATAAATCTGCTAATTCTATATGTTTTGTTTATGTAAAATATGCTTCCTCATCAACAATTCATCTTCCTCCCTTCCTCTTCCTCCCTTTCCTCCTCCTCCCTTTCCTTCTCCTCCTTCTCCTGATGCTCCTTCTCTTTTTCCTTTTCTTCCTTCTGCTCTTCTCAAAAACTAGGACAAGATTTAGGGTGAAACATACTTAAAAGTACTAAATGGAAGAAGAACATGCATTTCTGTCTTCTCTATCACAATGTCACTCAAATTATATTTGACAGACAGTTCAGCATTGAGTCAAACCCTATTGTGCACTACATTCTACTGGCCACTGAGTTAGTTTTATATTCCAAACAAGACTTTAAACTTCTTGGACCAAAGGGTGTGCCTTTGCTTCCACAACTCCTGTGGTTTATTGGAGTGGACACTTGACAAAAGCTTTCTCAGAACAGAAAATATGTGAACTGTCAACTAAATACTCTGCAAGTTAGAAAATGGACCTAAAGCACCTTTTCCATGTCTTGCCTTATCCTCCCTATGAATGAAATTCTGGTGCAACCTACTTCTGGGAGCCTGACATAGAAATTTAAGCTCTCTATAAAATGAAGCAAATGATGCCTCCTGGGTTTTATATGATACAGAAATAATGTTTTTCAATCATGAAGGGTGATTTATAACAACTCATAGAAAGGTAGCTTAGCACTCTTTCCACTAATTCTTCCCTTCTTCATTATGGGTCAAACTCAGTCAAAAGAAGACCCAGCAGCACTTCTTTTCAACACAGCAGCACTTCTTTGTAAAGAGAGAGAGAGACAGAGAGAGAGAGAGAGAGAGAGAGAGAGAGAGAGGGAGGAAGGAAGGAAGAAAGAAAGAAAGAAAGAAAGAAAGAAAGAAAGAAAGAAAGAAAGAAAGAAAGATTAAGTCAGAAACACTGCCTGCTCTGGTAAGAGATCATCTCCAAAAACCTTCTAGGTCTGTGTGATCTGGCTGCAATGGCACACCTTTGATCCCTCTGGCTGAAATGTAGACATGCCCTTAGCACATGCCTTTCACATCCCTAACATCGAATTGGGGGACGGACAAAGTGAGGAATCAGAGAAAGATTTGGCAGAATAAGTTAGAGATAAAATAGGCCCAACTCTCAGAAAACAGAGGCTACTTAAGAGTAATGCAAGGAGAGAGAGAGGGGGGGCAAGAAAGAGAGAGAGAGAGAGAGAGAGAGAGAGAGAGAGAGAGAGAATCTGAGTCAGAGACAGTCTGTTCAATGAATGCAACACAGTTCAGATCAACTGAGTCTGTGTAGTGCAGTTGAGTTGAGTTCCATTCAGTTCCTGCTGCAGAGTCAGTTGAATCCAGAGAATAAGAAAGAGACAGAAGATTAGAACAAAGTGCCAGAGTTAGCTTGGGGCCAAGCAGACCAATTCAGTGAGAAGCCAATAGAAGCCAGATTGAATCAGTCAACTTGGAGAGGAGTTTGAGTCAGAACAGCTGAGTTGAACGTGCCAGCCAGAGTTCAGCAAGAACTAGAAAGGGTAAGCTTATTCAGCAATAAGCCTCTGAGACCACAGTTAGATCTGTGGAATAAAAGTTATTTTTCACTTCCTGTCACCACAATAGCTACTGCTGTCCTCACCTGATTTCTCTGTACAAAAGACTCTACCACGTCACCTCCATTTTATGGTTCTCAGAAAGCCAGTCATTCCCTTAGCCTTGGCTCTGATGTGGTCTGGTTTGGTTGGAACTGACAATTCAGTGAGTCTTCCTTCTCCTCTACAAGTATTTAGTATTTACAATGGTTTAACAGAGCCATACATTCTGAAAAAATGCTGACCTCTTAGGGAAGCATCAACAAGGAGAGATGATACATGTACCTTGTGTATGTATATGCAACGTGAAAATTTCAAGAAAAAAGCACAACAGTAAAAGTATAAGGGGACCTCTGTACTGTGTGATTTTGTTTGGATAAGAAATCATTTCAATAAAGACTCAAAGGAAGCTAAGTTACAAGTCATGGATATACCTACACATATAGGTGCATACAGAGAAAGAGAGAGACAGAGACACAGAGACAGAAAGACAGAGACAATGAGATAGACAGACAGAATAGCACACAAAAGGACAAGTGTAGGGGTGAGACATGTTCAGAGTATACTAAGGCTCTACATACCAGATAAATCTCGAATATAGTAGGCACAGAGACAGTATAAGAGTTTGGGGCATAGAATGAAGAAGCTAGATCATCGTACAGCAAGACACCAGCCCATGGCTCAACCATTTGCTTGAAGTGAGGTGGAAAGCTCCAGAGAATTTTGAGTGGAGGGCTGGTGTTGTCTAATTCAAATGGATGATCCTGGTTAGTATGGTTAAGAATGGACTTGAGATGGACAGAATGGGGAAGCCTGCTGTAGACCATTGCAATAGCAAAGGTGAGAACTAGTGAGATCTGGATGCAGGTTTACAGTCAGGGAAGTGTGAAATTCGTCAGATTCTTAATACACTACAAAGCTAAAAATTAATGGAATTTACTGATAATTTGGAGCATAGGAGTAATTAGTGAGAGACTCCTCTGAATTTGGAAGTGGGGCACAGTAACCCAGTGAAGAATTCGGAAGAGAGGGACTTCCAAATACAGTGGAAAGAGGTGATAGACACAAGAAGATAAATAATTAATAATGAAAATTGGAATGGGGAGGGTACAGAGCCCTTTCATGTTTCATCCTCAAAGCCTTGCAACTTCCCCAGTATTTACTTCAAGCTCCTGACCTGGTAGGGTGATATAAATTCCTCCCTTATGCACAGTCCATTGCAGTTCATGAGGTATTTGCTCAGTTGGTAGGGTAAACACAAGCAAGCATATTGTCACCCCGCAATAAGGAAGAGGTAAAATCACACAGCCAAAGAGTGGAGAAGCCAGACTGTGATCTGTGCAGAGCTGTGTCCCCATGGGAAAGAGTTATAGGCTGCAATTTGGTCACTTGAAAAGATAATAATATACAGTCCTCTCTTGACAGACACCTGAGCTGATTCTATAACATAACTGTTGTGCACGGTGCAGCAATGAACATGGATATACAAGGATTTCTATGTTGAGATTGGCCTAAGGGTCACCTGCACAAATGCCCAATGGGAGTCTTTATGAATCCTAGTACATAAGTACAATGAAGATATGATACTAAAAAGTCAATATATAATGAAAAGAATCCTTTACACAGCTAAGCGCAGATGTAGGTAAGTGTGAAGGGAATGTTTGGTGTGATGCCACTCTTAAAAAGTTAAGGGTGTCACATGACCTCTTCCTCCTGGGTATGAAGGGTAAAAAAAAACTAGAGTCTGTGGTCTTTATCAAGGGACACAGACAGCCATCGGGTGATACTGCAGAAGTGGGTAAATAAATAGTCTCTCCATTCCTCCCAGGTCCTGCCCATCTTTTCTGCTAGAGCTATTTACACAATTCCATGAGCAATCCAGACAGACAGCCTGACAGGCCATGGCAGAGGGAAAATAGGAGGACAGAGAGTGTTTCTGGAGAAGAAATGGTAAGATACTCTGCATGGGCTCCGAGCACACTTCTTCTTTCCCAACCCCCCACCTCAGCCCCGGTCCCCTGAAGCAATGACTGTAGCCAAAACTTAGGCATCCTCTGCTTTGAAAGAGGTGGCGTTTTGGTTCACTCTAATGACTGTTCATCTTGTAAACACTGGGTCACCTTTCCTAGGAGCTGCTTATCAGGAATAAGCTTGAGATAAAGCGCTACCATCTCATTTGCATGGTTATCAGCTTTATGGAAACTGAAAATGTTTCCTGTATCCATTTACTACTCTAGAGTTCTGCTGAGTGAAGCTCTAAGTCCATCTGAGAGATTAAATTCCACTGTCCTGCTGCTCTGCCTTGACCCTGGCCAAGTAGGATCCCACCGCGCTGGCCAGGATCCAACACACAGGTAAAATGGCAGAAAATAAAAACGCCAAGGCTTCTCAAGGAGTCAAGGGGAGAGAGTGCCGAGTCCAGTTGTCATCAGTGAGGACAGTGTCCAACAGCTGATGGGAGAGAACACGGAGACCCACAGCCAAATATTAGGTAGAGAGAGATTCCAGGTTGGAGATCTCCATAAGGTACCCCCGCGACCCCCCAGGAGCTCAGGATGGGAGGAACACATGGAAGAAAAGACGGAGGAATTGAGGAAGCCAGAGGGCTTGAGGACGCCTCAAGAGCACAGCCTGCAGAATTAACTAAGGGAGACTCACGGGGGCTCACGGAGACTGAAGTACAATCACAGAGCCTGCATGGATCTGTGCTAAGCCATCTGCTCATATGTTATGGCTGTTAGCTTGGCGTTTGGGGGGGGGACATCCTGGAGTAGGAATGTCACTGACTCATTTGCCTACCTTTGGGACCCTTTTCCTTCTCTGGGTTGTCTCACCCAGCCTGGACATAGGGTTTATGCTTGGTCTTATTGTATCTTAATGTACTGTGTTCAGTTGATGTTCCAGGGAGGCCAGCTCTGGGGGAGTTGGAGAAAATGGATTAAAAAAAAATAGTTGCAAAAGTGCAGCACATCAAAGGTCATGTTCTTTCCTGTCAGCAAGGATGCCATGGAGTTCAGCTGACAGAGGAACAATGAAGTTCTGGTGTCAGCAAATGAGAAACTGCCTGAACAAGATGAGCACGTAGAGAAGAAGCTATCAGAAGCCAGAGGGTGATACACCAAGAAGAGAGGAGTATCAGGAGGTGAGAGTAAACACAGAGAGTTTCAGGTGGTGCCCAGCCCAGAGCCATCCATCACAGTACCTCATAAGGAACACACGGCTATCTGTGTCATGCAACAACCAGGAAAAACAAAGCCAGGTTTCCAAAGAAAAGGCCTAAGAAATAGTACCCTGACTGATAGAGTTGACAGACTTCTAGGCAGATGGCAGTCTTGCCTATTGGATTAGGGCCTTTTGAAGATGCCTTGACAGCAGCAACGGCCATGCATAAAACTGACCTCTGATTAACCAGGCACCTGTGTTATTCATCCTCCTGGTCTGCTCTGCTTTGCTAAGACAAGCAAGACTCACACTAGTAGGACTAGTGTCAGCACCAGGGCACATATTAAGTCTTTCAAGGAATGAAGCTAAACTATTGACAAAACTGTTGACAACTGATCCAATACACATATGCACGCGCACGCACACACACACACACACACACACACACACTCCTTTTTTTTTTCAAAAAAAAAAGTAAAATAAGAAAAAAAAACATTCAATTTTGTCATTAAAGCAATGCACCAACACCATGAAAGGAAAGATGATTGACCTTGACAGAAAGGTAACCCTTGTCCCTTTTGGAGGAGAAGCATCTAGAGACAATGGAGCCAAATAATACAAAGGACTTCATCCTAGCTGTCATGTCTAGGCTACAAACATCCCTGGCACACCCTTACCTAAACTAAATCTATTGTTTGTCACATAGTCTTATTCAAGTGCTATTGTTTACTTCCAAGACTGGCCTTTCTGATCCACATAAACTATCACATTTAATTCTTAAAGTCCCATAAAGAAGGTGCCATTGTTACCCATGTCCCACAATTCACTTATATTAAGTACATTACATATACTGTGCGTACACATAGAACCATGTGCATGATTAAGTAACTTATAGCTTGTGGCAGAGCCAGAGCTGAAACTCATCTCTGTCCAATTCTAAATGTGTACACCCTTAACCACTAAACTGAACTACCCTTTGCTGTTAATCTGACGTCTCACTTTGGACAGCAGCAGCTCAACTTCTCCACATGACGTAAGCTCTAGCACAGCACCTGTACTCACAGCACATGGGCTTTGGCACACCCCGTTTCCACCTCGTTGCTCCCATCTCAGCTCCCTGCCACGGTCTCGCCTGGCTGCACAGCTGAGATAGAACATCCTGATCAATCCTGACCTGTCTCAGTCGTCACTGCTGTTAGTGACATGCAAGAGGGATGTATGAAGCCCGGATCAGGAAGCTGCAAACTTCCACGTGACTGCTGCAGCACACACTGCCAAGGGCCAATGCTGCTTCACCACAGCAGCCCCATTCCTCCTGAATGTGGTCCTGTCACAGATCAAGGGTCTATCAAGCTTCGATTCTGCTAGATGGAAAGGCTAGTTGAAGAACCATATGCACGGTGCTTTCAGTCTACTGAAAAAAAATTGTGTTTGCATACTTAAAAGAAAAAGGAAGCCCATAGAAAGGGAAGGGGGGGAAGTAGCTATTCAAAAATAACCACTTCTGCACAATGGGATTAAAGGCAAAGTGGTAGCTGTCAAAAGCTTATGCTTTCACCACTTAAAAGCACAGCCAACAAGCTTTACAACAACAATCTATAAAATAATGTGAGATGTTGATGAAACCATGCACAAAGGGTTAACCTCAGCTTCCCAGGAAGGTCTGCCTGAGGGTATCAGCTGCAGTTCTGAGAAACAGTCTAGGGATCTTACAATGCTGACGTGTCTACCATACAAACAAGCCACGTGACGTCTGCACTCCACAGGGGGGCACATATCCCTTACTCTCACCTATGATTGGTTTCTGCTTGGGTCCCATCTATAAATTACCACCTTCACTCCTTCATTCCTGCCAGCAATCCCACCAACACACAACACGTGTAAATTCAGCTGCAGATCAGGGCACTATGGCTCACCATGTGTTGTGACTAAGGCCCAGAAAACACCAGAGACTGTATGTAAATCAGCTGCTTCTTTGGGGAAAAAGCCAATCCCCCAAACGTCAAAACAGAAAGTCCAGGATCCATCCATCTCCATGTTTCCTTATGCTTACACGCAAGGAGCGGTATACACATCAAAATTAACAGCATATATTTACATGAAGGTTTTCATTTAGCCCTCAACACAACCCTGAACACATAGCTGAATATACAGACAAGGAGGGTGCAACAAAGGAAAGTAGACTCAAAACCACTACCACTACCAAGAAGGCTAGGAGCGCAGGCTAGATGCCAAGAATACAGACACCAGGAGCACCTTATTCATCTACCCTAATATTTGTGGACAGCTCTGAGTTGTCCTGTGTGACTTCTCTATGAAAGGCACTAGTAGATACAAGAACAAGCTTTCTGCATGCTTATTGCCTATACAAAGACAGACATCATTCAAAGGATCACAACATACAATGGTAGCTCAGAGGACAAGGGTACTTGGCACCAAGTCTGACTACCTGAGTTAGGCTCCAGGGACCCACACGCTGGAAGGAGAACATTGGCTCCTACAAGTTGTTGTCTATCCTCTGCAAGTGCACTGTGATATGTATACATACACACACACACACACACACACACACACACATTAGATGATACATAGATGGATACATTGTAGGTGATCAATATATAGCTAGAAGCATGGATGGATGAATGGATATGTAAATATACTTGGTAGAAAAAGAACCCTATATTATATAAAACACTAGAGACTCTGTGTTGAGAACTATGGATGAACAGGAGTAAACATGGCACTTTAGAAATGTCATGTGCAAGGATCCAGTAACCTAAGCAACTATGCTACATCCAAAGAAGCAGAGGAACTTGGGGCTAGAGGATCAGGAAAGAAAGCACATGAGGACTGGAGAGGACTACAAGCCACACTTCACATGCCTGGGTACGCTGTATTCAGGACCCAAACACGTATGGGATGCCATTAGTAGGGCATTGCTGTCATGGAGGGAATGTGGCGATCCAGTCTGCAATGTAAGGCCTTTATGCACCCATACAGCATCCATAAGTTTCCATCTGTGAAAAACCACTCAGAATTCAGTGTGCTCACCTCTCTCTCTGATTAGCTCCTGCAGGCTCTAGTACATATCTAATTAGGTACCAATAAAAGAAGCAATAACGACTAATGTCCTCCTAAATGTGGGTCCTCCACTGCCCAACACATTATTTCACTGCCAGCAGTTTTTAATGAGACATAGCAATTACAAAGTCACCTCAAAAAATAGAGTTTATCACCTTGAAACAGAGAGTATCAAAATTTATAGTGGAAGAATATAAAACCACATATGTAACTGAGGAGAACGCTGTGAGCCACTCACTCCACAGCCAAAGAAATTGCCAAATGGCTCATTTACAGTCGGTCATCATTGCAGATTAGGTCCCTGGCCATTACACATCTGCACTGAGCCACATGCAAGGCATATAAATCGCACAGAGGTGGCAGGACACATCGATGGGATGGAGAAATTAGAACCTTCACTCTTCCAGTTCCAAGAAGAGAGGGGTCTTCAGACCTGAAGACAATGACACTCACTCGGGCCACCTTGAGTCTGAAGACCTATTGACCTGGAATAGATTGGTTTCTAGAAGAGTAGTTCTCAGTCCAACCCAGAGGTACTCTCCTTAGAAGGCAGATCCTTGTCTGAGTAGCACATAAAGCTTGGCCTTTCTTCCACTGGTAAGGATTCTACCAATACAAGGCAACTCGTCTCCCCTGAGAAACGGGAAGTGCTATCTTGCTACGTAGAGAGATGCAAGTAATACATGGCATAGGGAGGAAGATAAAAAGGGGAGGAAGAGTAGGAGAAGTAGAAAAGGAAGAGACCTAAGTCCTCAGGTACACTCCAGGGAAAGCCATTGAGCTCTCTTGAGTGGCTGCAGGTACGGTATGTAATACAAACAAGGAACAGACTTCCTGAAAATGGGCTCTGAGTCTGGTCTGCTGCTGACTTCCTATGAAGCCCTGAACAAACGACTTCTTTTCCCAGGTCTCAAAAGTCCCCGTCTATAAGATGCATGAGCATCTGTCTCACAGGGCTACGGCGAGTGCCAGGTGAAGATGGCACCCGCCTCCTAAGCAGTAGGAAACCTTCAACTCAGCTCAGAGCAACCAAGAGAGAAGTCCAAGTGCGACCGGAGTGGCATTAGGCCTCCGAGGCTAAACTACCGAAGGATTTGAGGAGCTTGGATGATGTGGTTCCTAGTCTTTTCCTTGTTTCTCCCTCAGCTAAAGACAGCATCTGACCTGGAAAGTGGATATTAGCAAGAGTGCACCAAATGTCTTAGCTAAGTGCCCAGAGCTGTTTACTCCCAATCAAATGAAATCCCATTCAGGGTAATGCAGGCATTCTAAGTGTCCCCCAAAAGCCTACTGATGGGTCCCCACTTGAAGCCTGTGAAGTGCACGTGTGTAAAATTTACCGTCAGGAAAGTGATAGACTCAAACTCATCGGCTCTAATGGGCAGGGATGCATCTTGACATTCCTGGGGGAAACTCAGGAGACAGCATTGCACAGGCCCTTTAAGGAGAAGAGAAATTATTTCCACTCTAATTGCCAAGGCAAACACTGAGGTGAAAGTGTTGCTATCTATGACCTGGGTAAGTACATCTGAACCCCTGGTGGGAGAGACCCTCGCCAAGAAGTTTAAAGGTCTGGAATGGGCACACAAGTCGGCAGTCTTGAGGGCCAGGGCAGGGAAGTATCGCACAGAGGATCGTCCCCTCCTAACTCCCACATCCTCACCTCCGCCCCTCAGCACACCCCTGGAAGAAAAGCAGCTAAATACCAACAACCATGAATCTCTTCTCCAGCATCCGGCAGCTCTGGCTGCTCATATTTATAACATTAGTTTAATTAAAGCTTTCAGGGAGATAAATTAATTTCTTAGTGTAGAAAATCAGTTCTTTTTAATGACAACATCCGCACCTCTGGTATAACTGGAAAAACAAATGCAGCAATCGGACCTTTTTTATTTTTCCAATTAAAAAGTCCTCATGGAGCATGCAGGTTTATTCCTCGGTGCTCCTCTATCCAACAAGTTTGAGCACAAAAGAAACAGAGAAAACTAATACATAAATGTCTATTTCTCCAAGTAGAATCCAACCAGGTATATTCTTATTCTCATTTGACTTTTAATTTTCTCATCTCTTTTTTTTCCTTTAAAAGAACATATATAAAAAAGAACATATATATGTATATATATACATATATATGTTAAAAAGCACAAGTAAAATTATAATGATAAAGATGCAAGCATCGACACTCTGTAAGAAAGCATTTGTGTTCCTTATGGCCTGTTGCCCTTCCGTGCTCCTTCTGCAGAGCAAGCTCTGTGACATTACAAGCTATGTCAAGAGGCCATATATGAAGTCACTGAGATACAAAAGGAGCTTATTTTTATCTCAATTCTAATACATCTTAGTCCTCGTGTACATAATAAAATAGCTTCCTGTTGTTCTGCTGGTAGCTTCGGCCAACAAACCGTTAGTTAAAGGGAAGGCTATTGTGCTCATTGCCTGCTTCACGTTGTACCTTTGGAGGCCCGGGTGGATGGAGGGGGAGATGAAAGCACTCTTCAGTTCATCTCTCTATCGCTTACCTCTCAATGCCACTGAGGCCACGGTTAACTAAAGGCATATTTAAACCCATTGGGGCACAAGAGGAAAAGAGGAAAGCTCCTAAACAGACAAAATCAGAAATAAGTCTGCCACTGATGTAGCTGAATATAGGGAACAGTTGAGCCTGGATCCCACTAATGAGGTTGAAATGAATAAACCACGGGATCCAGAGACAGGAGGACGGGGGAGCCCAGCTGGAACAAGGCATCGGAGCCGTATTATCTAGCATTTCCTAATAATTAAAAGACCACCTGCCGTTCTGCTAGAAATTCGAATGCAGTCCATTGGCCATCTAGTTCTCTCCCTTTGCTCTCATTATTATTCAAATCTTGGCAACTAAACAGAATCTAAGGGCTTCTTTCCCTTTCAGTATTCAGAGTATGTTATGTTATTTCAATAACACAACTATCTGTGTACTATAGTATACTACTATTCTAGTAGGTCAGCACACTGCCAAGGTCTCCACGCCCAGACCAGTGTTTACCTCCACTCAGCGTCACTCAGAATCTAAGCTGCATGGTTAGCAGCTACTTCAACAAAGGGAGGGACAACTAGTTAGAGAGAGCAGCCATGCAATGGAAGGGAATTCTGGTCTTTGCACCTACAAGCAAACCTCACAGGACTATAGAGCCCCTGCTTGTCTACTAAGAAGTGTCCCAGTCAAGGTTGCGGAACTCTCCAGGGTCCTGAAAGGGATATAAAAACTGTAAAACCTAAAATACCCATCTGGGTAAAATAGAATCAGAGCTGCTCAGAAAGCCAAAGTTGGAAGTGGAGTTAGAAGTGATATCCTTTTAACTCCTCACGATACACTTAGAAAGGTGAATCCCAGGAAATGGAGATGTATTTCATTGAGTAAGAGCACTCCCTGCTCTTCCAGAGGACATGAGTTCAATTCCCAGATTTCAGCATGCACATCAGGAGACTCACAACCAGATATTATTCCAGCTTCAAGGCATCTGGTACTCTCTTCTGGCCTTTGTGGGTACCTGCACACATGTGGCATTCACATAGATAGATGATAGATAGATAGATAGATAGATAGATAGATAGATAGATATCTTTAAAAGAAAAGCAAAATAAAGCTGAAATCCAGAGACAGTAACTAGCTGGAGTCACATCATTTAGGGATTTGTTTCTTGCCAATTCAGTCCAGCGTATTTTCTGGCTACCATGCCAGATTTTGAGGGCAGAACATTGCTCATCCATGGAGTCTTTTTGAAGACCCTGAAAACTGTAACAGATGATTTTACATCTCTTATTTAAAAAAAAAAACATAATTTTGGCTTCTGTTGGGAGGGGTAAATTCCTCCCCCATTAATAATGGAGAAATAAACGAGAAACCATACCACCTTCTCAGAATCCTTCAAGGACAAGCAATGGCCCCCTCATCCTGAGGTAGGATCTCCTACCCTGCTTTGCCTCAGTCAAACATTTTGAAAGTGATTCTTCTGTCATAAAACCAGGCACCACTCTGCTGTACTAAGACGGGGAAAGCAAGGTGAACTCTGGAGAGTCACACCTGGGAGCTGTCAATCTCTGGGAGCTCCGGGGACCTGACTGACCTCAAGCCTTATGCTGTACCGTGAATCCAGACCATACGCCAATGTTTCCAGAGAACTGCAAATCTGACTGAACTGAGCCTGTCCCAGCATCGTACTCTAAAGTCATCTCCACACCACAAGATGTAAATGACTGCAGTTTAAAGTATTCCGCTTTAACATGCACCCACCAGCTACATTTCCACAACTCTATGGTAAAAGAGTCACAATGGCTCCTATTTTACAAACACAAGCACAGTTCCTGGCCAATGAAAGAATGAGAAAACTAAGCCTTAATTGTCTCTCACACGACTACACAACCGCATGAAATCACATTTTACAAATGGCAAAACCAAAATGAGAGTTTAGGAATTCGTTTTAGCCTGTGTTAAATCACAGATCTCATGCCTGGAATGCAAACCACGGAAGACTACTCTTCCTTCACCCTCCTTCCTCGCCCACACTTCCGTCGCTGCTTCTTCCTATAGGCTTCCTCTCGGTTACACACATTCTACCCTTACCAGACTGTGATTGGCTTTGCGATCTTTGAAGCATAAACAGCGCTTCGTGTCCCACTCACACATGCCCAAGAGCTCATGCATCAGCCAGTGATGCTGTAAAAACCACCATGTATTTTACCTGGGATATCGTGAAACAGAGGCACCTCCCCTCTGGAGTTTTTCTGCCTGAACCTGATCATCTGGTATCTGAAATGCAACAGTCCCTCATGCACAGATGTCCTGTGGCATCTCTTGAACTACTACATAGGGTTGTTGTTTTTTTTTTATATTTGAGGATGGGCACATCCTATCTTCCCAACTTAATTGTGATTCTTCATAGACAGGGTATGTGCTGTCTTAGTTGAAATGAGACATATGCCAGCTACCTGGTTTTATTTTCATGAGTTTTGCTAATTAGAGGTGGTATGCAGTTCTACTTCCTGTGTGAAGAATATAACAAGCAGGGAACCCAGAGCTAGTTAGCTTGGGAGTCTTAGCTGCTTTCTGGGAATCGCTGGCCTTTTCTAGTCACCTATTCATGGCCTCATCATACTGCAGCAGTGTCTGTATAAAACTCATGAAGCTCATCGTACAAATGTCTTAACTATCTAAGAAATGTGAGGTTTAACAAGACAATATTTAGAGATATTTCAGCAGCTCTGTGGAAGATGCCATATCAACACATTTTATTATGAAAAAAAAACTACATGTACAAACAGATGCTCCTATCTCAAAAGTACTGAAAATATTTTATAGGAACCTTGACTTACTAGCTTTTTCTCTGATTTGTAGTGAGCTTGGCTTCCAATTCTATGTGTATTACAAAATCAGCTGGATGGATGCAAAGGGTAGATGTGCTCTGTGTAAATAAGTAAAGTGTTACAATGAAAATCTATGATGTTTTTCATCTAGAGTGTAAGAAATGAGTGACTAGAAAGGTCTCTCAGCAGTTAAGAACATTGGGTATATTCTAGAGGATCAGGTTTTAATTCCCACATCCATAAAGAGAATCACAATCATCTGTAACTCCAGTCCCACAGGATCTGATTCTGCAGGCACCAAATGAACACATGGACATTTGTACATACAAGCACAAGTAAATAAGTAAAAAATAATAAAATAGAATAGAAGCTGGGCAGTGGTGGCGCACGCCTTTAATCCCAGCACTTGGGAGGCAGAGGCAGGCAGATTTCTGAGTTTGAGGCCAGCCTGGTCTACACAGAGAAACCTTGTCTTGAAAAATACAAAAAACAAACAAACAAACAAACAAACAAATAAAATAGAATCACTGAATAAAATAGAATACCTTTCTGTGACAACATGCTGCAGGTATGTGTGTGTGTGTGTGTGTGTGTGTGTGTGTGTGTGTGTGTACAGCTGAACCTGCATGGGCCATACATGGTTTTTGAAAGTTTGAAAATCCAGATCTTCATGGCTGAGTTCAGTCCCCAGGATCCTCCTAGTACAACAAATTGTTCTCTGATATTTACATACTCACTGTGGCAGACATGTACCCTCAAGTACACACACATGCACACGCACACACACACACATGCCCATGCGTGCACACGCACGCACGCGCACACACACACACACACACACACACACAAATAAATAAATAACAACTTTTTTTTTAAAATGAAAAATGAAGAGTTGTGTTTGGACTATGATCAATTGTCCTTTAGAAATGATCTTTTTTTTTTGTTTTTTGTTTTTTGTTTTGGTTTTTCGAGACAGGGTTTCTTTATGTAGCCCTGGCTGTCCTGGAACTCACTCTGTAGACCAGGCTGGCTTCGAACTCAGAAATCCGCCTGCGTCTGGCTCCCAAGTGCTGGGATTAAAGGCGTGCGCCACCACCGCCCGGCTAGAAATGATCTTTTTTAACCACATAGGGAAGAAAGGTATGGACTAGAAGTAGAGACATTTGCGCATCGTACAATGCACTGGCAGTTTCCCAGAGAATCCACAGTTCAATGGCCAGCTCTGTGGAGCCCATCCCCTCACTGCCAACAAGCTCAGTCCACTGACAGTCAGAGGCTGATACAACAGAACTGACTGGAGCCGGTTAGGTTTTGTCAACTTGACACAAGCTTATGTCATCAGGGAAGGGGAAACTTCAAATAAGAAAAAAAAATGCCTCCACCAGATTGGTCTGTAGGCCAGCCTCTTGATCAATGACTGTCATGGAAGGGCCCAACTCACTGTGGGTAGTTCCACCCCTGAACATGTAGTCCTGGGTTCTATATGAAAACAGGCTGAGCAAGTCAGAGAGAGCAAGTCAGTAAGCAGCATTCCTCCATGGCCTCTGCTTCTGCTTCTACCCCCACGTTCCCACCCTGAGTCCCTGCCCTGACTTCCCTTCAGGATGGACTACAAACTGTAAAATGAAATAAGCCCCTTCCTCCCCAAGTTGATTTTGGCCATGGTGTTGAACACAGCAATAGAAAGGAACCTAGAACATGATTTCACTTCTCTCTAATGATCAGCTTCCCTCCTATGCTGTCTCATCAGCCAGCTCACAGGAATGTGGGCTGAGGCAAGACTGCCTCTGCTCTCCGGGTCACGGATCAGTCATGAAGTCAGGAGCGATTTAAGGGTGGACGTTGGATAACTAAAGACCCGTGAACTTCCTGATGGCTAGGGCTCTCGTTCTTTTGAAAGCTACACACTGACAGAGACAGTACACCCAATAAATTAACTTGATAGGCAAACAGAAAATTAAAAGAAAGAAAATGGTTAATGGGGAAGATCAACAGCCACATATCTGAATCTTCAGGTCAATGCCCATGTCATGGGCCTGAGCTACCACATGACCTGGGAACGCCTCATCCCCAGCTTGGCCAGCAACTGTTTTTATCAACACATATTAAGAAGACATAATAGTGGATTTTACTGTGACACTCATACATGGACATGTGTTGAGAACCTGCCACTGCCCTGTCTCAGCCCACTTCCACTCTTGCTGACCCCCCTTCTTTGCAAAACCCAGTCCCACCCTTCCATTGTACCCCTTATCGTTTGTTTTTGTGACTCAATGAGTTTTATTAGGGTGGCTGACATGAGCATGAGTAAGAGGTTAGTCACAGGATTATAAGAAACTTACCAGTGGCTACACTACTAAAGAAAATGGCCTCCCTGTCCCGGCACCAATCAACCACCAAGGGCACCCAGGGAGGAGTATGGCTTCACAAGTCCCTCCTCCATTTACCAATCATTATCTGCTTTGAAGTTTTTGGGACACTATGAACATAAAAGGCTGCCAGAAAAAAAATAAAAATAAAATTTCTGAGTCCATGAAGATAACCAGACTAGCCAGCCAACGAACTCATCCCCTGGTTTCTCAATCCAGGACTCCAAGATATGCTACCTGGAGCTGTTAAGCGGGCCCAGCTGAACAGCCAAAGCAAGTGAAAAAGTGTGAGTTTCGGTAGTCGGCAGAGTGTTGTCTACTGACTAAAATAGCAGCTGCTTTCCTTGTGACAATTTGTGCAATTAGCTCCATTTCTCAATTCTAACCTTTAAAAAAAAAAGTAGAAAATCCTTCCAGGCTAAAAATGTTCAGAATAATTGCCTGGGAAATTGTTCCATCTTTTGGAGAAAAAGGTTTATTTTAGTATTTAGTTAGCAGACAAAGCACCAGGGTTCTTGATGCCATTTCACATAGGTTAACTTTTAACCGATCCTTTCCTAGCTCCCTTCCCGGACCCAGCTTTCACCCTCCCCTTCCCACATCCATACCCCTGTATTGCTTAATGTCTCTTCTTTCTCATGACTCCCCTTCCAGTGCCCTCACCTCTAGAACCTCCTTGTTTGGGTTTTAAGAGTCTGGATTATTTCACGTAAGGAATTTTCCAGCCCCACTCATTTTTCATGACAGATTCATAATTTTGGTTTTCTCCAAAGATGAATACAATCTCATTGTGTATATGTGCCACATTGTAATTATGCATCTATCAAGATGATGGACAGGTAGGCTGATTCCATTTTCTTGCTATTGTGACTAGAGCGTCAACAACAAAGAAATGTAAGTATCCCTGGGATAGGATGCTGCATCCTTTGGAAATGTCTAAGACTGATACAGCTGGGTCATACGGCAGCTCTATTTTGAGTTTTATGAGAAACACCCTACACAGATTTTTTTCTTTTTTTATTCAATATATTCTTTATTACATTTGAAATGATTTCCCCTTTCCTGGATCTTCCCTCCCCGAAAATCCCATAAGCTCTCTTCCCTCCCCCTGTTCCCCAATCAACCCCTTCCCGCTTCCCTGTGCTGGTATTCCCCTACACTGCTGCACTGAGCCTCTTCAGGACCAGGGGCCTCTTCTTGCTTCTTCTTGGGCATCACTTGATATGTGAATTGTTTCTTGGGTATTCCGAGCTTCTGGGCTAATATCCACTTATCACTGAGTGCATACCATGTGTGTTCTTTTGTGATTGGGTTACCTCACTCAGGATATTTTCCAGTTCCACCCAATTGCATAAGAATTTCATGAATTCATTGTTTTCTAATAGCTGAGTAGTATTCCATAATGTAAATATACCACATTTTCTGTATCCATTCCTCCATTGAGGGACATCTGGGTTCTTTCCAGCTTTTGGCTATTATAAATAGGGCTGCTATGAACATAGTGGAGCATGTGTCCTTGCATGCCAGGGAATCCTCTGGGTATATTCCCAGGAGCAGTATAGCAGGGTCCTCCAGTAGTACCATGCCCAGTTTTCTGAGGAACTACCAGACTGATTTCCATAGTAGTTGTACCAGATTGCAACCCCACCAGCAGTGGAGGAGTGTTCCTCTTTCTCCACGACCTCGCCAGCACATGTTTTCTCCTGAGTTTTTTATCTTAGCCATTCTGACTGGTGTGAGGTAAAAATATCAGGGTTGTTTTGATTTGCATTTCCCTGATGACTAAGGATGTTGAACATTTCTTTAGGTGCTTCTCAGCCATTTGATATTCCTCAGGGGAAAATTCTCTGTTTAGCTCTGTACCCCACTTTTTAATAGGGTTGTTAGTCTCTCTGGAGTCTACCTTCTTGAGTTTTTTTTAATATATCTTGGATATAAGTCCTCTGCCAGATGTAGGGTTGGTAAAGATCTTTTCCCAATTTGTTGGTTGCTGTTTTGTCCTTTTGACAGTGTCCTTTGCCTTACAGAAACTTTGTAATTTTATAAGGTCCCATTTGTCTATTCTTGATCTTCATAGTGGCTATGCTAGTAACACTCCCACTGACAGTAGGTAAGGAGTCCTATCCCCACGTCCCCACCAACATTCCTTGTCAATTGTTTTCTCAGTGCTTACCATTCTGACAGACATGAGATAGAGTTATCAGTGTGGTTTCAATTTCCATGTTTCAAATGAATAAAGATGTTAGATTCTTTGAAAAATATTGGCCATTTGTATTTCTTTTGAGAACTGTCTGTTCATTCCATTGGCCTAGTCACTGATGTTTGGTGTTTAATTTTTGTAGCTTCTTACAAGTACACTCATCCGTTATTTTCTGTTGCTGAGATGAAAAGGCCAAACAGAGCTTGAGGAAGCATGTATTTGGGCTTATGTTCTCAGACATCTAGGTGTCCATAATAGCAAAGAAGGCATTGAAACAGGGCTGGGAAGCCAAGAGATTGCATCCCAGTTGCACACTAAAAATAGAGCCAGACTACAAAGTCTCAACCCCACCCCTAACTTGCTTCCTCCAGGAAGCCTCTGCCTCCCAAGGGTTCCATAGCGCCCCCCCCAAGCAATGCCATCAACTGTGGGCCAAGTGGTCACATACATGAGCCTATAATAGACAGTCCATATTCAAAGTACCAGACGCTAACCCCTGGACTAACGTATAACCAAGATCCTCCCCTATTCTGTAGGCTTGTTTTGTCTCAGATGGTTCTCTCGCCTTCTGCAGCATCTCTGCACTGGGAAGACTCCCTGGTATTGTGACTTTGTCTTAACCAACATGTAAAGTTAGCACACTATGAAGGCAACTTGGAGACAGGGTATAACTAAAGTTTGGGAGGATGTTTCTAGCTCAAGGTTTTGTTTCTATGCTTATGTGACTGAAACTAAGTCATCTACCTTCTCTGCACTTTTTTTTTACTTTGAATCTATGATCCTAATAAATCAGTCATTAAATATTATCTTAAGAACTACTTAGCCTAGCACATTACCTAGACAGTAGTAGAAGTTCGATACCACAGTTCTATTCCCCAAAAAGTGAAACAGAGTCTATACATTAGAATCTATATCTTAACTGATCCTCCAGGGTCATCAATGTGAACTTCTAAAAGAACAATACTAAAAATGAGCAAATTTCTGACCCAAGGAAGGCTCTTGACTTTCCTTATGTTATAAATCCAGTGGTGGCCATCTTTGCTGCAGGGCAGAGCAGTCACAACAGACACTCACAGTCAGACCTCAGCAGATACTCACAGTCAGACCTCAGCAGTCACAGCAAACACTCACAGTCAGACCTCAGCAGATACTCACAGTCAGACCTCAGCACACACTCACAGTCAGACCTCAGCAGTCACAGCACACACTCACAGTCAGACCTCAGCAGTCACAGCAGACACTCACAGTCAGACCTCAGCAGTCACAGACACTCACAGTCAGACCTCAGCAGTCACAGCAGACACTCACAGTCAGACCTCAGCAGTCACAGCAGACACTCACAGTCAGACCTCAGCAGTCACAGACAGATGCTCACAGTCAGACCTCAGCAGTCACAGCAGACACTCACAGTCAGACCTCAGCAGTCACAGCAGACACAGTCAGACCTCAGCAGTCACAGCACACACACAGTCAGACCTCAGCAGTCACAGCAGACACTCACAGTCAGACCTCAGCAGTCACAGCAGACACTCACAGTCAGACCTAGGTGTTTTTACTCATCAACAGCAGTATCATTGACAAGTCATATAATCTTAGGTCCCCTCATCTTAAAAATAAAAATATACAGTAAATGGCCAAGTAAAGTCAATACTCAGTCAGCTTTATCTCTATCCCCTTTATCTCTACCTAGCCAGCAGGACTCCAGTGAGAGATAGATTAGGAGAAAAAAATGAGACAGGATAAGAAAGATCAAAAGCTAGAGACACTCTCAAGGTGGGATAGAAGGCACAGCTGGAAGGGTAGAAATAAGTCTCTGTGACATTCACTCTCTACAGAAACGACTAGACAGCTAGGTGTAGACCAGCACATTGGTACAAGTGTCAGAGCCAAGGTCACTCTAGGGCCACCTACTGATGAGAAGAGCCCTGTTTTGCACACTCTATACCACTCTGTTCCCCATGCTCTCCTCCTCCTCCTGCTGCTGCTGCTGCTCCTCTTCCTCCTCCCCAGGGCTGCATGTCCAGTGCTTGATTTTTTTAAGCCCTGGTTTCTCATAGGCTTCCATCACCTTCATCACCTTCCCCTCTGCTTGGCCAGTGGTTTTGGAATACAAGTTCATGCACCAAGGCTAAGTGTCCCATACAAAACCAACAGGAATAGCTTCCTGAAATACATGTGTGGTAAGATATCTATTGTCAATAAGAACAAAAGCCTGTCAATTGTGACAGTGTGACTGGAAGTAGAAACTGTGATGTCAAGTGTAATAATCCAGTCATAGCAGAACAAACAGCTCACATCCTCACTCATCTGTGGACACTTAAAGCAGAATGAGAGGATGGAATGGTGATCCCTAGGGGCTAGGGATCAAGTGTTAGATGACACAAAGATAGGAGGAATTGGTTCTAATTCCTACAGCTCAGTGGGTTGACTTTTGTCTGCAACAGTTTATATCTCAGAAGAACTGAAAGAACCCAAAGGTACTCAAACACACAGAAATGATAAATGTGTAAGGAGAAAAAAAGCTAATTACCTAGATTTCATCATAGTGCATTGTATACAGCATTGAATCATCGTGTGATTCTCCTAAAGGTGTACAAACATTAAGTGTCATAAAAAAAAATAAAATCATCTTCAGTTTCACCCTCAGGAGGTCAGACATGGCCCTGCCTGCCTCCATTTTTTTTTTAGTAAGTTCCTCAGGTAACATTATACATAGTTCTGGAACCCATGGAAAAATGTAGATTTTTTTTTCCTCTACAAGAATCAAAATATATCTTTCCTCTGTAGGCCTGTTACCCACCAACTTATCTAGAAGTTTTATTTTTGTTTGGAGCCCCTGACTTACTAATTGGCAATAGCTTCATATGTTTCTCTCTGTGCTGGCTAGCCTTCTGTCAATTTATCACAAGCTAATGTCCTCTGCAAAAAAAAAAAAAAAAAAAAAAGGAAATCTCATTTGAGAAAATGCATCTATCAGACTGACTTGTAGACAAGTCTGTGGGGACATTTTCTTGATTAGTAATTGATGTAGAAGGGCTCACCCCCACTATGGACTGCCATTTCTAAGGGGGGGGAGTCTATGTAGCTGAGTAGGGGCCTGAGAGCAAGCCGGTAAGAAGCAGTCCCTCCATGGTCTCCACTTAGCTTCTGCCTCTAGGTTCATGAATTGAGCTCCTGCCCTGGCTTCCCTTGATGATGGACTGTTAAATGATAATGTAAAGCAAATAATCTCTTTCCTCCATAAGCTCCTTTGGGTCATGGTGTTTATCACAGCAACAGCAAACAGTGACACCCTCTAAGGTCTTACATGTTAACCACAATCGAAAGAGTGAAAAATATAAATGAAAAAAAAAAAGAAGGAATCTACAGGAGCCCCTCCACTGATTTGCCAAAGTGAGACCACACCCAAAGGACAGCATTCACGTCCTCTTCCTACTCTTCTGATAAGACAGGCCATGGGAATGGTTTAAAGGCAAGGACAAAGATGCCATAGGTGTGTGACATAAGTAACACCAACAAAGGCAGGTTTGGACCAAGCACCAAAGGTCTGAGATTTTCTCAGAACATTTTCCATTTCCGTTCACGAGCACGTGCAGCCATATGGTGCTTCAAGAGAGTACAAACTGACAAACAAGCGGTGACACGGTTTCATCCCTCTGTAGGCGTCACCAGATGAGCTTACACAAAGGTTCCATCATTTCCTGGGGAACCACCAAAGGAGACCACCATTTTGTCTGCTACTTGTCCTTAGCTAAAACATCATTTGTGCAGTGCACACTTGGCATTATTAACTATATGGGAGTATGAATAATCCCAGTTACAAGAAGATGAAACTGGGAGGCACGGAAATTAATCCGCTTAAACTCACGCAACCAGCAAGTGACCCGGGAAGAAGAAGAGAATATAAAACAGGAACCAAAGAACTTGAGGGTGAGAGACACTCACGTAGCAGACATACTCTGTTATCTTTCTCTTCTCCAAAGTCAGCAATGTCAGGTGCTAAGACTAAAGATGTAGAAAAATGTATGGCAAGAATAAGGCAAGCATCTTAGAAACTTCTTGGACACTGCCAGTCGAGCCAAAAAGCATGTAGTCTCTCCACAGTCCCATGTGGGAAACACCTGAGTAGACAGCAGGTCATGGAGAAATGAGCCCTCCCAATCTGATACTTTAGTTCTATGGAGCTAAAGGCTCTAATGACCTCGTAAAGATAAACATGAACAGGACAGCTAAGGGTTGGTTTCATTCAGGCTGTGCAGCCCAGGTCTGTCTGGTAAAAGAACTCATGGTTCTTGGCAGACATTAACAGTAGATCCACTGGAAGCATCAATAACTCAAATATCTAGAAAGCATCTTAAATAGGTCAAGTCTCATTCAATATGGCGGACCTTGTGTGGATCCTCACACGCTCTCCCGTCCTCCAGTCTTTAACTGCAGTACAGCACTGAATCAGTAAGCACACTGCAGCATCTTCTCATCAGACTGACACTCTGCTGTCCTTGGAGCACTGTCTCTATGGGTTTGAGAAGAGAGGCCATCCCTGCCACACTTGTCCTGTACCCTAGGCCCCAGGGAACATGCCTCGCAGTTGGGCAGTCAGTCATTTTAATTTTGACAGCATCATTGTTGAAGCTAATAATGCATGGGCACTGCTTAGAGTTCGTTTGTTTGTTTGTGTAAAAAAAAAAAAAAGTCTGTTATTAGCCTCAGGTCACTAATCTTAAATAATTTGCAGCAGGTGGGAAAATCAAAGCATTGGCCACCATTATTCAGCTGTCCTTCCACAAATGATGCAGTAGAGACCAATGGTCCCCTCCCCTTCTCAGCTCTTCATGAGTCGCCTGCTTGTAGAGACAGACATGTGGGACAGTACTTCTTCCTCAGCAGCATAACCAACAACTTCCTATGAGATTCCACCCATTGATAAGTTAATGGGCCCCTTCTTCTATAGAGCATGGACCGCCTCAGTCATGAAAGAATTTAAGAAGT